>RPFO01000584.1:509970-524970 GCA_009746045.1 Mesostigma viride | reverse complement strand
CTACACATGTTCATAGTGGTCAATTACGTGAGCTCCTTGAGCTAGTCACACGCACTGGGGGTACTGTGGTTGTTAAGACCTCACTTGGACATGTGCAATGTCTTGAATTGGTTGCTCATTGAGTGAGACATAATGTTGGACGTATTGTGGCTGCTTAACAATAACTTTGTGCACGCGTAATTCTTTAATCATGACTAATGTCGGGCGCGTTGCAATTATAAAGGGAGGCATGCAACTATGCAATGTGCGAACATATTAATTCCATTTAGGGTTATTGCAGTTCAAAAGGAGTGGTGCCGTCGCAAACCGTGTAGATCCCGCTCTGAATGTTAGCCAGCCATAGTTGTAACTTACAAGGCTGCACATTTCCACCTCCATTTGTTTCCATCGTTGTGAATGACTCGACTAACACGGATGAGTCAACAGCAGGCTCGAGATATCAACAGCATGGTCCGGGATCTCCATATTTCTGGCCTGCGCTAGTTGCTTTAGTGATAGTCTTTACATTGTCATCAAGTGAGTGAGACAACAAACATGACAATTGCCTGGGGCCAGCAGATAAATGTCCAAAATTATTTCAATGAGCAATAAAAGTGATTACTACAAGTAGTCAAGGAAGTGTTATCGCACAGCAAATTTGAAGCAATATCTTATGAATCACGTTCCATAGTGGCCATCATGATCGCACACACAAAAAGAGCATGCCCCTGAAAGAAAAGAGATCGGACTCAACGGACCTTACAAGTTGACCTTTCTTACCAACCAGTGTGCCTAGAACGTGAAGCGTGGGGCGGCCAGCAACGAAAGATTGTTCATGCAGACGGACCGCCCATGCTATTGCCGGGCGCATCAGTGTGTATGTCAATGAGACAACAGCGCAGGCCAGAGATCTGGAGAATCCGGACCAAGGTAGCTCGAGCCTGCCGTTATGTTATCCGCGTTTTCGAGTCGTGCACGATGATGGATATGAACCAGTGTGTATGTGGCCATCAACACCAATTGCCGCCATCCATATTGTCATCAGGGCGTTGTGAGTTTCACGTTTGCTTTGTCGCTCATATTTCGCTTTGCCTTCGGCTTAGGCGAGCTCGCCTTGTCATCTCCAAAGAGTATGCAATGCCGCACAAGAAGACCGACATTTATTACTGCGCCAACTATCGTCCTCAAGATTGCCAGCATCTCCAAAGATCACCAAAGCCGCAACCAGATCGAGTGCGGCGCTGTGCCCTTCGCGTGCAATGCTCTGCTCTTCTACAGCCGTGGGGCTCGGAGCATTTGGGTTAATGTCGTCGCTAATAGCAGGCTTCGGGTGACCTTTCGCGAGGGTAACCCGTTGTAGCCATTCCTGAAAAAGCTGGTCGGTGTCCCTCATGGCTGGCGACTCCCGAGCACCTGCCACCTTCCCGCGCATGTTGCACGTCTGGCATTTTCATGGGCTTGCTTCGCGCCAACGCACGCTGTCCACCACAAGTTCACAAAGAGTCCACGAGGAGTTCACGGGGAGTTCACGGGGAGTTCACAACTTCGGACTTCGGGGAGATTGTGAACTCGTCCTGTGAACTCGTGAACTCCTCGGGACCCAAAATTAGCTCGGCCCCGGTCGGCCCAGTTCACAAAAGAGTTCACAAAGAGTTCACCGCCTCATGTGAGTCGTGCCTAAGACCTTCGTCGGCGGGGCCGATTTTGGGCTCCGCCCCCCCCGAATAATCTGTGCCATTTCTTGGAAGAACCTTCCAGATAAATAGGTGTACGTTTATTCCAAATATAAAATATAACCAATAGTTTTAATAATTTTTTTGGAAGAACCTTAGCAGAACTGGCTATAGTATAAGCTTACTATAAGCTTAAAGGCCGTACACGTGAGAAAATACATCTATAGGAACATGGCAGGAGTACGGAAATCTCCGTTGGGATTTCCAGAAGGACTGGAACGGTTACAGGAGGGAATCAGGGAATGGATTATATGTGTAAGAGCTTTTTACAGATCTGTACCTATTTAAATCTGTACGTAAACTCCGACGTAATGCCTTTACGTCTTCGGGGGTCGAAGTGCAGGCCGTGCTCAGTACTGGAAGCAAAATTCAGCCATGGCTACGAAAGCTAGAGGAATGTCACCCGTATGACCTGCGGCACACGAGGGTAATTAAGAAATCAAGCCGAAGTTAATCCTGCATCTGAGCGAGCAGAATAATTGCAAACACAACAGCAATTGTGCGACAGACCAAACAATATCGCCGCGTGCACTAGGCTCTGTATTCTGGTCACACCCAGATGCATTGGCTACATTGGATTAGGCGCCTTAACGAACTTAGTCGAGGGAAAACGCGAGGAGCGCCATCTAAGCAGTTGCTTGTCATGTCTATACGCCCGGGCATCTCATGATCTGTCTACCATGCACGCATTTTCCTTGGATGAATCAAACAGCTTTTGACATTTTAATGGCGACAATGAAGTCCGGCCACGACAATATAGCGCTGCTCAGAGCTTCGTTGCCGAGAAAGGTTTAAGAGGTGCTTTGTCCGGGCAGATAATGTAACTCTGCCTAGACCCCGGTAGCTTTCAGCACGCGCATATTGCTTGAGGTAAGCGAGCCACGACGCCTGCAGGTGCTCCTGCCGAGGTGGACTCCGAGACCTCCGAGAGCACGTGGATTAGGCTCATGCGTCAAAGCAGCATCGACCTTCATTATCCTGGTGTGGAAGGTCACTTTTCAGGATTAACATATCTGCAGAATGTTGATTGCCTGTTCATTTTCCGTCAATTGAGCAGCGATTGAAACCATGAGCCATGCAAGTGTAAGGTGCAGAATTCAGTTGATGAACCCAAGCAGGTAATGTGCAAAATTTTATGAACCCAAGTAATATGTGCAGATGTTTCGTCCCACTGGCTGTGTGCTATTGCATGAACCGTGTAGGCCCTTGGCGTGTACTCACTTGCTGCAACCGTGCCCACAGCTCCTTGTCAATACACGCGGCAGGCACATTGACTTTTGCCGCGAGGTGAAACATTGAACTCCCCCACACCTTGCATTTTTCACTCTTTCTTTTCCCTATCCATCCTACCCCCCAGCACACACACACGCCCACATGCATACACATGCACATAAATGTTCACACACACATGCACACACGCACGCATACACACATGCACACATACACACATGCACACACGCGCGCACACATGCACACATGCACACATGCACACATGCACACATGCACACATGCACACATGCACACATGCACACATGCACACATGCACACATGCACACATGCACACATGCACACATGCACACATGCACACATGCACACATGCACACCGACACGCACACACGCACACATACACACATGCACACATACACACACGCACACATGCACACATACACACATGCACACACGCACACATGCACACATGCACTGTCACACGCACACATGCACGTCACACGCACACACGCACACACGCACACTCGCACACACGCACACACGCACACATGCACACACGCACACACGCACGCACGCACACACGCACGCACGCACGCACGCACGCACGCACGCACGCACGCACGCACGCACGCACGCACGCACGCACGCACGCACGCACGCACGCACGCACGCACGCACGCACGCACGCACGCACGCACGCACGCACGCACGCACGCACGCACGCACGCACGCACGCACGCACGCACGCACGCACGCACGCACGCACGCACGCACGCACGCACGCACGCACGCACGCACGCACGCACGCACGCACACACGCACACACGCACACACGCACACACATGCACACTGTGACATACACATGTATGCACACAATATCACACGCATGCACACACCCACGTGCGCACATGCACGCTAACACATGCACACAAACATGTGCACACACCCACGAGCACACGTGCACATGCATACAAACGCACACAAACACAGGCAGACTTGCACACATGCGCCACACACATCAATCCATCACCAATAAACGGGTTGCTTGGACCCAACGACCTTCTTACTCGCCTGTCCACCCAATGTTCTGCCCATCCTCCCGCCTGCCCGCCTGCAAGTCTGCCACCCGCCTATCTGCCCACCCATCTGTCAACCTGCCTGCCTGCCTGATTGTGTGCATGCCTGCGGGCCTGCATGTGCACCTGCGCCCATGCACCTATTATGCCCCCATGGCACATACATGCAGCCTAGCTAGTTGAGTGTCTCTAGGCACGCGCACATGGGTGGCTACATGGGCATTTGCCTGTGTCTTGGGCTGGGGCGTTGGGCTGATTAGTTCAAGAGTGGGCGGGAAGACGGTGGTATATCCATCACCATTCATCTTCATCATCCTGAACGACTCGAAAACGCGGAAAAGATAACGGCAGGCTCGAGCTACCATGGTCCGGATTCTCCCGATTTCTGGCCTGCGCTGGTTGTCTCTTTGGTATAATTGGGTGGGTAGGGACGGAGTGGATCGATGATTGGGGGGGTTGGATGCGGGTGGGACTCAAGTTAGTGTTAAGTCCAATGTTGCCTATAGCATCAACAAAAATAAGCGAGAAAGCAGCCTAAATTCAAGGAGCCTACTTCTTGTAACATGTGCCAAACTGCAATTAATGGTTGCAGGCTCACAAGCTGCCAGATTCATAACGCAAATGGAATGAATTGGATGGTTACAGGACAAGCGTGTGGTTGGAAATCTTACAATGCCTGGCAACGTCTCTTTCATGTGCCCACTGAGAACCGCTGTTCTTCGACACAAGAAGGCTTTGGCAAGCAACGAGCTTCGGCCAGGGCCTTCATTTCAAGGAACCGTGTGTGAAGCAAGAACTCAGGATTTACAAACAGAAACTATACCTAACTTTGCGACCTTCATGCAGTATGTCATGTGCATGGCTATGTAGTATGTGCCAACAATCACAACGAAAACGTGCGAAATTGCAAACATTGCCATGGAAGGGCAGGAGCCACGCACGCAGCAAATTAAAACGGTTCGTGAACCAGTCTGTCGGGCATAAAGGCAGCAAAGTCTGGCCAGCAATAATGCAGTGCGATGCGAGACAAACTCGGTAAATATGGGCAGGCAGGCGCAGCTCGTCCTCAGCAGTGCTATCTAACGTGACGGCGCCTTATTTCCGCGTGCACGGTGCCGAACATGGCACTGGCCTGATTCCAGTTGCAGCAACGCCAGATGCCTTCCCGTCATAGAGCAGAGGCTCCACGTACGTCGACATCGTTGGCTACCAATCGCTATGCTTCCCGTGATAATGCACTACGCGTCCGAACAAAATGTCGAGAAAGCAAACAATCTACACGCGAGAGAACCGGGCTGATAGCTTTTCAGTACTGGTTTTACCGTGCCTTCAAATTCCATTAGCTTACTTAACCATGGCTGACTAATTTTAGCTAATTTAAGCAGGTATTTGTTTGTACCACTGGCCGCACCGCCCGCATGCATGGCCCGGGACGAGTCTCGAAGACGTAAGGGCATTACGTCGGAGTTTACGTACAGATCTGTAATTAAAAAACAGATCTGTATACCGTAGTCACTACGGTATACACGGTGGTCAAAATCACTTTGCGTCGAATTGTTTGCGAATTGACCTCGCAAACTGCTATTAATGGGCTTGATTTTGGGTCGCAAAGTTCAAATGTTACCGCGCCGCGCCTGCGCCGCGCCGCACAGCCCCAAGCCCAGCGAACGGCCTTTCGCGCCACAATTTTTCGCGCCTTTTGTCACTGTCGGTCCTACGTCACTGCGAAAGCCGAAGGCTTGTGCAGAATGCTGCACGGTGTCTTGGCAGAAGAGCGGGGCGTCGATAGCAGAAGAGCTGCGGGGCGTCAGGCAGGCCAGCAGGCAGTCAAGCCTGCTGGCTTACAAATTTACATGCCCATGCCGGTTTCTTTCATCACGATTGCTGGTGTTTATGGTCAGCGTCCGTAGCTTTGTGGTAGCTTTAATTGGGTACATACCTTGGGCTGCTGGCCATGGTTTGCATTGATCTTGTGTTGGTTTTTACACCATGTAGTTATCATGGACTGATGAAGAGGACAGCACAAATGCTACGGTAGTGTTTGTCGGCAAATAGTTATCATGAAGTGTACACACTGATGGCCCGCCCTCCATTGCCCCCGCAACCGGGTCATGCCCGGCCCTCTAGTGTGGATGAATAGATGAACTTCAATTACTTGAATTTAGATCATTACTGATGTCGCGGAGGTAATTAGATACTACTATTAGTAGACGGTAGAGTACTAGGTCTCCTACACCATCATCCTAAGGGCTAATTAATGCTCCCGGCCGTGGCTCCTCACTAACTGAATGATGGTATCGCGTTATTATTAAGCGAGACAACCGCTATTATTGGTATGAGTATTATAATCAGTGCTACCCAATTGATCAATCAAATTAGTGTACTCAGGTGGGTACTTGGGTTACATGAGTGGAGAGGGGGCAAAGGGATACAGTATGAAGTTGGTGAGACCCAAGCCAAGCCACCGACCACTAACTGGCAAGCCGATGGGCTCGCAAACCTAAAACTTTGCCTGCGTTTTTGGTCGCAAACTATAAATTCCACCCAGTTTTGGGGTCGCAAAGTAATTAGACGCAAAGTGATTTTGACCACTACGGTATACGCCTAGCCATCTGTATTTTTCGGGCCCTAACTTTACAGATCTGTAAACACCTCTATTTGTAATAGTCTCCGTCGGCGCGGGCCAGCCCGCCAATTTTTCCCAACCGGACCCAGGCTGGACCCGATTTTTTCCCGCGTGGACCCTGTGTGGACCAGGCCTACAAGTGTACAGTACAGTAGCGCAATCGATAGATCTCGGTGACCTTCGGTGACACAGTCAGGATCTGCCGGCCATGAAAAAGCCGAACCATCATGGAATCATGGTCCGAAGTCCAAACGGAAGATAAATCCAAAATATCTCCGCTGCCCATGTGCGGCGTGGGCAACAACAACAACAACAACAACATCATCAATCATCATCAACAGCAAAACAACACCAACAACAACAACAACAACAACAACAACAACAACAACAACAACAACAACAACAACTGGGGTCGAAATTGGTCAGAATCCGATACATTTTGGGCAAAAAATTAATTAATTAGCCAAAAGGTACCTTTCCGCTACGGTGGACCGGTTTCGCGCCAATAGCGTCAAGGTTTGACAGCGCATTTCAAAAGTATCGTACTTTGTTTCGAAACTAAGATCCAACGGTGAAGAAATTACGGGCCGAATATTTGACGGACAAAAATCTGCGAGTGGTACCAGCCAAAAAGGAATCACTGTGATCGGAGGGGATTTGGCTGTGCACTTGTCCCACGCTGGGGACAAGCCGCTTTCTGCACCAGCCCAGGAGTTCCGAAAGCGAATTAATTTGTTTCCGCGCGGGCCAATTTTCTGCCCTCGCTCGGCCCTGCCGCACAGGTTGTGGCGGCCATTGGCATCATGGGGCATTGAGCAAGTGATATAATTGACTCTGTCGGCTTGGCGAGGCATTGGACTGTCCCGCTCCCAGTAGCCATGACGCCTTCGTCATTGTCCTGGCTGCTAACCCTAAGTTGCTTATTATCATTGCTATTCGCATTCGAAGAAGCTTTCGTCGACCGTACTTCAAGAAGTCTTCTTGAAGCAGGTATCTGTTGAATTCGAGTCATTTTAGGCAGACGTGGTCACATGTGCTTAGAACTTTGGTGCATTTCCATCATGGCCGCAGTTGCCATGACCTTATCACGCAACGTTGTCGGAATTTTGTAAATACGTGCCATGGTGTTCGTCAAAGTCTTTGATTGCAAAAAATGTCGACACCACGCTTTTTTCGTGATACTTTAGGCGATCTCCCAGCAATTTTTTGAAAGATATGTGCTCGTTTAGTTTTCGATGTCGTTTTTTGCTGCTAACGATCATCAGCTTGTATATTTGCGTTCAAAGCTTCATCCCATGTCCTGAACTTCCTCGAGTTTGCTTTAAACATTTCCATGTTACTGGCTTTGTTCAGGCTCACATGTCTAGGAGCAGCGGTGAACATCCTGATAGACGAAATGTGTGGTATAAACGGCATCTAGGATCTGCATACATCACTTTTACTTGACCAAGCATCCTGTCCACGGTCTTGACTGTCCTGGTCATCTGCAACGTACTCCATCGAGCGTACGATGACGATAGGTTCACTCGCAGTATCTGGAATTTACATCACCTTTTTTGGACCTTGCCTGGCTTTTTCTTATTTGACAACTAGCAACGCATGAAGTACTGGAAGGTCACCTCATCTTGTGAAGGAACACATTCTTTAAGTCTTGCCTCGCATATCGTGTGAGATGTGATCAATTGCTTAATGAAATAGCGACACTGCAATCCTCTGTTGTCAGGCACCATTCCCTGCTTGTCCCAGGTAAATCAAAGGCTTCCTGCAATCATATCTGGTTGGGAAAGTAAGGGCTGAAGTTGTATTGCACAGCAATCGACGTCTGGCTGCACAATTTGCTGCCCTTGGCATTTGCTTCCTTTTATGCCATCAATCGATGCAGGGAATGCACAGGCTGAGGGTTTCTGCTTCGTGGAGGGCTGCAATTTTGAGCAGTACTCGGTGAAGCCTGTGTTGGGATCCACCGTCCTGGCCATGGATAAGGAGAACATCACGGTGTCCAACAAGACCTACTCGCGCTGGTACCTTGCGGGAGCTGGGCAGGCGTGGAAGAAGGTCAGCAACGTGAACGGTGTCTGGATCCCCAAGACGGACAACAATTTCCGCATCATCTTCCGCAACACGGGCATCGGTGGGCCGGGCATGATGCACGCCCATGGTCAGACGCCGGTGGTCTCGGTGGACGGTGTCCCGTACATCAGTGGCATGCCCATCTACCACAACCGTGAGAGCTTGTATGTGTACGAGCTCCACCCACAGAATGGAGGGTCCTACTTGATCCACTCCCACTATGGTTGGGGCCATGACCAGGGTCTCGGTGTCCCTCTGATTGTGGAGCGCGACCCGCCCGTGGACTACCCTGGCCGCGCGGACCTGCTGTCCGCCAAGCAGGCGCTGTTCTGGTTCGAGGAGCTATGCCCGTATCATCTGTTCCAGACGCCAGAGTTGGAGTGCAGTGCCGCGGCGATCTTTGCCGCTGGCACCCCCTTCTCGGGACCGAACAACGACCTTGGCCTGGGTGGTTACCGCCATTACCTGGTCAACCACCACACCCTGGATGACCCATGGGTGGAGCATGTGGAGGCGGGTAACAAGACTCTGCTCCGGCTGATCAGCTCGTCAACGCACTCGAACCTCAAGTGAGTGTATGGAGGCAAGCGGAGAGTTACTGTTCTGGGCAGGTCTTTATTCGTTTGGAGCGTGGGTGGGGGGGGGGCGCATGGCGGGTTGTCATTTGTGATACTACACTAGGCGTATCGCGTCCCCTTTTGATGCATCTCTGTTTCCTATTAAGAGCTGCTTGCCTTCCAATAATGTTTCCAACGTCGTTTCATGACAATGCCTGCCATGGCCGGTAGGTACAAGCAAGATGCCATTGGGCTCCAAGGGTTCTGTTGTCCTTGCGGCCAGGTTGCAGCAGGTGCACTCCTGCTGCTGCATGCGCATGTTCATATGTTTTTGCAGTCTACCGTGTATGTAACCCTTCGTTTCTTTGTGGATGCCTTACATCTCTGTGCGTGCTGCCTAGCCTCGATGTTGGATAACACCATCCAGAGGCCCTGCAGGCACGGTATTGTACATCTCTCGTGCTATCCTGTAGCAGTCGTAGGCGCCCATGCACTGCTGTGCAGCCTTGCGCCCTGGCTGACGCATTCCATGGGTGTGTGGTCAACAATGGTTTCTGCCGCAGGTGCTCGCTTGGAACGCTGGGGATCGCCACCATTGTGGCGGCGGACGGCCAGTGGGTGCAGCCGGTGCCAGTGACGGAGTTCTGGTTGGGCGTGGCCCAGAGGCTGGACATTTTGATCAGCAACCCTGTCGAGCCGGGCGCTTACCCACTGGTCTGCGCAGAGACCAGCCTGCCTTGGATCACTGACCGCAAGAAGGCCGGCATTGTGTTCGTCGTGGGAGGTGCTGCGTATGTGCCTGCCCCAAGGACGTACGATGTCGGCCATTCCAATGGCTGTGCATCGGGCGTGCCCGAGGGCACGGACGGGTGCGCAGGTGCATACTTCGAGATGACGCACGACACGGAGAAGCTGCTGCATGCCTACTACCCGCTGGAGGCAGGCCCCGCAGATGTGGAGCTGACCTTGAACCTGACCACCACCATCATGTGCGACTTTGCCACCAACTTGACCAGCTGCACCCCCGAGAACCCCATATTCCGGTTTGGCTTCGATGACCAGCCCTGGTTCACGACCCCTCTGGGCAATGACAAGCCGTTCGTGCCCAACCCCAACCCCATCAAGGTTCAGCTGAACCAGAAGGTGTGCATCAACATGGTCAACAAGGCGGCTGGTGACCACATCATGTGAGTGGGCCTTTCTGCAGTGTTGTTTCCTGCGTTCATCTCGTTGACCTTTCAATCCTTGAAAGGCCTGCAACATTCGCATTACAAGCCATTTCCCCATGGATGCTGTGTCCCTGAAATCTGGCTCATGTGCAAGCCTAACGCGGGTGTCTGTGCTTCCTTGTTACGTTGTTGCTTTGTTTGCAGTCACATGCATGGTCACCACTTTCAAGTCGTGGAGGTGGATGGGCAGCCCATCCCTGGCGGCGGAGCCATGCGCGACACAGTGCTGGTGGGCGACTCGTATCTGTCCCCTCAGTTCGTCGGCCAGCAGCGCAACTGGACCACCCACATCAACTCGCTTCAAAATTATCCCTTCAAGAACACCAAGATCTGCTTCTTGGCAGATAACCCAGGCATTTGGGCGCTCCACTGTCACTATAGCATGCACCTGGTGTCGGGCATGATGACCACTGTTGAGTACACGAGCAGCGACAGTGACCCCAAGCCTGTGCGCGGCTGCACCAACACCAACGATGAGGCGTTCACCCTGGAGGCCACGGTGGATGATGGCAGCTGTGCTGGCAGCAACATCTGTGCCAACTTTGACGATAACCTGCCTTTTGCCGGCCTGCGTCAGCGGTTCCTGCGCCCGCCTCCTGCTCTGGGTTCTGATTTCACCGACATGAAGGACGAGCTTGTGGTGGGAGCGGATGTGCTGACGTTGACGCACGAGAACATGACCTTGCCCAACGGCTTCAGCTACAGCAAGCACCGGGTGGAGGGCAAGGGTCCTCATTTCAAGACGATCAGCAATGTTGGCACGTTGATCATGTCGACCACGACCGCCCACTTCCGCGTGCTTTACCGCAACAAGCTGAATGAGCCCGCCATCATGCATGCGCATGGGCTTACGCCTGTCCACAACCTGGATGGCGTCTCCTATCTGACGTCGATGCCCATCCAGGCCGACCGCGAGAATCTGTACGTGTACGAGCTGCACCCCCAGAATGCGGGAACGTACATCTTGCACGCGCATTATGGCTGGGGCCACGATGAAGGCTTGGCCATCCCCTTGGTGGTGCAGCGGCCGCCTCCCACGGACTATCCTCTGGTGAACGAGTTGAACAATGCCATTGAGTCGATTATGTTCTTCGAGGAGCTGTGCCCATACCACAAGGACCCCAGCAAGCAGGTTGCCCCATGGGAATGCAATGCGGGCGAGATCCTGAAGGAGGGTGTTGTTCCGCTGGGTCCCTGGCATGACCTCGGCCTGGGTGGTTTCCGCTACTACCTGGCCAACAAGAGGGTGTTGGACAACCCCTGGGTGGAGCACATGCCCGCCGGCGCCAAGGTGCGCCTGCGCATGGTGAACGCCGCCGTGGAGTCCCTGTTCCGCTGCCATCTGGGGGCTCTGGCGCCCGCCCAAGCCGTTGCTGTGGATGGCCAGTGGGTCCACCCCGTGAACCTGACGGATGCCAGGAATTCGTTGTGGGTGGGCACGGGTCAGCGCCTGGACCTTCTCCTGACGATGCCAAACGCCTCTGGCGCTTATCCGCTGATTTGCGACGAGACCAACTTGCCATGGATCCGCGACCGCAAGCATGTGGGCGTGGTGTTTGTGGTTGGTGGCGACGCCTATGTGCCGGCCCCTGGCACGTATGATGTTGGCCACACCAAGGGCTGCCCCCCGTGGAGAACCAGGATGAGTTCACGGCTGCTGATGGCTGCAACGCCACCAATGTGGACTTCCTCGTCATGCCGCATGACCTGGAGCGCAAGCTGCATGCCTTCTTCCCGCTGTCGTTTGTCAAGAATCCCATTCCGGTGAAGGAGGTGACGCTAAACCTGACGTCGGATATCACCTGCGATCCGTTTGGTGCCCCTGAGAACTGCACGCGGGAGACCCCTTTCCTGCAGTTCTCGTTCAACTACCACCGCATGGGGCTTCCCCCTGGCCCTGTGGTGCCCAACGACAAGCCCTTCCTGCCCAACCCTGTTCCAATTGAGGTTGAGCTGGGCGAGACGGTGTGCATCAACATCGTAAACCGCGCGGCTGGCGACCACATCATCCACATGCACGGCCACCACTTCCAGGTGGTGGAGCTGGACGGTGTTCCCATCCCGGGAGGCGGTGCCATGCGTGACACGGTGATGGTGAGTGACAGCGAGCTGTCGGAGTACTTCCCTCTGTTTACTGGCTTCCGGTCAGCGGTGGAGCAGCGGTCCCAGGCCAGCCTGAAGAACACCAAGATCTGCTTCCTTGCGGACAACCCTGGCGTGTGGGCCATTCACTGCCACTTCAACATGCACGCCACCATGGGCATGATGACCACCATCGAGTACAATGCTGGGAAGAATGATCCTCCGGCTAGGTACGGCTGTGACAATCCGGATGCTGCCAACTTTGTGCCAGGCGCAACCTCGAAGGGTGTTGCTAATGCTGAGGATCTGTGCTTCTTCTACGAATGTCTGGATGAGTCCGGCCCGACGGATGGTTCATTGACGTTTGCCTTCTACTTGCTGGGTGCCACGTACGAGCGCTATGTCTTTAGTGGCGGTCCTGGGACGTTCTCCGCGTGGATACAGGACGATGTGGCCTCGTACTTCAATGTGGCGCGGAATGCCGTGTCTGTCCCCAGGACATTCACAGCAAACCAAACGGGGGCTCCTGCTGATGCAATCTACAGTGAGGTTGTGGTGAGGCTGCCTGGCGGGGCGAGCCCTGATGGCGTGCTCGCCAAGGTCCGACAGCTCGACACTGCTGCCGATGCTACCTTTGCGTTCCCAGTGGGGGGCTACTCGGGTGGAACGGTTGTGTTGGCGCTCCGGTCGTGGCTAATTTCACTAGAGGTGAGCACCACAAGACCTTGTTGTTACCCATCATTGCCGGCTGAAATATTGGCATATGCCTGGATACTAGACTGTACCTGTGCAAGGACATTTCCGACTTCCATTTTGTAATCCCTTTTGTGTTAGCTGTGTATATTTTCTCATCGGGAACAGAATTGTGTATTTGCGTTGTCGATTTGGTGAGAGGTGACAATCAGCTGAAACCTGCCCTTGCCTTGACGATGTTGCATTTTGTGCGTCTCCTTATCCCTTCATCTCCTTCTTCCGCCCTGGCAGAGTTTACCGCCAAAGTGGAGGGTTACTGCTTCGTGGAGGGCTGCAATTTTGAGCAGTACTCGGTGAAGCCTGTGTTGGGATCCACCGTCCTGGCCATGGATAAGGAGAACATCACGGTGTCCAACAAGACCTACTCGCGCTGGTACCTTGCGGGAGCTGGGCAGGCGTGGAAGAAGGTCAGCAACGTGAACGGTGTCTGGATCCCCAAGACGGACAGCAATTTCCGCATCATCTTCCGCAACACGGGCATCGGTGGGCCGGGCATGATGCACGCCCATGGTCAGACGCCGGTGGTCTCGGTGGACGGTGTCCCGTACATCAGTGGCATGCCCATCTACCACAACCGTGAGAGCTTGTATGTGTACGAGCTCCACCCACAGAATGGAGGGTCCTACTTGATCCACTCCCACTATGGTTGGGGCCATGACCAGGGTCTCGGTGTCCCTCTGATTGTGGAGCGCGACCCGCCCGTGGACTACCCTGGCGCGCGGACCTGCTGTCCGCCAAGCAGGCGCTGTTCTGGTTCGAGGAGCTATGCCCGTATCATCTGTTCCAGACGCCAGAGTTGGAGTGCAGTGCCGCGGCGATCTTTGCCGCTGGCACCCCCTTCTCGGGACCGAACAACGACCTTGGCCTGGGTGGTTACCGCCATTACCTGGTCAACCACCACACCCTGGATGACCCATGGGTGGAGCATGTGGAGGCGGGTAACAAGACTCTGCTCCGGCTGATCAGCTCGTCAACGCACTCGAACCTCAAGTGAGTGTATGGAGGCAAGCGGAGAGTTACTGTTCTGGGCAGGTCTTTATTCGTTTGGAGCGTGGGGGGGGGCGCATGGCGGTTGTCATTTGTGATACTGCACTAGGCGTATCGCGTCCCCTTTTGATGCATCTCTGTTTCCTATTAAGAGCTGCTTGCCTTCCAATAATGTTTCCAACGTCGTTTCATGACAATGCCTGCCATGGCCGGTAGGTACAAGCAAGATGCCATTGGGCTCCAAGGGTTCTGTTGTCCTTGCGGCCAGGTTGCAGCAGGTGCACTCCTGCTGCTGCATGCGCATGTTCAAATGTTTTTGCAGTCTACCGTGTATGTAACCCTTCGTTTCTTTGTGGATGCCTTACATCTCTGTGCGTGCTGCCTAGCCTCGATGTTGGATAACACCATCCAGAGGCCCTGCAGGCACGGTATTGTACATCTCTCGTGCTATCCTGTAGCAGTCGTAGGCGCCCATGCACTGCTGTGCAGCCTTGCGCCCTGGCTGACGCATTCCATGGGTGTGTGGTCAACAATGGTTTCTGCCGCAGGTGCTCGCTTGGAACGCTGGGGATCGCCACCATTGTGGCGGCGGACGGCCAGTGGGTGCAGCCGGTGCCAGTGACGGAGTTCTGGTTGGGCGTGGCCCAGAGGCTGGACATTTTGATCAGCAACCCTGTCGAA
>RPFO01000584.1:222500-509945 GCA_009746045.1 Mesostigma viride | reverse complement strand
GCCGGCGCTTACCCACTGGTCTGCGCAGAGACCAGCCTGCCTTGGATCACTGACCGCAAGAAGGCCGGCATTGTGTTCGTCGTGGAGGTGCTGCGTATGTGCCTGCCCCAAGACGTACGATGTCGGCCATTCCAATGGCTGGCATCGGGCGTGCCCGAGGGCACGGACGGGTGCGCAGGTGCATACTTCGAGATGACGCACGACACGGAGAAGCTGCTGCATGCCTACTACCCGCTGGAGGCAGGCCCCGCAGATGTGGAGCTGACCTTGAACCTGACCACCACCATCATGTGCGACTTTGCCACCAACTTGACCAGCTGCACCCCCGAGAACCCATATTCCGGTTTGGCTTCGATGACCAGCCCTGGTTCACGACCCCTCTGGGCAATGACAAGCCGTTCTGTGCCAACCCCAACCCATCAAGGTTCAGCTGAACCAGAAGTGTGCATCAACATGGTCAACAAGGCGGCTGGTGACCACATCATGTGAGTGGGCCTTTCTGCAGTGTTGTTTCCTGCGTTCATCTCGTTGACCTTTCAATCCTTGAAAGGCTGCAACATTCGCATTAAAAGCCATTTCCCCATGGATGCTGTGTCCCTGAAATCTGGCTCATGTGCAAGCCTAACGCGGGTGTCTGTGCTTCCTTGTTACGTGTTTGCTTTGTTTGCAGTCACATGCATGGTCACCACTTTCAAGTCGTGGAGGTGGATGGGCAGCCCATCCCTGGCGGCGGAGCCATGCGCGACACAGTGTGCTGTGGGCGACTCGTATCTGTCCCCTCAGTTCGTCGGCCAGCAGCGCAACTATCTCTTCTTTTAGGCAGGCCCCGCAGATGTGGAGCTGACCTTGAACCTGACCACCACCATCATGTGCGACTTTGCCACCAACTTGACCAGCTGCACCCCCGAGAACCCCATATTCCGGTTTGGCTTCGATGACCAGCCCTGGTTCACGACCCCTCTGGGCAATGACAAGCCGTTCGTGCCCAACCCCAACCCCATCAAGGTTCAGCTGAACCAGAAGGTGTGCATCAACATGGTCAACAAGGCGGCTGGTGACCACATCATGTGAGTGGGCCTTTCTGCAGTGTTGTTTCCTGCGTTCATCTCGTTGACCTTTCAATCCTTGAAAGGCCTGCAACATTCGCATTACAAGCCATTTCCCCATGGATGCTGTGTCCCTGAAATCTGGCTCATGTGCAAGCCTAACGCGGGTGTCTGTGCTTCCTTGTTACGTTGTTGCTTTGTTTGCAGTCACATGCATGGTCACCACTTTCAAGTCGTGGAGGTGGATGGGCAGCCCATCCCTGGCGGCGGAGCCATGCGCGACACAGTGCTGGTGGGCGACTCGTATCTGTCCCCTCAGTTCGTCGGCCAGCAGCGCAACTGGACCACCCACATCAACTCGCTTCAAAATTATCCCTTCAAGAACACCAAGATCTGCTTCTTGGCAGATAACCCAGGCATTTGGGCGCTCCACTGTCACTATAGCATGCACCTGGTGTCGGGCATGATGACCACTGTTGAGTACACGAGCAGCGACAGTGACCCCAAGCCTGTGCGCGGCTGCACCAACACCAACGATGAGGCGTTCACCCTGGAGGCCACGGTGGATGATGGCAGCTGTGCTGGCAGCAACATCTGTGCCAACTTTGACGATAACCTGCCTTTTGCCGGCCTGCGTCAGCGGTTCCTGCGCCCGCCTCCTGCTCTGGGTTCTGATTTCACCGACATGAAGGACGAGCTTGTGGTGGGAGCGGATGTGCTGACGTTGACGCACGAGAACATGACCTTGCCCAACGGCTTCAGCTACAGCAAGCACCGGGTGGAGGGCAAGGGTCCTCATTTCAAGACGATCAGCAATGTTGGCACGTTGATCATGTCGACCACGACCGCCCACTTCCGCGTGCTTTACCGCAACAAGCTGAATGAGCCCGCCATCATGCATGCGCATGGGCTTACGCCTGTCCACAACCTGGATGGCGTCTCCTATCTGACGTCGATGCCCATCCAGGCCGACCGCGAGAATCTGTACGTGTACGAGCTGCACCCCCAGAATGCGGGAACGTACATCTTGCACGCGCATTATGGCTGGGGCCACGATGAAGGCTTGGCCATCCCCTTGGTGGTGCAGCGGCCGCCTCCCACGGACTATCCTCTGGTGAACGAGTTGAACAATGCCATTGAGTCGATTATGTTCTTCGAGGAGCTGTGCCCATACCACAAGGACCCCAGCAAGCAGGTTGCCCCATGGGAATGCAATGCGGGCGAGATCCTGAAGGAGGGTGTTGTTCCGCTGGGTCCCTGGCATGACCTCGGCCTGGGTGGTTTCCGCTACTACCTGGCCAACAAGAGGGTGTTGGACAACCCCTGGGTGGAGCACATGCCCGCCGGCGCCAAGGTGCGCCTGCGCATGGTGAACGCCGCCGTGGAGTCCCTGTTCCGCTGCCATCTGGGGGCTCTGGCGCCCGCCCAAGCCGTTGCTGTGGATGGCCAGTGGGTCCACCCCGTGAACCTGACGGATGCCAGGAATTCGTTGTGGGTGGGCACGGGTCAGCGCCTGGACCTTCTCCTGACGATGCCAAACGCCTCTGGCGCTTATCCGCTGATTTGCGACGAGACCAACTTGCCATGGATCCGCGACCGCAAGCATGTGGGCGTGGTGTTTGTGGTTGGTGGCGACGCCTATGTGCCGGCCCCTGGCACGTATGATGTTGGCCACACCAAGGGCTGCCCCCCGTGGAGAACCAGGATGAGTTCACGGCTGCTGATGGCTGCAACGCCACCAATGTGGACTTCCTCGTCATGCCGCATGACCTGGAGCGCAAGCTGCATGCCTTCTTCCCGCTGTCGTTTGTCAAGAATCCCATTCCGGTGAAGGAGGTGACGCTAAACCTGACGTCGGATATCACCTGCGATCCGTTTGGTGCCCCTGAGAACTGCACGCGGGAGACCCCTTTCCTGCAGTTCTCGTTCAACTACCACCGCATGGGGCTTCCCCCTGGCCCGTGGTGCCCAACGACAAGCCCTTCCTGCCCAACCCTGTTCCAATTGAGGTTGAGCTGGGCGAGACGGTGTGCATCAACATCGTAAACCGCGCGGCTGGCGACCACATCATCCACATGCACGGCCACCACTTCCAGGTGGTGGAGCTGGACGGTGTTCCCATCCCGGGAGGCGGTGCCATGCGTGACACGGTGATGGTGAGTGACAGCGAGCTGTCGGAGTACTTCCCTCTGTTTACTGGCTTCCGGTCAGCGGTGGAGCAGCGGTCCCAGGCCAGCCTGAAGAACACCAAGATCTGCTTCCTTGCGGACAACCCTGGCGTGTGGGCCATTCACTGCCACTTCAACATGCACGCCACCATGGGCATGATGACCACCATCGAGTACAATGCTGGGAAGAATGATCCTCCGGCTAGGTACGGCTGTGACAATCCGGATGCTGCCAACTTTGTGCCAGGCGCAACCTCGAAGGGTGTTGCTAATGCTGAGGATCTGTGCTTCTTCTACGAATGTCTGGATGAGTCCGGCCCGACGGATGGTTCATTGACGTTTGCCTTCTACTTGCTGGGTGCCACGTACGAGCGCTATGTCTTTAGTGGCGGTCCTGGGACGTTCTCCGCGTGGATACAGGACGATGTGGCCTCGTACTTCAATGTGGCGCGGAATGCCGTGTCTGTCCCCAGGACATTCACAGCAAACCAAACGGGGGCTCCTGCTGATGCAATCTACAGTGAGGTTGTGGTGAGGCTGCCTGGCGGGGCGAGCCCTGATGGCGTGCTCGCCAAGGTCCGACAGCTCGACACTGCTGCCGATGCTACCTTTGCGTTCCCAGTGGGGGGCTACTCGGGTGGACGGTTGTGTTGGCCGCTCCGGTCGTGGCTAATTTCACTAGAGGTGAGCACCACAAGACCTTGTTGTTACCCATCATTGCCGGCTGAAATATTGGCATATGCCTGGATACTAGACTGTACCTGTGCAAGGACATTTCCGACTTCCATTTTGTAATCCCTTTTGTGTTAGCTGTGTATATTTTCTCATCGGGAACAGAATTGTGTATTTGCGTTGTCGATTTGGTGGAGAGGTGACAATCAGCTGAAACCTGCCCTTGCCTTGACGATGTTGCATTTTGTGCGTCTCCTTATCCCTTCATCTCCTTCTTCCGCCCTGGCAGAGTTTACCGCCAAAGTGGAGGGTTACTGCTTCGTGGAGGGCTGCAATTTTGAGCAGTACTCGGTGAAGCCTGTGTTGGGATCCACCGTCCTGGCCATGGATAAGGAGAACATCACGGTGTCCAACAAGACCTACTCGCGCTGGTACCTTGCGGGAGCTGGGCAGGCGTGGAAGAAGGTCAGCAACGTGAACGGTGTCTGGATCCCCAAGACGGACAGCAATTTCCGCATCATCTTCCGCAACACGGGCATCGGTGGGCCGGGCATGATGCACGCCCATGGTCAGACGCCGGTGGTCTCGGTGGACGGTGTCCCGTACATCAGTGGCATGCCCATCTACCACAACCGTGAGAGCTTGTATGTGTACGAGCTCCACCCACAGAATGGAGGGTCCTACTTGATCCACTCCCACTATGGTTGGGGCCATGACCAGGGTCTCGGTGTCCCTCTGATTGTGGAGCGCGACCCGCCCGTGGACTACCCTGGCCGCGCGGACCTGCTGTCCGCCAAGCAGGCGCTGTTCTGGTTCGAGGAGCTATGCCCGTATCATCTGTTCCAGACGCCAGAGTTGGAGTGCAGTGCCGCGGCGATCTTTGCCGCTGGCACCCCTTCTCGGGACCGAACAACGACCTTGGCCTGGGTGGTTACCGCCATTACCTGGTCAACCACCACACCCTGGATGACCCATGGGTGGAGCATGTGGAGGCGGGTAACAAGACTCTGCTCCGGCTGATCAGCTCGTCAACGCACTCGAACCTCAAGTGAGTGTATGGAGGCAAGCGGAGAGTTACTGTTCTGGGCAGGTCTTTATTCGTTTGGAGCGTGGGGGGGGGGGGCGCATGGCGGTTGTCATTTGTGATACTGCACTAGGCGTATCGCGTCCCCTTTTGATGCATCTCTGTTTCCTATTAAGAGCTGCTTGCCTTCCAATAATGTTTCCAACGTCGTTTCATGACAATGCCTGCCATGGCCGGTAGGTACAAGCAAGATGCCATTGGGCTCCAAGGGTTCTGTTGTCCTTGCGGCCAGGTTGCAGCAGGTGCACTCCTGCTGCTGCATGCGCATGTTCAAATGTTTTTGCAGTCTACCGTGTATGTAACCCTTCGTTTCTTTGTGGATGCCTTACATCTCTGTGCGTGCTGCCTAGCCTCGATGTTGGATAACACCATCCAGAGGCCCTGCAGGCACGGTATTGTACATCTCTCGTGCTATCCTGTAGCAGTCGTAGGCGCCCATGCACTGCTGTGCAGCCTTGCGCCCTGGCTGACGCATTCCATGGGTGTGTGGTCAACAATGGTTTCTGCCGCAGGTGCTCGCTTGGAACGCTGGGGATCGCCACCATTGTGGCGGCGGACGGCCAGTGGGTGCAGCCGGTGCCAGTGACGGAGTTCTGGTTGGGCGTGGCCCAGAGGCTGGACATTTTGATCAGCAACCCTGTCGAGCCGGGCGCTTACCCACTGGTCTGCGCAGAGACCAGCCTGCCTTGGATCACTGACCGCAAGAAGGCCGGCATTGTGTTCGTCGTGGGAGGTGCTGCGTATGTGCCTGCCCCAAGGACGTACGATGTCGGCCATTCCAATGGCTGTGCATCGGGCGTGCCCGAGGGCACGGACGGGTGCGCAGGTGCATACTTCGAGATGACGCACGACACGGAGAAGCTGCTGCATGCCTACTACCCGCTGGAGGCAGGCCCCGCAGATGTGGAGCTGACCTTGAACCTGACCACCACCATCATGTGCGACTTTGCCACCAACTTGACCAGCTGCACCCCCGAGAACCCCATATTCCGGTTTGGCTTCGATGACCAGCCCTGGTTCACGACCCCTCTGGGCAATGACAAGCCGTTCGTGCCCAACCCCAACCCCATCAAGGTTCAGCTGAACCAGAAGGTGTGCATCAACATGGTCAACAAGGCGGCTGGTGACCACATCATGTGAGTGGGCCTTTCTGCAGTGTTGTTTCCTGCGTTCATCTCGTTGACCTTTCAATCCTTGAAAGGCCTGCAACATTCGCATTACAAGCCATTTCCCCATGGATGCTGTGTCCCTGAAATCTGGCTCATGTGCAAGCCTAACGCGGGTGTCTGTGCTTCCTTGTTACGTTGTTGCTTTGTTTGCAGTCACATGCATGGTCACCACTTTCAAGTCGTGGAGGTGGATGGGCAGCCCATCCCTGGCGGCGGAGCCATGCGCGACACAGTGCTGGTGGGCGACTCGTATCTGTCCCCTCAGTTCGTCGGCCAGCAGCGCAACTGGACCACCCACATCAACTCGCTTCAAAATTATCCCTTCAAGAACACCAAGATCTGCTTCTTGGCAGATAACCCAGGCATTTGGGCGCTCCACTGTCACTATAGCATGCACCTGGTGTCGGGCATGATGACCACTGTTGAGTACACGAGCAGCGACAGTGACCCCAAGCCTGTGCGCGGCTGCACCAACACCAACGATGAGGCGTTCACCCTGGAGGCCACGGTGGATGATGGCAGCTGTGCTGGCAGCAACATCTGTGCCAACTTTGACGATAACCTGCCTTTTGCCGGCCTGCGTCAGCGGTTCCTGCGCCCGCCTCCTGCTCTGGGTTCTGATTTCACCGACATGAAGGACGAGCTTGTGGTGGGAGCGGATGTGCTGACGTTGACGCACGAGAACATGACCTTGCCCAACGGCTTCAGCTACAGCAAGCACCGGGTGGAGGGCAAGGGTCCTCATTTCAAGACGATCAGCAATGTTGGCACGTTGATCATGTCGACCACGACCGCCCACTTCCGCGTGCTTTACCGCAACAAGCTGAATGAGCCCGCCATCATGCATGCGCATGGGCTTACGCCTGTCCACAACCTGGATGGCGTCTCCTATCTGACGTCGATGCCCATCCAGGCCGACCGCGAGAATCTGTACGTGTACGAGCTGCACCCCCAGAATGCGGGAACGTACATCTTGCACGCGCATTATGGCTGGGGCCACGATGAAGGCTTGGCCATCCCCTTGGTGGTGCAGCGGCCGCCTCCCACGGACTATCCTCTGGTGAACGAGTTGAACAATGCCATTGAGTCGATTATGTTCTTCGAGGAGCTGTGCCCATACCACAAGGACCCCAGCAAGCAGGTTGCCCCATGGGAATGCAATGCGGGCGAGATCCTGAAGGAGGGTGTTGTTCCGCTGGGTCCCTGGCATGACCTCGGCCTGGGTGGTTTCCGCTACTACCTGGCCAACAAGAGGGTGTTGGACAACCCCTGGGTGGAGCACATGCCCGCCGGCGCCAAGGTGCGCCTGCGCATGGTGAACGCCGCCGTGGAGTCCCTGTTCCGCTGCCATCTGGGGGCTCTGGCGCCCGCCCAAGCCGTTGCTGTGGATGGCCAGTGGGTCCACCCCGTGAACCTGACGGATGCCAGGAATTCGTTGTGGGTGGGCACGGGTCAGCGCCTGGACCTTCTCCTGACGATGCCAAACGCCTCTGGCGCTTATCCGCTGATTTGCGACGAGACCAACTTGCCATGGATCCGCGACCGCAAGCATGTGGGCGTGGTGTTTGTGGTTGGTGGCGACGCCTATGTGCCGGCCCCTGGCACGTATGATGTTGGCCACACCAAGGGCTGCCCCCCCGTGGAGAACCAGGATGAGTTCACGGCTGCTGATGGCTGCAACGCCACCAATGTGGACTTCCTCGTCATGCCGCATGACCTGGAGCGCAAGCTGCATGCCTTCTTCCCGCTGTCGTTTGTCAAGAATCCCATTCCGGTGAAGGAGGTGACGCTAAACCTGACGTCGGATATCACCTGCGATCCGTTTGGTGCCCCTGAGAACTGCACGCGGGAGACCCCTTTCCTGCAGTTCTCGTTCAACTACCACCGCATGGGGCTTCCCCCTGGCCCTGTGGTGCCCAACGACAAGCCCTTCCTGCCCAACCCTGTTCCAATTGAGGTTGAGCTGGGCGAGACGGTGTGCATCAACATCGTAAACCGCGCGGCTGGCGACCACATCATCCACATGCACGGCCACCACTTCCAGGTGGTGGAGCTGGACGGTGTTCCCATCCCGGGAGGCGGTGCCATGCGTGACACGGTGATGGTGAGTGACAGCGAGCTGTCGGAGTACTTCCCTCTGTTTACTGGCTTCCGGTCAGCGGTGGAGCAGCGGTCCCAGGCCAGCCTGAAGAACACCAAGATCTGCTTCCTTGCGGACAACCCTGGCGTGTGGGCCATTCACTGCCACTTCAACATGCACGCCACCATGGGCATGATGACCACCATCGAGTACAATGCTGGGAAGAATGATCCTCCGGCTAGGTACGGCTGTGACAATCCGGATGCTGCCAACTTTGTGCCAGGCGCAACCTCGAAGGGTGTTGCTAATGCTGAGGATCTGTGCTTCTTCTACGAATGTCTGGATGAGTCCGGCCCGACGGATGGTTCATTGACGTTTGCCTTCTACTTGCTGGGTGCCACGTACGAGCGCTATGTCTTTAGTGGCGGTCCTGGGACGTTCTCCGCGTGGATACAGGACGATGTGGCCTCGTACTTCAATGTGGCGCGGAATGCCGTGTCTGTCCCCAGGACATTCACAGCAAACCAAACGGGGGCTCCTGCTGATGCAATCTACAGTGAGGTTGTGGTGAGGCTGCCTGGCGGGGCGAGCCCTGATGGCGTGCTCGCCAAGGTCCGACAGCTCGACACTGCTGCCGATGCTACCTTTGCGTTCCCAGTGGTGGGGGGCTACTCGGGTGGGACGGTTGTGTTGGCCGCTCCGGTCGTGGCTAATTTCACTAGAGGTGAGCACCACAAGACCTTGTTGTTACCCATCATTGCCGGCTGAAATATTGGCATATGCCTGGATACTAGACTGTACCTGTGCAAGGACATTTCCGACTTCCATTTTGTAATCCCTTTTGTGTTAGCTGTGTATATTTTCTCATCGGGAACAGAATTGTGTATTTGCGTTGTCGATTTGGTGGAGAGGTGACAATCAGCTGAAACCTGCCCTTGCCTTGACGATGTTGCATTTTGTGCGTCTCCTTATCCCTTCATCTCCTTCTTCCGCCCTGGCAGAGTTTACCGCCAAAGTGGAGGGTTACTGCTTCGTGGAGGGCTGCAATTTTGAGCAGTACTCGGTGAAGCCTGTGTTGGGATCCACCGTCCTGGCCATGGATAAGGAGAACATCACGGTGTCCAACAAGACCTACTCGCGCTGGTACCTTGCGGGAGCTGGGCAGGCGTGGAAGAAGGTCAGCAACGTGAACGGTGTCTGGATCCCCAAGACGGACAGCAATTTCCGCATCATCTTCCGCAACACGGGCATCGGTGGGCCGGGCATGATGCACGCCCATGGTCAGACGCCGGTGGTCTCGGTGGACGGTGTCCCGTACATCAGTGGCATGCCCATCTACCACAACCGTGAGAGCTTGTATGTGTACGAGCTCCACCCACAGAATGGAGGGTCCTACTTGATCCACTCCCACTATGGTTGGGGCCATGACCAGGGTCTCGGTGTCCCTCTGATTGTGGAGCGCGACCCGCCCGTGGACTACCCTGGCCGCGCGGACCTGCTGTCCGCCAAGCAGGCGCTGTTCTGGTTCGAGGAGCTATGCCCGTATCATCTGTTCCAGACGCCAGAGTTGGAGTGCAGTGCCGCGGCGATCTTTGCCGCTGGCACCCCCTTCTCGGGACCGAACAACGACCTTGGCCTGGGTGGTTACCGCCATTACCTGGTCAACCACCACACCCTGGATGACCCATGGGTGGAGCATGTGGAGGCGGGTAACAAGACTCTGCTCCGGCTGATCAGCTCGTCAACGCACTCGAACCTCAAGTGAGTGTATGGAGGCAAGCGGAGAGTTACTGTTCTGGGCAGGTCTTTATTCGTTTGGAGCGTGGGGGGGGGGGGCGCATGGCGGTTGTCATTTGTGATACTGCACTAGGCGTATCGCGTCCCCTTTTGATGCATCTCTGTTTCCTATTAAGAGCTGCTTGCCTTCCAATAATGTTTCCAACGTCGTTTCATGACAATGCCTGCCATGGCCGGTAGGTACAAGCAAGATGCCATTGGGCTCCAAGGGTTCTGTTGTCCTTGCGGCCAGGTTGCAGCAGGTGCACTCCTGCTGCTGCATGCGCATGTTCAATGTTTTTGCAGTCTACCGTGTATGTAACCCTTCGTTTCTTTGTGGATGCCTTACATCTCTGTGCGTGCTGCCTAGCCTCGATGTTGGATAACACCATCCAGAGGCCCTGCAGGCACGGTATTGTACATCTCTCGTGCTATCCTGTAGCAGTCGTAGGCGCCCATGCACTGCTGTGCAGCCTTGCGCCCTGGCTGACGCATTCCATGGGTGTGTGGTCAACAATGGTTTCTGCCGCAGGTGCTCGCTTGGAACGCTGGGGATCGCCACCATTGTGGCGGCGGACGGCCAGTGGGTGCAGCCGGTGCCAGTGACGGAGTTCTGGTTGGGCGTGGCCCAGAGGCTGGACATTTTGATCAGCAACCCTGTCGAGCCGGGCGCTTACCCACTGGTCTGCGCAGAGACCAGCCTGCCTTGGATCACTGACCGCAAGAAGGCCGGCATTGTGTTCGTCGTGGGAGGTGCTGCGTATGTGCCTGCCCCAAGGACGTACGATGTCGGCCATTCCAATGGCTGTGCATCGGGCGTGCCCGAGGGCACGGACGGGTGCGCAGGTGCATACTTCGAGATGACGCACGACACGGAGAAGCTGCTGCATGCCTACTACCCGCTGGAGGCAGGCCCCGCAGATGTGGAGCTGACCTTGAACCTGACCACCACCATCATGTGCGACTTTGCCACCAACTTGACCAGCTGCACCCCCGAGAACCCCATATTCCGGTTTGGCTTCGATGACCAGCCCTGGTTCACGACCCCTCTGGGCAATGACAAGCCGTTCGTGCCCAACCCCAACCCCATCAAGGTTCAGCTGAACCAGAAGGTGTGCATCAACATGGTCAACAAGGCGGCTGGTGACCACATCATGTGAGTGGGCCTTTCTGCAGTGTTGTTTCCTGCGTTCATCTCGTTGACCTTTCAATCCTTGAAAGGCCTGCAACATTCGCATTACAAGCCATTTCCCCATGGATGCTGTGTCCCTGAAATCTGGCTCATGTGCAAGCCTAACGCGGGTGTCTGTGCTTCCTTGTTACGTTGTTGCTTTGTTTGCAGTCACATGCATGGTCACCACTTTCAAGTCGTGGAGGTGGATGGGCAGCCCATCCCTGGCGGCGGAGCCATGCGCGACACAGTGCTGGTGGGCGACTCGTATCTGTCCCCTCAGTTCGTCGGCCAGCAGCGCAACTGGACCACCCACATCAACTCGCTTCAAAATTATCCCTTCAAGAACACCAAGATCTGCTTCTTGGCAGATAACCCAGGCATTTGGGCGCTCCACTGTCACTATAGCATGCACCTGGTGTCGGGCATGATGACCACTGTTGAGTACACGAGCAGCGACAGTGACCCCAAGCCTGTGCGCGGCTGCACCAACACCAACGATGAGGCGTTCACCCTGGAGGCCACGGTGGATGATGGCAGCTGTGCTGGCAGCAACATCTGTGCCAACTTTGACGATAACCTGCCTTTTGCCGGCCTGCGTCAGCGGTTCCTGCGCCCGCCTCCTGCTCTGGGTTCTGATTTCACCGACATGAAGGACGAGCTTGTGGTGGGAGCGGATGTGCTGACGTTGACGCACGAGAACATGACCTTGCCCAACGGCTTCAGCTACAGCAAGCACCGGGTGGAGGGCAAGGGTCCTCATTTCAAGACGATCAGCAATGTTGGCACGTTGATCATGTCGACCACGACCGCCCACTTCCGCGTGCTTTACCGCAACAAGCTGAATGAGCCCGCCATCATGCATGCGCATGGGCTTACGCCTGTCCACAACCTGGATGGCGTCTCCTATCTGACGTCGATGCCCATCCAGGCCGACCGCGAGAATCTGTACGTGTACGAGCTGCACCCCCAGAATGCGGGAACGTACATCTTGCACGCGCATTATGGCTGGGGCCACGATGAAGGCTTGGCCATCCCCTTGGTGGTGCAGCGGCCGCCTCCCACGGACTATCCTCTGGTGAACGAGTTGAACAATGCCATTGAGTCGATTATGTTCTTCGAGGAGCTGTGCCCATACCACAAGGACCCCAGCAAGCAGGTTGCCCCATGGGAATGCAATGCGGGCGAGATCCTGAAGGAGGGTGTTGTTCCGCTGGGTCCCTGGCATGACCTCGGCCTGGGTGGTTTCCGCTACTACCTGGCCAACAAGAGGGTGTTGGACAACCCCTGGGTGGAGCACATGCCCGCCGGCGCCAAGGTGCGCCTGCGCATGGTGAACGCCGCCGTGGAGTCCCTGTTCCGCTGCCATCTGGGGGCTCTGGCGCCCGCCCAAGCCGTTGCTGTGGATGGCCAGTGGGTCCACCCCGTGAACCTGACGGATGCCAGGAATTCGTTGTGGGTGGGCACGGGTCAGCGCCTGGACCTTCTCCTGACGATGCCAAACGCCTCTGGCGCTTATCCGCTGATTTGCGACGAGACCAACTTGCCATGGATCCGCGACCGCAAGCATGTGGGCGTGGTGTTTGTGGTTGGTGGCGACGCCTATGTGCCGGCCCCTGGCACGTATGATGTTGGCCACACCAAGGGCTGCCCCCCGTGGAGAACCAGGATGAGTTCACGGCTGCTGATGGCTGCAACGCCACCAATGTGGACTTCCTCGTCATGCCGCATGACCTGGAGCGCAAGCTGCATGCCTTCTTCCCGCTGTCGTTTGTCAAGAATCCCATTCCGGTGAAGGAGGTGACGCTAAACCTGACGTCGGATATCACCTGCGATCCGTTTGGTGCCCCTGAGAACTGCACGCGGGAGACCCCTTTCCTGCAGTTCTCGTTCAACTACCACCGCATGGGGCTTCCCCCTGGCCCTGTGGTGCCCAACGACAAGCCCTTCCTGCCCAACCCTGTTCCAATTGAGGTTGAGCTGGGCGAGACGGTGTGCATCAACATCGTAAACCGCGCGGCTGGCGACCACATCATCCACATGCACGGCCACCACTTCCAGGTGGTGGAGCTGGACGGTGTTCCCATCCCGGGAGGCGGTGCCATGCGTGACACGGTGATGGTGAGTGACAGCGAGCTGTCGGAGTACTTCCCTCTGTTTACTGGCTTCCGGTCAGCGGTGGAGCAGCGGTCCCAGGCCAGCCTGAAGAACACCAAGATCTGCTTCCTTGCGGACAACCCTGGCGTGTGGGCCATTCACTGCCACTTCAACATGCACGCCACCATGGGCATGATGACCACCATCGAGTACAATGCTGGGAAGAATGATCCTCCGGCTAGGTACGGCTGTGACAATCCGGATGCTGCCAACTTTGTGCCAGGCGCAACCTCGAAGGGTGTTGCTAATGCTGAGGATCTGTGCTTCTTCTACGAATGTCTGGATGAGTCCGGCCCGACGGATGGTTCATTGACGTTTGCCTTCTACTTGCTGGGTGCCACGTACGAGCGCTATGTCTTTAGTGGCGGTCCTGGGACGTTCTCCGCGTGGATACAGGACGATGTGGCCTCGTACTTCAATGTGGCGCGGAATGCCGTGTCTGTCCCCAGGACATTCACAGCAAACCAAACGGGGGCTCCTGCTGATGCAATCTACAGTGAGGTTGTGGTGAGGCTGCCTGGCGGGGCGAGCCCTGATGGCGTGCTCGCCAAGGTCCGACAGCTCGACACTGCTGCCGATGCTACCTTTGCGTTCCCAGTGGTGGGGGGCTACTCGGGTGGACGGTTGTGTTGGCCGCTCCGGTCGTGGCTAATTTCACTAGAGGTGAGCACCACAAGACCTTGTTGTTACCCATCATTGCCGGCTGAAATATTGGCATATGCCTGGATACTAGACTGTACCTGTGCAAGGACATTTCCGACTTCCATTTTGTAATCCCTTTTGTGTTAGCTGTGTATATTTTCTCATCGGGAACAGAATTGTGTATTTGCGTTGTCGATTTGGTGAGAGGTGACAATCAGCTGAAACCTGCCCTTGCCTTGACGATGTTGCATTTTGTGCGTCTCCTTATCCCTTCATCTCCTTCTTCCGCCCTGGCAGAGTTTACCGCCAAAGTGGAGGGTTACTGCTTCGTGGAGGGCTGCAATTTTGAGCAGTACTCGGTGAAGCCTGTGTTGGGATCCACCGTCCTGGCCATGGATAAGGAGAACATCACGGTGTCCAACAAGACCTACTCGCGCTGGTACCTTGCGGGAGCTGGGCAGGCGTGGAAGAAGGTCAGCAACGTGAACGGTGTCTGGATCCCCAAGACGGACAACAATTTCCGCATCATCTTCCGCAACACGGGCATCGGTGGGCCGGGCATGATGCACGCCCATGGTCAGACGCCGGTGGTCTCGGTGGACGGTGTCCCGTACATCAGTGGCATGCCCATCTACCACAACCGTGAGAGCTTGTATGTGTACGAGCTCCACCCACAGAATGGAGGGTCCTACTTGATCCACTCCCACTATGGTTGGGGCCATGACCAGGGTCTCGGTGTCCCTCTGATTGTGGAGCGCGACCCGCCCGTGGACTACCCTGGCCGCGCGGACCTGCTGTCCGCCAAGCAGGCGCTGTTCTGGTTCGAGGAGCTATGCCCGTATCATCTGTTCCAGACGCCAGAGTTGGAGTGCAGTGCCGCGGCGATCTTTGCCGCTGGCACCCCCTTCTCGGGACCGAACAACGACCTTGGCCTGGGTGGTTACCGCCATTACCTGGTCAACCACCACACCCTGGATGACCCATGGGTGGAGCATGTGGAGGCGGGTAACAAGACTCTGCTCCGGCTGATCAGCTCGTCAACGCACTCGAACCTCAAGTGAGTGTATGGAGGCAAGCGGAGAGTTACTGTTCTGGGCAGGTCTTTATTCGTTTGGAGCGTGGGGGGGGGGGCGCATGGCGGTTGTCATTTGTGATACTGCACTAGGCGTATCGCGTCCCCTTTTGATGCATCTCTGTTTCCTATTAAGAGCTGCTTGCCTTCCAATAATGTTTCCAACGTCGTTTCATGACAATGCCTGCCATGGCCGGTAGGTACAAGCAAGATGCCATTGGGCTCCAAGGGTTCTGTTGTCCTTGCGGCCAGGTTGCAGCAGGTGCACTCCTGCTGCTGCATGCGCATGTTCAATGTTTTTGCAGTCTACCGTGTATGTAACCCTTCGTTTCTTTGTGGATGCCTTACATCTCTGTGCGTGCTGCCTAGCCTCGATGTTGGATAACACCATCCAGAGGCCCTGCAGGCACGGTATTGTACATCTCTCGTGCTATCCTGTAGCAGTCGTAGGCGCCCATGCACTGCTGTGCAGCCTTGCGCCCTGGCTGACGCATTCCATGGGTGTGTGGTCAACAATGGTTTCTGCCGCAGGTGCTCGCTTGGAACGCTGGGGATCGCCACCATTGTGGCGGCGGACGGCCAGTGGGTGCAGCCGGTGCCAGTGACGGAGTTCTGGTTGGGCGTGGCCCAGAGGCTGGACATTTTGATCAGCAACCCTGTCGAGCCGGGCGCTTACCCACTGGTCTGCGCAGAGACCAGCCTGCCTTGGATCACTGACCGCAAGAAGGCCGGCATTGTGTTCGTCGTGGGAGGTGCTGCGTATGTGCCTGCCCCAAGGACGTACGATGTCGGCCATTCCAATGGCTGTGCATCGGGCGTGCCCGAGGGCACGGACGGGTGCGCAGGTGCATACTTCGAGATGACGCACGACACGGAGAAGCTGCTGCATGCCTACTACCCGCTGGAGGCAGGCCCCGCAGATGTGGAGCTGACCTTGAACCTGACCACCACCATCATGTGCGACTTTGCCACCAACTTGACCAGCTGCACCCCCGAGAACCCCATATTCCGGTTTGGCTTCGATGACCAGCCCTGGTTCACGACCCCTCTGGGCAATGACAAGCCGTTCGTGCCCAACCCCAACCCCATCAAGGTTCAGCTGAACCAGAAGGTGTGCATCAACATGGTCAACAAGGCGGCTGGTGACCACATCATGTGAGTGGGCCTTTCTGCAGTGTTGTTTCCTGCGTTCATCTCGTTGACCTTTCAATCCTTGAAAGGCCTGCAACATTCGCATTACAAGCCATTTCCCCATGGATGCTGTGTCCCTGAAATCTGGCTCATGTGCAAGCCTAACGCGGGTGTCTGTGCTTCCTTGTTACGTTGTTGCTTTGTTTGCAGTCACATGCATGGTCACCACTTTCAAGTCGTGGAGGTGGATGGGCAGCCCATCCCTGGCGGCGGAGCCATGCGCGACACAGTGCTGGTGGGCGACTCGTATCTGTCCCCTCAGTTCGTCGGCCAGCAGCGCAACTGGACCACCCACATCAACTCGCTTCAAAATTATCCCTTCAAGAACACCAAGATCTGCTTCTTGGCAGATAACCCAGGCATTTGGGCGCTCCACTGTCACTATAGCATGCACCTGGTGTCGGGCATGATGACCACTGTTGAGTACACGAGCAGCGACAGTGACCCCAAGCCTGTGCGCGGCTGCACCAACACCAACGATGAGGCGTTCACCCTGGAGGCCACGGTGGATGATGGCAGCTGTGCTGGCAGCAACATCTGTGCCAACTTTGACGATAACCTGCCTTTTGCCGGCCTGCGTCAGCGGTTCCTGCGCCCGCCTCCTGCTCTGGGTTCTGATTTCACCGACATGAAGGACGAGCTTGTGGTGGGAGCGGATGTGCTGACGTTGACGCACGAGAACATGACCTTGCCCAACGGCTTCAGCTACAGCAAGCACCGGGTGGAGGGCAAGGGTCCTCATTTCAAGACGATCAGCAATGTTGGCACGTTGATCATGTCGACCACGACCGCCCACTTCCGCGTGCTTTACCGCAACAAGCTGAATGAGCCCGCCATCATGCATGCGCATGGGCTTACGCCTGTCCACAACCTGGATGGCGTCTCCTATCTGACGTCGATGCCCATCCAGGCCGACCGCGAGAATCTGTACGTGTACGAGCTGCACCCCCAGAATGCGGGAACGTACATCTTGCACGCGCATTATGGCTGGGGCCACGATGAAGGCTTGGCCATCCCCTTGGTGGTGCAGCGGCCGCCTCCCACGGACTATCCTCTGGTGAACGAGTTGAACAATGCCATTGAGTCGATTATGTTCTTCGAGGAGCTGTGCCCATACCACAAGGACCCCAGCAAGCAGGTTGCCCCATGGGAATGCAATGCGGGCGAGATCCTGAAGGAGGGTGTTGTTCCGCTGGGTCCCTGGCATGACCTCGGCCTGGGTGGTTTCCGCTACTACCTGGCCAACAAGAGGGTGTTGGACAACCCCTGGGTGGAGCACATGCCCGCCGGCGCCAAGGTGCGCCTGCGCATGGTGAACGCCGCCGTGGAGTCCCTGTTCCGCTGCCATCTGGGGGCTCTGGCGCCCGCCCAAGCCGTTGCTGTGGATGGCCAGTGGGTCCACCCCGTGAACCTGACGGATGCCAGGAATTCGTTGTGGGTGGGCACGGGTCAGCGCCTGGACCTTCTCCTGACGATGCCAAACGCCTCTGGCGCTTATCCGCTGATTTGCGACGAGACCAACTTGCCATGGATCCGCGACCGCAAGCATGTGGGCGTGGTGTTTGTGGTTGGTGGCGACGCCTATGTGCCGGCCCCTGGCACGTATGATGTTGGCCACACCAAGGGCTGCCCCCCGTGGAGAACCAGGATGAGTTCACGGCTGCTGATGGCTGCAACGCCACCAATGTGGACTTCCTCGTCATGCCGCATGACCTGGAGCGCAAGCTGCATGCCTTCTTCCCGCTGTCGTTTGTCAAGAATCCCATTCCGGTGAAGGAGGTGACGCTAAACCTGACGTCGGATATCACCTGCGATCCGTTTGGTGCCCCTGAGAACTGCACGCGGGAGACCCCTTTCCTGCAGTTCTCGTTCAACTACCACCGCATGGGGCTTCCCCCTGGCCCTGTGGTGCCCAACGACAAGCCCTTCCTGCCCAACCCTGTTCCAATTGAGGTTGAGCTGGGCGAGACGGTGTGCATCAACATCGTAAACCGCGCGGCTGGCGACCACATCATCCACATGCACGGCCACCACTTCCAGGTGGTGGAGCTGGACGGTGTTCCCATCCCGGGAGGCGGTGCCATGCGTGACACGGTGATGGTGAGTGACAGCGAGCTGTCGGAGTACTTCCCTCTGTTTACTGGCTTCCGGTCAGCGGTGGAGCAGCGGTCCCAGGCCAGCCTGAAGAACACCAAGATCTGCTTCCTTGCGGACAACCCTGGCGTGTGGGCCATTCACTGCCACTTCAACATGCACGCCACCATGGGCATGATGACCACCATCGAGTACAATGCTGGGAAGAATGATCCTCCGGCTAGGTACGGCTGTGACAATCCGGATGCTGCCAACTTTGTGCCAGGCGCAACCTCGAAGGGTGTTGCTAATGCTGAGGATCTGTGCTTCTTCTACGAATGTCTGGATGAGTCCGGCCCGACGGATGGTTCATTGACGTTTGCCTTCTACTTGCTGGGTGCCACGTACGAGCGCTATGTCTTTAGTGGCGGTCCTGGGACGTTCTCCGCGTGGATACAGGACGATGTGGCCTCGTACTTCAATGTGGCGCGGAATGCCGTGTCTGTCCCCAGGACATTCACAGCAAACCAAACGGGGGCTCCTGCTGATGCAATCTACAGTGAGGTTGTGGTGAGGCTGCCTGGCGGGGCGAGCCCTGATGGCGTGCTCGCCAAGGTCCGACAGCTCGACACTGCTGCCGATGCTACCTTTGCGTTCCCAGTGGTGGGGGGCTACTCGGGTGGAACGGTTGTGTTGGCTGCTCCGGTCGTGGCTAATTTCACCAGAGGTGAGCACCACAAGACCTTGTTGTTACCCATCATTGCCGGCTGAAATATTGGCATATGCCTGGATACTAGACTGTACCTGTGCAAGGAAATTTCCGACTTCCATTTTGTAATCCTTTTGGTGTTAGCTGTGTATATTTTCTCATCGGGAACAGAATTGTGTATTTGCGTTGTCGATTTGGTGAAGAGGTGACAATCAGCTGAAACCTGCCCTTGCCTTGACGATGTTGCATTTTGTGCGTCTCCTTATCCCTTCATCTCCTTCCTCCGCCCTGGCAGAGTTTACCGCCAAAGTGGAGGGTTACTGCTTCGTGGAGGGCTGCAATTTTGAGCAGTACTCGGTGAAGCCTGTGTTGGGATCCACCGTCCTGGCCATGGATAAGGAGAACATCACGGTGTCCAACAAGACCTACTCGCGCTGGTACCTTGCGGGAGCTGGGCAGGCGTGGAAGAAGGTCAGCAACGTGAACGGTGTCTGGATCCCCAAGACGGACAACAATTTCCGCATCATCTTCCGCAACACGGGCATCGGTGGGCCGGGCATGATGCACGCCCATGGTCAGACGCCGGTGGTCTCGGTGGACGGTGTCCCGTACATCAGTGGCATGCCCATCTACCACAACCGTGAGAGCTTGTATGTGTACGAGCTCCACCCACAGAATGGAGGGTCCTACTTGATCCACTCCCACTATGGTTGGGGCCATGACCAGGGTCTCGGTGTCCCTCTGATTGTGGAGCGCGACCCGCCCGTGGACTACCCTGGCCGCGCGGACCTGCTGTCCGCCAAGCAGGCGCTGTTCTGGTTCGAGGAGCTATGCCCGTATCATCTGTTCCAGACGCCAGAGTTGGAGTGCAGTGCCGCGGCGATCTTTGCCGCTGGCACCCCCTTCTCGGGACCGAACAACGACCTTGGCCTGGGTGGTTACCGCCATTACCTGGTCAACCACCACACCCTGGATGACCCATGGGTGGAGCATGTGGAGGCGGGTAACAAGACTCTGCTCCGGCTGATCAGCTCGTCAACGCACTCGAACCTCAAGTGAGTGTATGGAGGCAAGCGGAGAGTTACTGTTCTGGGCAGGTCTTTATTCGTTTGGAGCGTGTATGGGGGGGGGCGCATGGCGGGTTGTCATTTGTGATACTGCACTAGGCGTATCGCGTCCCCTTTTGATGCATCTCTGTTTCCTATTAAGAGCTGCTTGCCTTCCAATAATGTTTCCAACGTCGTTTCATGACAATGCCTGCCATGGCCGGTAGGTACAAGCAAGATGCCATTGGGCTCCAAGGGTTCTGTTGTCCTTGCGGCCAGGTTGCAGCAGGTGCACTCCTGCTGCTGCATGCGCATGTTCAAATGTTTTTGCAGTCTACCGTGTATGTAACCCTTCGTTTCTTTGTGGATGCCTTACATCTCTGTGCGTGCTGCCTAGCCTCGATGTTGGATAACACCATCCAGAGGCCCTGCAGGCACGGTATTGTACATCTCTCGTGCTATCCTGTAGCAGTCGTAGGCGCCCATGCACTGCTGTGCAGCCTTGCGCCCTGGCTGACGCATTCCATGGGTGTGTGGTCAACAATGGTTTCTGCCGCAGGTGCTCGCTTGGAACGCTGGGGATCGCCACCATTGTGGCGGCGGACGGCCAGTGGGTGCAGCCGGTGCCAGTGACGGAGTTCTGGTTGGGCGTGGCCCAGAGGCTGGACATTTTGATCAGCAACCCTGTCGAGCCGGGCGCTTACCCACTGGTCTGCGCAGAGACCAGCCTGCCTTGGATCACTGACCGCAAGAAGGCCGGCATTGTGTTCGTCGTGGGAGGTGCTGCGTATGTGCCTGCCCCAAGGACGTACGATGTCGGCCATTCCAATGGCTGTGCATCGGGCGTGCCCGAGGGCACGGACGGGTGCGCAGGTGCATACTTCGAGATGACGCACGACACGGAGAAGCTGCTGCATGCCTACTACCCGCTGGAGGCAGGCCCCGCAGATGTGGAGCTGACCTTGAACCTGACCACCACCATCATGTGCGACTTTGCCACCAACTTGACCAGCTGCACCCCCGAGAACCCCATATTCCGGTTTGGCTTCGATGACCAGCCCTGGTTCACGACCCCTCTGGGCAATGACAAGCCGTTCGTGCCCAACCCCAACCCCATCAAGGTTCAGCTGAACCAGAAGGTGTGCATCAACATGGTCAACAAGGCGGCTGGTGACCACATCATGTGAGTGGGCCTTTCTGCAGTGTTGTTTCCTGCGTTCATCTCGTTGACCTTTCAATCCTTGAAAGGCCTGCAACATTCGCATTACAAGCCATTTCCCCATGGATGCTGTGTCCCTGAAATCTGGCTCATGTGCAAGCCTAACGCGGGTGTCTGTGCTTCCTTGTTACGTTGTTGCTTTGTTTGCAGTCACATGCATGGTCACCACTTTCAAGTCGTGGAGGTGGATGGGCAGCCCATCCCTGGCGGCGGAGCCATGCGCGACACAGTGCTGGTGGGCGACTCGTATCTGTCCCCTCAGTTCGTCGGCCAGCAGCGCAACTGGACCACCCACATCAACTCGCTTCAAAATTATCCCTTCAAGAACACCAAGATCTGCTTCTTGGCAGATAACCCAGGCATTTGGGCGCTCCACTGTCACTATAGCATGCACCTGGTGTCGGGCATGATGACCACTGTTGAGTACACGAGCAGCGACAGTGACCCCAAGCCTGTGCGCGGCTGCACCAACACCAACGATGAGGCGTTCACCCTGGAGGCCACGGTGGATGATGGCAGCTGTGCTGGCAGCAACATCTGTGCCAACTTTGACGATAACCTGCCTTTTGCCGGCCTGCGTCAGCGGTTCCTGCGCCCGCCTCCTGCTCTGGGTTCTGATTTCACCGACATGAAGGACGAGCTTGTGGTGGGAGCGGATGTGCTGACGTTGACGCACGAGAACATGACCTTGCCCAACGGCTTCAGCTACAGCAAGCACCGGGTGGAGGGCAAGGGTCCTCATTTCAAGACGATCAGCAATGTTGGCACGTTGATCATGTCGACCACGACCGCCCACTTCCGCGTGCTTTACCGCAACAAGCTGAATGAGCCCGCCATCATGCATGCGCATGGGCTTACGCCTGTCCACAACCTGGATGGCGTCTCCTATCTGACGTCGATGCCCATCCAGGCCGACCGCGAGAATCTGTACGTGTACGAGCTGCACCCCCAGAATGCGGGAACGTACATCTTGCACGCGCATTATGGCTGGGGCCACGATGAAGGCTTGGCCATCCCCTTGGTGGTGCAGCGGCCGCCTCCCACGGACTATCCTCTGGTGAACGAGTTGAACAATGCCATTGAGTCGATTATGTTCTTCGAGGAGCTGTGCCCATACCACAAGGACCCCAGCAAGCAGGTTGCCCCATGGGAATGCAATGCGGGCGAGATCCTGAAGGAGGGTGTTGTTCCGCTGGGTCCCTGGCATGACCTCGGCCTGGGTGGTTTCCGCTACTACCTGGCCAACAAGAGGGTGTTGGACAACCCCTGGGTGGAGCACATGCCCGCCGGCGCCAAGGTGCGCCTGCGCATGGTGAACGCCGCCGTGGAGTCCCTGTTCCGCTGCCATCTGGGGGCTCTGGCGCCCGCCCAAGCCGTTGCTGTGGATGGCCAGTGGGTCCACCCCGTGAACCTGACGGATGCCAGGAATTCGTTGTGGGTGGGCACGGGTCAGCGCCTGGACCTTCTCCTGACGATGCCAAACGCCTCTGGCGCTTATCCGCTGATTTGCGACGAGACCAACTTGCCATGGATCCGCGACCGCAAGCATGTGGGCGTGGTGTTTGTGGTTGGTGGCGACGCCTATGTGCCGGCCCCTGGCACGTATGATGTTGGCCACACCAAGGGCTGCCCCCCCGTGGAGAACCAGGATGAGTTCACGGCTGCTGATGGCTGCAACGCCACCAATGTGGACTTCCTCGTCATGCCGCATGACCTGGAGCGCAAGCTGCATGCCTTCTTCCCGCTGTCGTTTGTCAAGAATCCCATTCCGGTGAAGGAGGTGACGCTAAACCTGACGTCGGATATCACCTGCGATCCGTTTGGTGCCCCTGAGAACTGCACGCGGGAGACCCCTTTCCTGCAGTTCTCGTTCAACTACCACCGCATGGGGCTTCCCCCTGGCCCTGTGGTGCCCAACGACAAGCCCTTCCTGCCCAACCCTGTTCCAATTGAGGTTGAGCTGGGCGAGACGGTGTGCATCAACATCGTAAACCGCGCGGCTGGCGACCACATCATCCACATGCACGGCCACCACTTCCAGGTGGTGGAGCTGGACGGTGTTCCCATCCCGGGAGGCGGTGCCATGCGTGACACGGTGATGGTGAGTGACAGCGAGCTGTCGGAGTACTTCCCTCTGTTTACTGGCTTCCGGTCAGCGGTGGAGCAGCGGTCCCAGGCCAGCCTGAAGAACACCAAGATCTGCTTCCTTGCGGACAACCCTGGCGTGTGGGCCATTCACTGCCACTTCAACATGCACGCCACCATGGGCATGATGACCACCATCGAGTACAATGCTGGGAAGAATGATCCTCCGGCTAGGTACGGCTGTGACAATCCGGATGCTGCCAACTTTGTGCCAGGCGCAACCTCGAAGGGTGTTGCTAATGCTGAGGATCTGTGCTTCTTCTACGAATGTCTGGATGAGTCCGGCCCGACGGATGGTTCATTGACGTTTGCCTTCTACTTGCTGGGTGCCACGTACGAGCGCTATGTCTTTAGTGGCGGTCCTGGGACGTTCTCCGCGTGGATACAGGACGATGTGGCCTCGTACTTCAATGTGGCGCGGAATGCCGTGTCTGTCCCCAGGACATTCACAGCAAACCAAACGGGGGCTCCTGCTGATGCAATCTACAGTGAGGTTGTGGTGAGGCTGCCTGGCGGGGCGAGCCCTGGTGGCGTGCTCGCCAAGGTCCAACAGCTCAATACTGCTGCCAATGCTACCTTTGCGTTCCCAGTGGTGGGGGGCTACTCGGGTGGAACGGTTGTGTTGGCTGCTCCGGTCGTGGCTGATTTCACTCCGCCGCCGTCGCGGCCGCCGCCGCCATCGCCGCCGCCGTCGCCCCCGCAGCCGCCGTCGCCCCCGCCGTTGTCGCCGCCGCCGCCGCCGCCGCCCCTGCCGTCAACAGCAAAGGATGTCGGTGACGCCGGTGATAACCTTTCAGAGGGTTCAGTGATTGGCATTTTTGTCGGCTCAGGTGTGGGCCTGATTATGGTGTGCTCCGCTGTGGTGTACTTTTTCGTCCGGAGGCACACAAGGGCACAAAAGAAATTGACTCAGGATATTACTGGTATTGTTCACCCTGTGGTGTAAGTAGTAGTAGATTCCATTAGCTTTCTGGGGGATCTATCCATGAAGGCATTTTGGGAGTGAGATGTTACTGATCTGCGTTGGCGTGTGGCCGACTTTGTTCAGGGTGGAAAATACTGTGTTTTGATAGCTTGTCTAGCTTTGATTTGGGGGTTAGCACCTCTATACGTGAGCCCTATAAAACAGATGTTCAACCCATAGTCTGGAGACATTGCGATATGTGGCATTATTTGACTCCCAGCGGCGCGGCGCTCAGTTCCCGGAGTGCCACGCCGCCCGTAACGGATGCGAGTTGACCACTGGGTCTGGGCTGCCGTGTTGTATTCACCTTTTCTCGGACTTATAGACTTATTTTTTGCAAACTTACCTAACTAATGCAAACTTCTAAGTCAAAAGCCAAAAAACCTTTAGAACGCAAATCTGCTTTGGACTTACGACTTGTGTTTTTTGCACAAGTTAGCCCTGCCAAAAAAAGCACTGCTATAAAGGGTATGCTGCAACTGCTGAAAATTCAAACATGTCTCATTTGAAAAAAAAGGTGGGGACTTGCGTGTATTCATTATTAATTAATTATTAATGTTACCCCGACTAGGTTGTCTCCCACTCAAACTGGGACAATCCCACTCAAACTGGCAGCTAGGCTAGACAAATTCTGGCATGGCGGTGCGGACACGGAGATTCGGCTAGCAGACATCATTTACGCAGACGACACCACCCTCTTTGAGGACACTGAGCACGTGCAGACATGGCTTGACTGCCTGGCTCTCGAGGCCCGTGCAGTGGGGCTTGAGGTCAGCAAGAAGACAGAGGCCCTGGCGGTTGGGCTCACCACCTCAGCGCCGCCCCTCTATCTCCTAGACGGCTCTCGAGTCCTGTATCGGGACCGCGTTAAGCTGCTGGGCAGCCTGCTCCCTAGCTGCGAGGTGGATGTGGACCACCGCATCTCCCTCGCCTGGCACGCTTTACGCCAGTACCGGGCCCTATGGCGCAAGCCCCTGGGCAAGATCGAGAAACAGGACCTGTTCAAGGTCCTCGTCCTTCCTGTTCTCACGTATGGCGCCGAGACGTGGACCCTCACCGCCGACCTGGCCCGCAAGCTGGACGGCGCGGTCACCAGCATGCTGCGTTCCATTTTCAGAGTAGGATATACTGCTCATGTCCGCAATGAGGACCTGTACCAGGGCATGCCCTATATCACCAGCACAATTAAGCAACGCCGCCTGCAGCTAGTAGGGCACCTAGCTCGCACCAACCAGGTAGACACCTCACGTGGCCCCCCGCAGGACTGCGACCAGCCCAGCCTGGCCGGCACCTCCTGACGTGGGCTGGGCCCAGTGATGTTAGACGCCGCAAGGCCCGCACCTTCAAAGAACAGCTAGTAGAGGACATGGGGGCCTAGGCCTCTCCGTGATTTGGAAGAAGATGATGGACAAGGCCAAGTGGGCCCAGGTCATAGAGGACAACGAGCCCCCCCCAGTGGGGAAGCGCCCGCGTGTGCAATCCTGCGGGAGGCACGCTAGATAGCTCCCCCTAGGGCAGCGTGCGGCTGCCTAGATAGATGTTGTAGTTAGAATGTTGTTAGATAGATGTAGCATGTAGCCAATGTAGATAGATTAGACCGGTAGGAATGTGTGCACCCATCCATCCATCCATCGGGGTTAATGCTCCGTGACTCCCCAACGGGAGCACGAGTCTAATTAATTAATTAATTAGGCTAGACGGCACGGTTTACAGGATGCTCCGACAGGTCCTTAACGTAGGGTTTTCCGAGCGTCCGTCATCAGAGTCTTTGTATCATGGCATGCCCCGTATTTCGGACGAGATTAGGCAGCGTAGGATAGCATTTGTAGGACACCTTGCCCGCACCAGCCAGGTCGACACCGCCCTTGGTCTGGCCGGCCCCCAGCGGCTTGGCCAGCCAGGGCGACACATTCTGACCTGGCCTGGCCCCGAGGGCATTCCCAAACGGGTAGGGAAACCTGTCACGACCTACGTCCAGATGTTGCTGGACGACCTAGTGGTCCCAGCCCAGTTTGAGCACCGCATCCACTCTCTCTCCCGTCTTTGGACTGCCATGCAGGACAAGACGCGGTGGAAGAGGATTGTCAAGGCGCACACGCCCGACCCTGTGGGCAAGCCCCCTCCCCCCAAGCGGAGGCGGCGTTTTGATGAGTAGTGTAGTTAGGATTTTTCTAGACTAGATAGCTTAGAGTTAGGATATTCTGATCAGGCACTCCGCAGAGGTGAAAACCATTTGCGTTCACTGCCGGGCCGCGGAAAACGCGGAAAAACGCGATCTGCAAATGAATCTGACCGGAATCGAACTTGGGGACCTCTCGCACCAACTTTCGCTGACTATAGGACGGACGTCTCCGGTTACCATGGCATCGCCAACTTACACCTACAGTCATCCGCAAAAGTTCTCCTTTCCGGGGAGTGAGGATAGTTCGATTACGCGGCCGGCTTCCTCCACCCCATCCCTCATGGAATATGTGCTACATGATCTCCCAACGGAGGCATGTTATAATTTAATTTAATTTTTTTTTTAGGTTGTCTCCAATTTGCAACTTTGCAAATTAGCGGAGGGCGGGGCCCGAGATTAATTAAGAGGTACCTTGAAATTAAATATAGGCCCTTAACATCCCCTTTGGTTTGCACATTAGTAATGAGGATTTGTACGCTGATTTGCCCTATGTTTCCCACATTATTAGGCACAGGCGCCTGGGCCTAGCCGGGCACCTGGCCCGCACAGATCAGGTAGATACATCAGATCGACTAGCTGGCACCAAGCCCGCCCAGCCTGGGCGATATGTCCTCACCTGGCGTGCCCCCGGCCGCGCGCGGCCGGGCCGCCACCTGTGGAATTTTCGTGATAGACTCGGCATGAACATGTGCTATACACTAGACGTGTCGGGCTCACCCCCGGGAGCCTCCTGGTTTGTCTGTAAGTAAGTAAGTAAGTAAGTAAGTACTTGCGTGTCATGCGCAAAGGCATGCCACGGAGTACTATGCTAATCTCATTAGAAAAATAATTACACAAAAGTTTAAACAAATATCGTCTGCATCATCCCCCAACCGTTAAGCACTAGATGGGGATGTAATCCTCATCCGAGCTGTCCTCTACTGTAATGGCAGACGAGGCGGTAGTGTAGCGGCTATCCTCAGGACCAATAACCTCCACCTGCGGACTTCTACCCTGGCTAGCAACGGGCCGCGGGGCCCGTGGGGAGAAAACAGGAGCATACCCCTCGGGGAGGTGCTTATCGCAGATGGCAGCCCATTTCTCCTTGTCAATCATGCGGGCGCGGAGTACGGATAGTCCCAGAAGCCCTGCATCTTCAAGCAGTTGTGTCACATAGGTCCGGGTCGCGCCGCGCCGGTGCCCGGCGCGCGCAAGTTTGCCAGTGGGTTGCGATGGGACAAGGGGACCCTGCCATAGGAGGAGGCGTCTACCTGGTTGGCCCGTCTTAAGCCCCCCGGCAGGGCCCACATCGGTATTCACCTGGTCTGTGCGGGCAAGATGGCGGCGGCAAAGAGGAGGCGGCGGTGTCGGATGGTATGGGTGACAAGAGGGAGCTCGCAGTAGAGCTCGGCCCGGGTGCGGCGTTCTTGGTAGCGGACGCCGAGGATATGACGGAGCATTCGAGTGACGGTGCCGTCAAGCTGCTGGCTCAGCGCCTGGTCCAGGGTCCACGCCTCGCAGCCATAAAGGAGGATGCTGAGGACAAGGGCCTTGAACAGAATGCGCTTGCGTCGCTCACTCAGGTAGCGACAGGTCCAGAACCTGTCGAGGCGGCGGAGGGCCGCCCAGGCCTGGCCAATGCGGGTGTTGATGTCGTCGGCCGTGGAGGGAAGCCAGCTGCCAAGGAGCTTGAAGCGAGTCGCCGGGGGGACGGGGCTGCCGTCTAGCAAGAGGAGGGTGGGTGGGGCTATCCCAGCAGGGAAGCCGATGGCCATCATTGACCTCCGTTTTCTTGCTGATCATAAGCCCCACCGCCCGCGCTTCCAGTGATAAGCTGTCTAGCCACAGTTGGGCTGACTCTGGGGTTTCCACGAGTGTCGTGTCATCAGCGTAGATCAGATCGCTCAGGCGGTAGGGTGGGTCAACCCCGCCGTAGCTGGTTTGTCTGTGATATGGAGGCAGATGGTGCGCGAGGATAGATGGCAAGTAGTGATGAAGGAGACCACCCCCAAGCCTGTGGGGGCTCCGCGTGTGACCCAGTATGGCATTCATAGCGATTCGGGCCGCGCTGCCCACACCCCTGTAACTAGGACTGACCTAGATAGCTTATACCATCCATTCCATTTCCTGCAGGACAAAATAAATGCGATGAAAAGCACTATCTCCACCGCTTCCCTTCCCCCCTCCGTTCCACCCCCACCTCCATTCCCCGCCGCACCCACCCCCATCACCCATCGTCGTTCTCCCCTGGTGGGCCAGCAGGCATCCTTGGCCCTTGCCACTTTTAACACCCGCACATTGCTAGATGACGACCATAGCTGCCGGATCGAGGAGCTAGTCGCATTTTGCATTGAGCATCGTGTATCTATATTAGGCGTCCAGGAACACCGCCGCACGGTGCCACTTGGCCTGGTGAGCACTGCTCGCTTGGCGGGTGGCTGGCGGTTTTACTTCGCTGGCAGCGGTACGTCTGGCCAAGGTGGTGTTGGTCTTTTGTGTTCGCCGCTGGCAGTTGCTAGCCTCAGCACGCTTAAGTTTCTAACCCCACGCCTTATGGTAGCACATTTCACCTCTGTCGAGGGGCGGTCTAAACACCACCTCACGGTGGGGGTGGGCTACGCACCCCACAGTGGTCTACCTGATTCGGCCCGTGAGGAGTTCTTCGAATCTTTGCATGACCTTGAGAGGGTCACTCCGGCCCGCCACTTTTTGGTTATGCTGCTCGACGCCAATGCCACGCTCCCCGTGGGCACTGCTGGCAGTCGCTTTGCGCCTGCTGACACGGAAGCTAACGCCAATACTCCCCTTTTCTCTGCCTTTTTGCGGGATAGCGGGATGGTTGCTGTCAACTGTCAATTCCAACGTCCCTCACAGGACTTGGTCACTTTTCGTGGCCCTAACGGCCGTCAGGCCTGTCTGGACTATGTGGTGGTACGGCAGCCCAGGTGTACCTCGGTTCTGGACGCCCGAGTGTTTGACACGCCCACGGTGTGCTCTGATCACCGGTTGGTGCGCGCGACCCTTCGGCTCCGGTTCCACGTCCCCACGCGCCGCGCCACAGTGGTCCGCCCTGACTGGTCTGCTCTACGTCCGGTCAAGGGAGATCCTGAGGACTGGACGGACGCCGAGCACGAGCGGAACTGGTGCCGACGGAAGTACCTGTCGGCACTGGACGCCCGGGCGGACGTCGACAAGCTGGACAATGGTGCCCCCAACGCAGCCGTTTTTGCGGGCTTTGCGGCCCGTGCCCCGTTGCTGGCGGCCCGGCACCTGCCGGTCATGCCCCGCCGCCGCCCCGGCCCGCTCTACCGCCAGGACCCCAAGGTCTTGGCCGCCCGGCACCGCCTCAAGCGTAACCGGGACCCGCTGCAGAAACCATCGCTCAAGGCCGCCCTTGTGGAGGCCTACGCGCACGCTCAGGACGCGGAGGCGGCCCAGTGCATCGCGGATGCCAAGGCCTGCCAGGCCCGCAACCAGGGCAAGGACATGTGGTACCACCTCGACCGGCTCGGCGGCCGGCGGCAGCGCACCCCGGTGGAGCATACGGGGGACGGCACGGCGCCGGTAAGCCTTGACCGCTGGTTGGCCCACAATGTTTCCTTGACCGGTGGGGCTCGCGCCCCCCCCCGCCGCTGCACCCCGAGACGGCCGCCCGCCTCGGGGTCGCCGGACCCCCGCCGCCACCGGCGCCCCCCTCCTCGGCCGCGGACTACCAAGTCCCCGCCTTGCAGGAGGGCCGCCTTGCCACTGACGACGTTGTCCCCCCTTCACTTTGGAGGAATTGGACGGCGCCCTTGCTCGCCTGCGGTACGATGCAGCGGTCGGTGCCGACCACCTTTCTGCTGAGCTGCTGAAGACCCCTGATCTGGCGGTTAGGGATCTTCTGCTGGCGTTCTGCAACCGTGTCCTGCTCTCTGACGAGCCTCCGCCTGCTGAGTGGCAGACGGCCATCCGCGTCATGCTGTACAAGAAGGGCTCTGCTGCTGACCCCGGCAACTACCGGGGTGTCTGCCTCCAGAGCGCCGCGCTGAAGGTCTTCATGCGCATGATGCTGCACAGGCTCCGCGCCGCGCTGGACCCACACCTGGGTGAGTCTCAGATGGGTTTCCGTAGTGGTCGTAACACTGTCATGGCTGTGTTTGTCGCGCGCCGGTTGATGGAGGAGGTGCGTCGACTTCCCCCTGACAGTTTGCCGCTGGTCTTCATTTTTGTTGACTATATCAAGGCCTTTGACACGGTTCTCTGGGAGGCTCTTTGGGCCATCCTAGCTCTGGATGTTGCTGGACGACCTAGTGGTCCCAGCCCAGTTTGAGCACCGCATACACTCTCTCTCCCGTCTTTGGACTGTCATGCAGGACAAGACGCGGTGGAAGAAGATTGTCAAGGCGCACACGCCCGACCCTGTGGGCAAGCCACCTCCCCCCAAGCGGAGGAGGCGTTTTGATGAGTAGTGTAGTTAGGATTTTCTAGATAGCCTAGCGTTAGTATAGTTCGACCACGCGGCTTCCTCCACCCCATCCATCATGGAATATGTGCTACATGACCTCCCCACGGAGGCATGTTATAATTTAATTTAATTTAATTTAATCCATTCCATCCCATATTCCCCTCCCACTGAGGACTTATGCTCACGTGACGCAGTCACGTGTCTATTAATTAATTAAGGTTAATTAATTGAAATTAAACATGCCTCTATCCAGATATATCTTTGGAGGCAGGTTTCTCTTGGCGTTAAGCTGTAGTATTGTACGATTACGTGTCAGGCCGTTTAATATGTTCCGACTTCTACATTTTCACCGCTGTCCAAAAAGGATCAGTCATATACCCGACTTCTCCGTAAAATCTCATCGACCGGGTTTCGAAACAACCCACAAACGCCGTACATGCAGATCCAACGGAGCAAACAACGTCACGACCGACGCGGCGCCAAATAGTCGCCCAGGTTCCTTTTCTGTAGCACATAGCCCAGAGAATGGCCACGAGCCACGAGCCACGAGGTAGCCATGGCTGACGGCGGAGCTCATAACTTTCACGTTTGAGCACCGAATTTAGCCGTGAATATCACAATCGACGCGTCTTTCTACGACGCACATGCTGATATAATTTTCCGCAGCTATTACGCAATATGTATACGATGAGCAAACGCTTATCGACGCAACGCAACCTGACGGCTGCGCTCGGCAATGAAAATACGTCTGCAGCTCCGGCTGCAGCTTCGCCCTCAGGTCCGGCAGGCAATGATGACACTAGTCGCGCACTGGTGGTCGTCCAGCACCCTCCCGGGCTTCCTGCCTCGCCCTCAGCCTCGCCTGAGCCAAAACGCAGCCGCCCAACCGAACCGAGCTGGTCTGAGCGCGACTTTGACGTTGACGGGTTATTTTCCACCTTCGACGATGCCAGACCCAGCTTTTTCGACATGCCACCCATCAAGATACTGGAGCTCGTGTTTTATGGCCGGTCATACGCCTCCCTTTTCGACCTGTGCCAGCGCCTTCAAAGCCATAGCCGCCTCCGCACTGGACCTGACGGCCGGTTTTCAATCCGACAACATGCTGAGAACCTGGCCCGCTGGTCTCGCCCCCGTCTTCAGCTCGCCACCCTCTTTTCCATCCTTCAGCGCTCTGTCACGGACCTCTGGACCCCCTCCCCCTTGACCGAATCCACCTTCCTCCTCCACCTCCAAGAAACCATCTCACAGCACGTGACGCCCCTAGCTGCAGATGTGGCAGCTGTGGGTCGCACGCTGGCTGCTGAGCTCCCCACCATCCCCACCGCCACCACCACCCTCCTCGCCTCCACCCCCCCCCCCTCCGCCTCCACCGACTCCATCACCGCCCAGCTCCGCGACATTGACCAGCGTCTTAAGGATAATGCCATCGCTATCGAGGTCCTGCAGAACACCGCGGGCCTCACCGCCCAGGCGGTGAAGGACATTGCCGCCAAGCCAGCCTCTGCTGGCCTGGCCGGCGATGCTCCTCCCATCACGACCTGGGCGGACATGCTTAAGCAGCACACCACCTCCAACACCTCCGCCGTCGCAGCCCAGCTCCAGCGGCAGACGCTTGACCTCCGCGAGGAGGCCGAGCTTGCCAATTAGCGCAGCCTTAACGTCATTGTCAAGAACCTCGACATGGAGGAAGGTGAGAATTCCGAGAAGCTTGCACGTGCGTTTGAGAGAGAAATTCTTAGTCGCATGGGCCTTACTGGTGAGATCGAGCTGGTCGCCCACCGCCTTCCCCGCCGGCGCGCGGGCTAAGGCAGGGCCGCCGGCCCCCGCTCCTTCTCACCTTTAAGAACCCGGCGGACAAGATTTCTTTTCTCCGACGCCGCAAGCGGCTCGATCGAGAAGACTCTCTTCACCCTTGACGGCGACTTGACCGGCTGGCGCAGCAACAACGGCGACGGGAGCTATGGCCGACCTACCTCCAGCTCCGGCAGACCAAGGCGGGGCAGCCGGTGTACTGGAAGGGGGCGGCCATCTACGTCGGCCACAAGCCCTGGCAGGCGACCCCCACGGCCCCCACGACTCCAGACGCCCCAGCTTAGGGGAATACAGCAGTAGTAGTGTAGAATAGATAGACCGTAGCCATGTACATGTAAGCCTCCTACAGGCTCTATACCAGCTGACTCACGAGTCTCCCTTAGCCATGTACATGTGTGCCAATGATGTGCCACACTCCAGATGATGCCTAGCCTTATTTAGTAATGTTGTCGGTGCCCATGCAGGGAGTAACTCTCTGCTGAGATGCCATGCCCTATAGCTTTTTTGTATAGCCATGCTGATCTTCCCCCCCATGACAGGCTCCCCCTTCGCTGGGCATTATTAGCTTGAAGATCATGGGGATGCAAGTGCCCTGGTGCACCTAGAGCAAGGGTCCTTTACATTCCCACCCTTGCAGGAAGTAGCTTAGAATGTATGATAGGCCATATGCCCCTTCTCTGGGCTATGTGCTACATATACTCCCAACGGAGTTATGTTCCTAATTAATTAATTAATTAATTTTACCTGGGTTGCTTTCTTGAGTTACAGATCTTCAAGTATCCGAGCAACGTTGAGATGGAAATTCCACAGCACGTGATTTAGGGAATCACAACCCCTTGTAGACACAAAGACAAGCTTGTGTATAGACGACCTCTGTGGAACTGAAGGTAGTCTATATAGCCAAGGGGCTCTTATGAATGGACAACAAAGACAAGCTTTATTATACCATGATGAATCAAAACCAACGTAGCAACAATGGCGACCCCACGTCCTTGATATCGACGTGCTTGTCGAGCATGCCTCAACCTTAGCCTGAAAAGAACCAATCAAAATCATGGAATTCTAAACAAGATCTTCGTATCCATCCTAGTCACACAAAACAGAACAACAACACCAACAGCCTGGCAGAATCTGTACATGAGATCCTGAATCTATAGTAAGCACTAAAGTCCCAAAGGAACATTTAAGACTTGGTAGTACCGACCAACAAACTATAACCCCACGTGGATCAGGCCACGACCAATAAGGGCTTCTAACTAACAGTCGGTTGACAAAGTACAAGTTTCACGTACCGCCTTCTTGGAAACCTCATAACTTTCCCAATACTGATCCAAAAGTCCTCGAATAAAAGTCAAACATTCACAAAACAAAGGATGTAACAACAAAGTCATTTTTGCTTGTTACATATCTCCCCCTCAAGACTGGAACCACCAGTTCCCCAAAATCAACTACTCTTTATAAGGAGGAGTGACACTGAACAGAAATCCACCATCTCTTGGGAAAAGCAGATGGGGTTTTACATCCCTGAAGCCAGGGCCTCCTATCTCATAAACATCTAGTCACAGAAGACAAGTCACATCCTTATCCACTACAAGCCCAGATAAACACAGCAATACTGGAAGTCATCCCGTCATCATTCTGGAATTCTGGAACTCTGGACTGGCTGGAACATCAGAACTGGAATGGAGCCCCCCCATCATCCATCCTGGAATCCCCCCCTCACACCACAATCCAAAGCCCCCTTTCCTTCTCAGCCCTGTTCCTCACAGGCTATACCAATCCCCATTCATGCCATCCTTGCCCTTGGGTCCACACATGGGAAACTGCTCCACCATGTGGGCCAACTCTGGCCAGTTCCAGCTGACCTGCAGCACCACGCAAGTCTCAGCAGCCCTTGCCACCATCTCAGTGGGCAGCACAGCGAAGGCATGCCCCTGGATAGGAGAGGAGCACCACAGACTGACTCTCAGGACTCAGGGTCCATCACCCAATTAGTAGAGGACGTCTTGTGCCTGCTCACCCATGATCTGTTGTACGCCCACCACTGAACTGCAGAAAGGTCTTGACCACAGACCACTTAGTATAGCACCTATCATAGGCACCAGCACCCTTAGTGGCGTCAGACGCACCTTGGCTTCCATGCACAGTGTACTTGGGCAACCCTGGATTGCAAAAGAGGTTAGAAGTCTCCAAAGGAAAACACCTTCTGGCAGAGCTGGAGGAAGAAGGAACCAAATCAAAGTCACCCTTCTGAACTGAAAACTCCAACAGCTCCATGTAGGAAGCCTCTCCCATACTCACTGGCTGCAACTGAGTAAATGCCTCCTTCAAGGCCTCAGGTAAAGCTGCCAGCATGTCCTGCCCCTCAGCACGCCTCATGTCAATCTCAGGTCCTGGTGATAATGCATACATCCTAGGCAGCAGATGAGCCACAAAAGGGGAGCCACTCTCATACAGGCTGGTGTGCAGCTGAGATAGGACCTCCTCCACATAGCTTTCAGAGCTCACCTCCCCCTCCTCTCTGTTGAGTGCAGCCAACGCCTTGGCCAAAGTCTCACAGTGATCACAGGGGCCCGTGCACTTCCTATGATCCACATAGGCCACTCAGCAGCACCAAGGTAGAAACCTCCAGTTATATACTATTGGTCTGGTACAAGAAGACGTGCAGGACATGAACCACGTGTCTTAATCATACCAGGAATCAAGCCCTAGGTGAACAACTCCATATGTCGAGGGTACAACACAGAAGTCACTCTCCATGTGCCACCCAGGCTCAGATCCCCTCAACCATGCATCCTCAGAAACTGCATGGTCACCAAAATCTGGATGTCATCTCAGCTCAGTCCAACCAAACTCCCACCAGAGTCCATCCCACTCAACTCAGATCCCCGTCGGATTCAATGAGTCCGCATGTATCCAGGAAGGAGTAAACAGGATCAAGGCACCTAAGCCAATTAAGGCGAGGCCACTCTATGTTCTGGTACACCACCCTCCCTCAGCTAGAGTCCACGGGTGAAAGACAAGCCTGACATTCCCAGGGATAACGGGTCATCCACAGGGATCCATGCCACGAAATACTGACAGCTCTCACTGCTTGATCAGGGCAGGAAGCAGAGTGTCATGTAGCAAGGCTAACCCTCTATACAGGCAACCCCCCATAACTAACTGGGCTGCCAGGGTCCAAGGCTCATCAAAGCTAGTCAACACTGCACACCCAAAGATCCCAGCCCTTCTCAAGGGAAGAGGTAGTCAGGGACAGATGCTGTATCACAGTTAGAATACGAACGACCGACTTGGTACAATGCTTGAGAACACAGAGTGCTGAGAGCAATGAATTGCTTGGTTCATTAGAAAATAGGTTTACCCTTTATCAACGTTCCTCTCACTGGCTGCTGTTAAGCCTCCCACGGTCCTTAATTTAGGACAAAGTCCTAAATTAAGGACCAATTTACTATAACCTAGGTACCGGGGGGGGGGTCACTATATGGACCGTACCCCACGTGGACCGTACCCGGCATGATGTACCCGACCCGTGGTACCGGCACATGGTACCCGGATTCCGTACCCGGGTACCGGGTATAATGGCGGGAAAGTAGGTACCTCGACCAAAAATATAACCGATTTTGGAGCGAAAAAGTGGGTGCGGGAATGATCTGAGGTGGATATGGCGACCTGACAATCGTGGCCGGCGTTTTCACGTGCGTTTATCATTTCGGGCGCCCAGTAGCAAAAACGAAAGGTCGTTAGTTATGCTTAAAGGCTGTGAAATTTTCTGCGCAAGTTTTTATGTGTAGCGCTGTAGCACAGCGGCACAACACAAATGGGTCGCAGATCGCCTGCTCGCGGAGGGTCGATTTTGGCACAAACATGTTAGTGTATTAGCAATGGTGGTGCGAATCGAGCCAGGAAATTTTTGTGAACGATTTTGATTATAGTCTGGAGTTTATAAACGGAGTATTTGACATGGGAGCGCCTGGGCCGTGATATTCTTGCCCGATTTCCATTGTCGACCATGTTTTAGGGACGTTCAGGCTGGGCAGCGAGCGCACCTTGTAGGTCTTCACTTTCGGTATTTCTTGGACCTAGAACGCAGCACAAGCGTGGTTTATATCATTTTTGAACCGGTTGGCCAGCTTTGGTGCGCTCAGCTCTCGGAAAGCTGACCTCGCTGCGGATTTCAGCGACTTTTTTGCAACCATCTGAATGAGGCGACGTAAGTAGCAGGTACGTGCCGGGGTGCCCTAGATCATGAGTGTAACTGGCAACGCTGTCGTGGTGTTTTGAGTCAGTAAGCTATGCCTAAAAAGAGGGGACGCTCTCTGTGCACATAACTGTCACACATAGTTGGTTTACGTCATACAATTTTTTACGTCTCTATCTTCGTCGTCCGCTGCAGCTAAAACACACATGCGTAAGAGCAGTTTTACTCATGTGTTAGTTATAAACCATGGTCCAATGGCCTGCAGTCGTTCAGGGTGTTCTCAGACAGTATATACAATATGGTTTACGTGTTACATGCACCCTGAATTCGCTCACAAAGCGTTGCATGTTAGCACAACGTTGCTCTGTAACTTGATTTGGCTGCATTCATGTGTTAGTTGCAATGCAAATGCAATGTTTTTTCATCGCTGGGTGGTGGCCAGCATGTCCGTGATGTCAAAGAAGGTTTGGCATATGCTTAGAGAAAGTTTACCGCAAGGGGTGGGCCATGTTCAAGCCGGGCAACCTCAGCAACCATGCAACCGTATATTGCATTACCTGCACCATCTGTGACACCGTTAAGCACGCGTATATATAGAGGCAGCCACAGCAGGGTATGGCCTTGTTATACGCTGCCCCGCCATCCCAAGGCCTCGTAGGGTCCCCTAGCGCTTGTAAGATGCTCAAGGGACCGTGTGGATAGCATGGTCATGCGTTGACACTAATTGGTCCTATTGGTCCTAAATTCTCATTTTGACCAAATTCGCGGTTTGAGGCCTGCCATGGGCCAGGGTCCATTCAGGCACTAAATGTAATTATTTGAACCCAGGTTTTTGTCCAAAATTCAAAAAGTGTGTTATCTGTCAGTGGTAAAAATGCCAGGGTCAAAATTTGATCTTTGCACATATATTTTTTAATTCAAACTGGTCCTAAAATAAGGACTTTTCTTGGGAACATGGACACTGCGCCGCCAGTGACCGTTGGGTGCAGACCGTTGGCCCGAGGCCGCACGATGACAGGTCGCAGTCTAGTCACTGCATCGTGTGATCACAGATCAATGCACGCTGCAGTACGGTCCCTATCTAGGATACTCTAGTACCGTCCAATGACAGGACACTACGTATGCTGGGTACTGACATCTGTCACGTACCCCAGTACCCAAAGTACCTATCTAGGGAAACGTATGCGACTCGACTAGCATTCCTATCTGCATAGCCCACGTGGTATTTATATTCACATACCAACGTAGGTTTACAAGGCTTATTCATACGTTGTATTCACAATGCCTTTGAGACTTAGTCTACAGCAAAGCATGGAGACTAACTCCAGTATTGTTTTATTATTTATTTCTTAATGCAGGTCTGCACCCCCAACATTATTGTTATTGTTTTTAAGTTGATTAGGGGTACAAAAGAGACATGGCTGGTTGAGCCAGGTTGGTTACAGCTGGCTGTTCTGGCCAGGTGTTAAATTGCACATTAAATAAGGTGTACACAGCTGGCTGGTTTGGCCAGTTATTGGAGCACACATTAAGTAAGTGTATACAAGGCTTGTGTCCTCAAGCTGCAAATGGATACAAATCTGACCTAGCCAGCACTCACACCCCACAGCAAATGTGTTGAATTTTATGGCGCCCAGCAGCTATCGCTGTGGTAGGGGGGTGTGGTGGTTGTGTACTGAGCTGTAGCCAGACATTTTATTCATACACTGACACGGATACCATAGGGATTCATATTCTATTCCCACTATTACCAATCCACCAACATTTGATTAAAACAATAAGTGGGCAATTACAGAACCCATGAGTGAGCCTGCCACGCTGCACCCATTTCATGATTGATTGTAGTTCTCGTTACCTAGAAACAAACACAAGAAGAGGGAGGGAGGGCGGGACAAGAAAAAGAGACCTAGAACATCGTGCAAATGGCACTTTAGGGCGGCGTAGCCCGGGCTCGCCTCATGAGCCGTCAGCAACAGTAACTTAATTGCTACTTAACTTAACGAACTAGAAATGGCCATACAAAACTGGCCAACTAATTCTAACTCATGGAACCGGTCCAGCCCAAGGCCCACCGTCCCGTAGTACCACTCACATAGCGGCGTTCATTCTCATCTGTTATAAAGAAACTACGTTCAGAGAACACCGATTCTATTCCCACTATTACCAATCCACCAACATTTGATTAAAACAATAAGTGGGCAATTACAGAACCCATGATGAGTGAGCCTGCCACGCTGCACCCATTTCATGATTGATTGTAGTTCTCGTTACCCAACCCCCTTTCCTGGTGCTTTATCTCCAAAGCTCCGCCAACCACTTTCGCTCAGTGGCTCTCGAGGCTGCCCTGCCGCAACGGTCACGACCATTACAATCGCCGGCGGCTGTAGCGAGCCTCATGCACGATAACCCTTCGCAGGGCCCCCCCCAGCCTTCCACCTTCGGCCAGTAAAAGAGGGTGTTGAATGTGCACGCAAAGACAAGGAAGAAGACGCCTCGTTTAACGATCACGGACCTCCCTCAAAGGCCAGTGCCGCCCTAACGTGACGACAACTTGTAGGACGTCACCCGATGCCACCATATCTCGATTACTGTCAACGTTGTCACCTGGGGGAGTAACTGTCCATATTTCAGGTTTTAGTTGATGAGCAGGCTCTCATCACACACCCCAGCGGCCGATAAAGCGCAAGCGCAACTGGGCCGGCCAAAATATTTGGTCCTGTCCGGCCCAGGTCCGTCTGTTAAACTGGCCCCTTAAGTCTCGGTCTGAATCGAAATATTCGGGGTTCTTTGAACGGAGTTTCTTCTATACGTGAATGCGGGAACAAGAGGCCGCTGGATGAGCGGCTTATAGGTCGCAGTGTTTACTCGTAGCTGTTTGGCTAGAGCTTTTGTGATTAGTAGATGCAATATAGTGCATGGTTGAAAAATGAATTAAATAAAATGTGCGTTCCGCGCTTGGGTTGATTATACCCGGGCGGAACGGGGCGTGAGGTGCAGTGCCCCTGAAAAGAACAACCTACGCATTATTTAATACTAGCCGTGCAGATTCGGGATATTCTACCCCCGGTCTGTACGGTTAGCGTCTTACTAGCATCCACTAAACATAAGGGTTTAATGATGTCAGTTAGCTAGGGATAAGGGAGGTTTTGCGACTAAAAGCCGCTCTGGCTGGTTTTGTCGGCCTCTTTCTTTGCTCGTTGTCGTTGCGGCGGCAGCCGCAGCTATGGGTGCTGCGGAGCAAAATCCCAAAAGCACTGGTTGCACTGGCCACTTGGCCAGTGGTGAGACTTCCAGTTGTTAACCGGCCAGGCGTAGTTCCTCGCCCGGTTAACTAAAAGAAAAGAAAAAGATTACCTCCGGTCCGCACCTTTTCCCCAGCTTGGGGTCTTTGGTGGGCCGGATGCCGTGACAGGTGCTCAACTGTCGCTTGGTCGGCCCAGTGCGCGAGCTGGTGCTCCGTACCTGGGGATGCTTGCACCCCGGGTTGGAGCCGGATGGCTGGCACTGGCGACCCGTGTCTCGGTCCGCGGCCTGCGGCTTTTTCTTCGGAAATTGCTGCTGGCCAGCAAACTTTGCAATTGCCTTCCGCCGAGGGGGGGGTGGTTGGGGCTGGGGACGGCGATGGGAAAAGCGTCTAAGCTAGAAATTTTTTCCCCACGCATAGAAACCTCGGGGGGGAATGCGGTCTTGGCTGAACGGACTCTCGTTCAGCCAGGTGCCTGGGGCTGTGGCCTCGGGCATCCGGGCTGGCGGGGCCTGGGCTAGGTCCACGTTTTTTCTCGAAGCACCCCGGGTCTATGGGGAGACGGCCATAGCGGTACCGACTCGGGGCCCCGAGAGGGGTCATGATAGGCTGGCCGTGCGCAATCGCAGTGCAAATGCGCTGGGCCTTTTTGGGCCTGGCCATGCATCCACAGCCGCCGGGCACACGCCTCCCGATGTGGGGGGCTCCCGTTTTGCGGCAGGGCGGTCACTTGTGACAACGAGCAAGGTGGAGTGCGGCTTCAAGGGAAGGCCAGGGCGGGGGTGATTGGGCAACGTACTTCATGAAGGGCCTTGAACGGCGTGCCTCCGGGCATGTCAATTAGTGTCACATGTATGCTTCCACTTATTGTTTTAATGAAGATGCTGGTTTTTGTGGGAGCTACGTGGGACATGAATCGGGGTTCTTTGAACGGAGTTTCTTCTATACGTGAATGCGGGAACAAGAGGCCGCTGGATGAGCGGCTTATAGGTCGCAGTGTTTACTCGTAGCTGTTTGGCTAGAGCTTTTGTGATTAGTAGATGCAATATAGTGCATGGTTGAAAAATGAATTAAATAAAATGTGCGTTCCGCGCTTGGGTTGATTATACCCGGGCGGAACGGGGCGTGAGGTGCAGTGCCCCTGAAAAGAACAACCTACGCATTATTTAATACTAGCCGTGCAGATTCGGGATATTCTACCCCCGGTCTGTACGGTTAGCGTCTTACTAGCATCCACTAAACATAAGGGTTTAATGATGTCAGTTAGCTAGGGATAAGGGAGGTTTTGCGACTAAAAGCCGCTCTGGCTGGTTTTGTCGGCCTCTTTCTTTGCTCCCCACCCACCCACCCTTGTCTTGGTTGCCTCTAGGGCAACGTACTTCATGAAGGGCCTTGAACGGCGTGCCTCCGGGCATGTCAATTAGTGTCACATGTATGCTTCCACTTATTGTTTTAATGAAGATGCTGGTTTTTGTGGGAGCTACGTGGGACATGAATGCATAATTCCGGAATTCGTCCCCACCACATTCCCGAGACCTCACGCACCCATAAGAGCGGATGCTGGTAAATATTTTTCTACCTACGCGAGGGCCGACAGACTTGTCGTCCATCACAATGCCCACTAAAAGTAACCCGACCACCCTTCCTTCGGCAGTCAGCAGTCAGGAACTGCAACCCTGCTGCGACATTCCGCAGCAAAGCGGTAGGCACTGCAGCGTGGCACGGAAATCTTACTCATGGTTTCAGAGTTCCGTACAGGTGCCACGCGCAGGCAAACGCGAAGTATTTTATAGTCTCTCGTCGGCCAAGAACCCAGCTGCGGGGAGAAAACCGACGAGGGTAATTTTAATTTCTTTTTCACAGTCACGTGACTGTTCAAGCTATGTCAGTCACACGCCATCTCTAATCGGCCACCGCCAGCCAAAAGGCTGACGCGATTAGGGCAGCATTAAATTTCTTGTAATCCGCCATACCCATACCCCATACATCCGATTACAAGAAAAAGAGACCTAGAACATCGTGCAAATGGCACTTTAGGGCGGCGTAGCCCGGGCTCGCCTCGATCATGAGCCGTCAGCAACAGTAACTTAATTGCTACTTAACTTAACGAACTAGAAATGGCCATACAAAACTGGCCAACTAATTCTAACTCATGGAACCGGTCCAGCCCAAGGCCCACCGTCCCGTAGTACCACTCACATAGCGGCGTTCATTCTCATCTGTTATAAAGAAACTACGTTCAGAGAACACCGATTCTCAAATAGTAGCTGGTATTGTGGACCAGCTGCATCCCTCAGCTTGGTTAAGCCATCTGCTGGGTTTTCTTCATCTTCCACATGATGCCAGCTGGAGAAGTAGGTTGCCTCCTGTTTGAGGATCACCCAATCCAGGTCAGTGTGGACAGCAGTAGAAACAGATTTCTTGGTTAGAAAACTGATCACAGAGAAGCTGTCAGTATAGAGATGTGAGATGACATTGCATGTGCTGCCTGCCTGGGTTTGCAACCAGCCGGTGAGCATGTGCTGCAGGGAACGAGCAAGCAATGCAGCAGACACCACAGCACGACATTCAGCTGAGTTGCTGCTGCCAGGTTTTCTGCGGTGTAGCCTGCTGTACCAGGAAGTGAGGGACATGTAATCTGACCTGTTGGTGAGAAAAAACAGCCCTGATTCCCGTGCCCCCATCTGATTGATTGTTCTGCTCTCCATGGAGCTGTCCATGACACTGTGGATGTGGATGTCTTCCATCAGATTCAGGCCATGGAGGATGAGGGGGGGGCAGTCATTGACCAACTTCCTGATGTGACTGCATTTTATTTTGACTAGAACATCATGGGTGACCCTGCTGATGACAGCTAAGGGAGCCCCACAGATGGCTGACCACCACCCCAGTTTGCCCTGAACAGTGGCACACATGTGTAAGGGGAGGCAGGTGTGTGCAGCAGATCTAGACAATCTTGAATATATTCTGCAGGAGGAGAGAGAGAGCAGACCCACTGATCTGGCTGCCTGTGCAGCTGCAACATGATGCCACAGAACTGGATGGGGGTTGTGCTCAATTCCACCTGTTTGCCAATCTCATATGATTCCTGGACCTGCTGAATAAATTTTCCACCTCAGCTCTAGGCCCACAAATGAGTTGGTCATCTCCATGCCACACAAAGAACAGCAGTCCAGAGGGGGTGGGTACAACAAAAAAGCATGGGTCCAGGTCATCATACGTGGCCTTGAGCTTTTTGAATACTTCCTCTGCTGAGTCTCTGAAAATTTTGGGGCACTGACAAGCCCTTCCACCCCAATGTTGATGATAAGGTGGGGCTCATCAATGTAAGGTTTCCACACAGCTGGGGTGTCTACCACGTACACCTTCCCTTTCCACACAGATTCAGCCTTTTCTGGGTCCCCCCTGAGGAAGGCCCTTTTAATATCAGTGGCTTTGCAGACATAGTCTTGGCCTGCATTGAGGTTGTGGAGGAATAGGGAGAGCATGATCCTGAGTGAGGTTTGTTGCAGCCCAGGTGTGTATGTTTCCCCTTTTGGCAGTGTGGAGGTCCCCTTTAATTCTGTGACACATGGTCTGGCATGGAAGATTGGGGAGCCCACTTTTTGTGGTTTTTGTTTGAGAACAAATTTTAATCTGAGCTTTTTGGCTCCCTCTGGCACGTCCCATGAAGGGGTGACAGGAGGTTTGTATTGAGGGTTTTTGGGGTTGGGCAGGACCCATTCCTGCCTGGCTTGGTGGACAATGGCCATCAGCCACTTGGTAAACCCTTTTTGTGTTTTGCATTCTTGTATGACGTGGGAGATTTGGTGGGGTGAGTGCATGGCTATGTCCCACTTACCCAGCCCAAAGGCTGAGGGATGGAGGAACTGGCTGTGCACTAACTTGTCCAGATCAGGGATCTCCCCTGGTGCATACTGAGTGTTGACTGCCTTGATGACAGCATCCATACCAGGGACAATACTGGAGAGAGGGATTTTAAAGTGGTCCAGAGGAACTGCACCCACCCCTGTGACACTGAGCTCATTAGCTGAGATAAGCACCCCAGGATAGGATACAAAAGGTTCCCCCAACAAGGTGTTACCAGAGTACCCCTCCACCACCTGGAAGGGTGTCTGAATACCAAGTATAGGGAGCATCACTTGTCCCACTACATCCAGTGAGCTTTGGCCTGAGAAATCCTGCACCCGTGCCCAAAATGAAGGTGCAATCTCAAGACCAGGGATGGCTTGTGCACTGATCACACTGACCTGTGCCTGAGTGTCTATTGCCAGGGTCCAGGGGTCCTGACTAGTGCACACAGCTGAGACTTTTGCCAACCCTTCGGCCACAGCAGCTTGTTGCTTATGTGACCTGTGTAGTGCTTGCAAGGCGACTGCCAATTTGACCTCAGAGCGGGAGGTTGGCAGACAATTTCGTGCCTTGGGGCTGAGCTAATGCTTCCAACCCAGCTACCTCGTGCCTGGTTAAGCAATCCCCAGGTTGTGAAGTGGGCCTGGCTTCACTGAGGGTGGAAGGGTTCACAGAGGGTGCTGTGGTGCTGTCAACAGCAGTAATTGGTGGCTCAGGGCTACTGCTGGGCATGCTGGAGTTGCCAGATAGAAGTAGTGAGTCCATGCTTAAAGACTCTTCCCCAGGCACGTCTGCCATGGGAGAATAATACTTCTTAATTCTATGACAGCTCACCCTGTGACGCTTCCCATTGATATTGTGCTTGACCTCCACGGTCTTGCTGTTTTTGGTAAATCCACGGATGGTAACTGGACCTAGCCAAGTTCCAACCTTACCAAAGCTGTTTTCCTTGTAATAGAGAACTTGATCACCTTTTTGGAATACTGGCCTGGATGGGTTTTATCTTTTTCTGCCAGTTTTGCTGAGGTTTGTGCACGTGCAGTGTTGTACAGTGCTATCACCTCTGGGGGATATACACCTGCCTGCAGGCCTGCTGGGATTACTTCACCCCACTTGGCATGCAAGACAGGTCTCATGTTTAGGGTTGTGCACATTTCATGACACCAGAGTGCCCTGTCACAATAGACCCCTGAAGTAGCATCCTTGGAAGGATTTTTGGCTAGTAGGGTTTTGACAGATCTGATGGTTCTTTCAATGACCCCCTGACCCTCATGATCTTCCAGCCCAGCAATCTCTATTGCTTCACACCCTTCCAGGTCAGTCAGACAAGAAAATTGTTGATCAAGCAAAATTCTGTCAACTGGGTAGAATCTGGGTAAAGCAATCATGAGTGCAACACGTAGCTGCCCTGCAGACATGCCAGGTAGGGGTTCCATTACTGTGAACCTGGACCATGAATCTTTTAGGATCAGGTAGGGTTGGACATCTTTGTTGATGTGCATCACATCCCCCACTATCATGCCCCTAGTGGTGGAAGGAGTTGCAGTATGCCATTTTTGAGGTTTGGGGCTATTGAACTGACATTCTTGACAGTGTTGTCTAGCCAGTTTTACTGCATTCCTGAGTGTTTTCCCATGCTACTACCCCCCAGCCGTCTGGCCAGTTCCTCAGCCACTGTTTCATGACCCATGGCTAGGTGCAGCTGATGAGCAAGCTCCTTGATATCTATGGAGTTGTCAACAGTAGGGGTTAGTGCTTTTATGTAAGGTTCCAGTACAGGGTGTTGGGAGGACAGTAAGGTTGCTGCCTCAAAATCAATTATGCCCTGGCTGCCATCCCCAATGGTAATGAGATCATCATCCTCAGAGTAAGCAAGGTGAGAGAACTCACATTGATTTGGGTAGCGAGGCCTGTTGCAACGGCTGCCTGGAGCTGGCCAGGTTGTGCCTCGTGTAGTGGCAGCCTGGGCAGAGATCCACATTGTTGCCCAGTGTAGGGTTGTGGTTGCACTGGTTGCGGCTGTGCCCCGTCTGGAAGCACCTCAGGCACCTGACCCTTCCAGGGTTGCCAGGTTGCCTATTGTTGTTGTTGTTGTTGTTGTTGTTGTTGTTGTTGTTGTTGTTGTTGTTGTTGTTGTTGTTGTTGTTGTTGTTGTTGTTGTTGTTGTTGTTGTTGTTGTTGTTGTTGTTGTTGTTGTTGTTGTTGTTGTTGTTGTTGTTGTTGTTGTTGTTGTTGTTGTTGTTGTTGTTGTTGTTGTTGTTGTTGTTGTTGTTGTTGTTGTTGTTGTTGTTGTTGTTGTTGTTGTTGTTGTTGTTGTTGTTGTTGTTGTTGTTGTTGTTGTTGTTGTTGTTGTTGTTGTTGTTGTTGTTGTTGTTGTTGTTGCCCTGTTGGGGCCGGTTGTTGTTGTTGTTATTGCCCTGTGAGGGCCTGTTGTTGGTATTGTTATTGTTAATTAATCGCCGCTTTTCTTGTTTGTTCATTGTATTGATTGAGAGGACAGTATCTTTGCTGCCTCAAAACCCACCATGGTTTGGTAACATTTTCGTTTGTTTGCTTGTAATGAGAGGACAATAGCTGTGCTGCCTCAACACCAACCATGGTTTGTTAACCGTTTCGTTTGTTTGTTTGTAGTGAGAGGACAGTAGCCGTGCCGCCTCAACACCAACCATGGCTTGGTAACCGTTTCGTTTGTTTGTTTGTAGTGAGAGGACAGCATCTGTCTGTGCTGCCTCAACACCAACCATGGTTTGGTAACAGTTTTGTTTGTTTGTTTGTTTTCTGTTAGTGTTTCTTGTTATTGCCTCCCGGTGCTGCTTGAGCGTTAGCACCAGCCAGGTCTTTACCCGCAAGTACATGCGTTTGGTAATGGCTTCTGCCACTACTGCATGCGTTATTGATTACGTGCGGCTGCTTGGCAAGCTCCATGTCTAGGGAGTTGACAGCAGTGGGTTTGATTAAGGGCCCTCAGCCCTGACATAGAGAGGATCAACAGTCTCCATAGAGGGTAGAGGCTGTGCTGCCATAGAAAGCAACAATACCCTTACACTCATCCCAAATAAAATGGGGAGATCTGCGTTCAAAAGACATGACATTCATTCAGATAACTCACGTTGGGGTGGACGGTGATACTTGTCTCGTTTGCATATGCCGTCCAGCCCAGGCCGCCCACCGCCGGCGATGGGGATAGGCCAGGAGTGCTTTTATCACATAACAGCTGGAGCGTTTCTATGCTCCTCATGCTGCAGCGATAGCTTTCTGTTTGGTTATGATATGTTGAAAAGATAGCCACCGCTCTTGAGCATTATATCAGAGCATGCATGAGGAAAGAAAGCAACGGACTTGCTTACGCTGGAAGCCCCAGGGGCCGGCGCGGGGCCGGTGCCTCCTGGGGGGTTGTTTTCCTGCATGCCGCATTGCCGCTGCCATGGCTGCTCCAGCAGTGGGTGCTGCTGTCGCAGCCGCCGGGGAAGAGGGTTGGTCGGTGCCCCGTAGGGGAACCGGATCCGCCACCGGCTGGCGCACAGGGGAGGGGGGTTGTTCGGACTGCCTCGCGGCAGCCGGACCCTCCACCTGGCTGGTATTGTCATGGTTGTTCTTTTGTTTTCTTTTTCTTTTTCCTTGTCTTCTTTTTGTTTTGTTGTTATTGCATGCAGGCGCACCGACATCAGCCGGTGCCCTGTTGTCTGGCGGACGACGCTGATCATCATCGTCGTCCCCAAGATATAGTTTTTTTTTTTCATTTTTTTTTTTTCCAGTGCCGGTTTGAACCATTGTTGAGTTTGATGTTGCTGAAGAGCGTTTATAAAATTCAAGTTAGAATACGAACGACCGACTTGGTACAATGCTTGAGAACACAGAGTGCTGAGAGCAATGAATTGCTTGGTTCATTAGAAAATAGGTTTACCCTTTATCAACGTTCCTCTCACTGGCTGCGCCGCCAGTGACCGTTGGGTGCAGACCGTTGGCCCGAGGCCGCACGATGACAGGTCGCAGTCTAGTCACTGCATCGTGTGATCACAGATCAATGCACGCTGCAGTACGGTCCCTATCTAGGATACTCTAGTACCGTCCAATGACAGGACACTACGTATGCTGGGTACTGACATCTGTCACGTACCCCAGTACCCAAAGTACCTATCTAGGGAAACGTATGCGACTCGACTAGCATTCCTATCTGCATAGCCCACGTGGTATTTATATTCACATATACCAACGTAGGTTTACAAGGCTTATTCATACGTTGTATTCACAATGCCTTTGAGACTTAGTCTACAGCAAAGCATGGAGACTAACTATCACCACAACAAAGAGTGGCAGGTAACAGAGCCATAATAAATCCCCAATCCATCCCAACTGGGGACCTCCCTCAGATCACCAACAGGTCATAGCAGGCTGGATGGATTCCAAGAATGCTCAAGCCTAACACAGGGGCTGGCGTGAGCTTCTGCTGCAGCAAGTCCAAGGCCTGCTGACACCCGTCAGTCTGGCACGCAAACTGGAACAAGGAAACGTCAACAGCGCCCCAGGTGGAAGTGCAATCACCAAGAGGCAGGAGCAACACTATACTATAAACTTACGGCCCGTACACGTATATGGGCCCCGTATACGGCCCGTAAACGTATACGGGCTCCGTATACGGTACGTAAACTTTACTTCAATATACGACAAATCGTATACGGGCCGTAAAACTTACGGCCCATATACTTTTTGTCGTATACTAAAGTAAATTTTACTTTAGTATACGACAAAAAGTATACGGGCCGTAAAACTTACGGCTCGTATACGATTTGTCGTATACTAAAGTAAATTTTACTTTAGTATACGACAAAAAGTATACAGGCCGTAAAAATTACTACCGTCTACTTTTTGTCGTATACTTAAGTAAATTTACTACCGTATACGGTACTTAAGTATACGGGCCATAAAATTTACGGCAAGTATACTTTGTGTCGTATGCTGCAGTAAATTTACTACGGTATATGACACAAAGTATACGGGCCGTAAAATTTACGGCAAGTATACTTTGTATCGTATGCCTTACGGGCCATTTTTTACGTCCACTTGGCGTCCACTAGAATTAATGTCACGCTACGTACACGCCGCGTACACCGAACCGAGCCTAGTACGGGGCCGTAACCGAAACGGACCCCGGTTACGGTCTTGTTGTTGTTGTTGTTGTTGTTGTTGTTGTTGTTGTTGTTGTTGTTGTTGTTGTTGTTGTTGTTGTTGTTGTTGTTGTTGTGTCCCACGCCGCACTGTCATGGGCAGCAGAGAATCTATTGTGGCTGATACGGTCTTGTACTTGTCCCGTTCTAGGTATGGCACAGGGCGGTTGCGTCTTGTTCTTGTTCTTGTTCTTGTTGTTGGTTCCCACGCCGCGGAAGTTAGTTAGTTAGTGTAGTTAGTTAGTTGAATCCCACGCCGCGGAAGTTGTTGTTGTTGTTGTTGTTGTTGTTGTTGTTGTTGTTGTTGTTGTTGTTGTTGTTGTTGTTGTTGTTGTTGTTGTTGTTGTTGTTGTTGTTGTTGTTGTTGTTGTTGTTGTTGTTGTTGTTGTTGTTGTTGTTGTTGTTGTTGTTGTTGTTGTTGTTGTTGTTGTTGTTGTTGTTGTTGTTGTTGTTGTTGTTGTTGTTGTTGTTGTTGTTGTTGTTGTTGTTGTTGTTGTTGTTGTTGTTGTTGTTGTTGTTGTTGTTGTTGTTGTTGTTGTTGTTGTTGTTGTTGTGTCCCACGCGGCGGAAGTGGAGCAGAGATTCTATATTTGCCGAGGGCCGGATAGAACGGTTGCGTGTACGGGACTGGTTTCAGGAACGCCCCCGTACCTGTGCTAGTCGAGTTTGATGCAGGTGGGGAGTTGTGAACCGCCGCGCCGGGCGAGAATGATTTTTCGAATTTATCAACGATCACAAGCGTCTGCCCTTGCAACGCTTGCCTCATAATTAGCCGGCCATGCCGATTTGCAGTCGCCAGCCGGTCAGTAGTGGTGAAAGAATATTTGGACTAAAAAAGAATCGCGGGCTTATTGCGCCTGAAGAAGAAGAAAGCCAAAGGCGCACTAGAACAAGCCTTTGGAGCCGCAGTTTAGCATGATTGAGTTATCATTTTTCCACACTAGGAACTCGGCTGAGAATTTATTCTCAAAAAATTCTCAAAAGTTCTCACATATTCTCAAAAATCAACAAAAAATTGAGAATATTGAGAATATCTGAGAATTTTTGAGAATTTTTTGAGAATTTTTTGAGAATAAATGAGAATAAATCGCAGTTTACTCTCAATATTCTCAGTTATGTGAGAATAATTGAGAATTTGCCTGAGAATGACTGAAAAAAGCTGAGAATATATTCTCAATATTCTCAGGTCCAATATTCTCAGGGAAACCCAACGACCCGAGAAAACCGAGAATATCACAAGGACCCAAAAAACTGAGAAAAACACAAGGACCCAAAAAACGGAGAAAAACACAAGTCCCAAGAAAACCATCACAGCGAAACGAGCATTGCAAACTTCATTAAAGTTGTATTCTGATTTGGCACGCCGCAAATATGCATGGCAGGTGCAAAATAACCACTGAAACAATAGCGTTGTGTGCAGCCGTATGCCAAAAATCAAAAGTCTTCCTCAGACTCATCACTGGTTTGATACCCATCATCCTCATCAGTATTCTCATCATCTGTCTCCCTATAGTTCACATCAGCACGCAGTCTCCCACTCGACCGCGTTCCCACAGATTGTGGTGGCACCGTTGCCGGAGCAGAACTTGGACCTGCCTCCGGGGCATCAGTCCCCTTGCGCTTTGTGCCTGGCCCAGCCCTTGGCACTGCAGGTGCCTTGCCCTTGCCAAGGGGTGGCTTGGGTGCTTTGGTTTGACCCGCCTTCTTCTTCTTCTTCTTCGTCGTCGTCTTCTCGACAGTCTCCGCCGGCACTTCATCATCAGGGATATCAAGCACAGGCAGAGGATCTCAATCAGCCTCGAGGGAGCGCGTCACAACATTACTCAAAGGGCCCTGCGCGTCATTGACCATGTTCCACGGCAGCTTGGCTGGAATCACCACCATTTCAGGCGCAAACGACTTGTCGACCACATACCCCACTGAACTGACCGATGTTGGCAAAACCAACTTGGGGCTACGTGGGGCGTCGGCACTGCTGATCACAATCAACCTCTCACTAGCCCCTAAATGGTCTTGCTGCCGATTTTCCGCCAAAAATCGAGTTCCAGCCGATGCATCGGCCCCTTCTCGGGGGACCAGATGCCGCGAAATCTATTGAGAATTAGGAAACGTTTAGCTGAGAAGATCGAAAGTTTATAAGTTTCTTCACAGCATGGTATAGGGGTTTGCATACTTCTGACAAAGTTATAGAGGTGTTCTGGCCGGTCAAAGTACAAGGGGTCAGGGTACTTTTTCACGTACAACGTGCATTCTGGAAAACGACGACCTGGCCATGGCGGCTTGCGCCCACGCATGGCATTTACTTTTTCGTCCGAATTTTCTGACCAAACTTAGGATATTGATTTTATACGTCCTAAATATCATACAGCCCAATTTTTGGTTCGCGGGAATGCCATTTGATAGGTGTCGGCAGCGTTCTTGCTGGAAAAAACTGCGATCAGGCCGGACGATAGAAACGTTGACAGCAATACCTTTCCGGCGTATTTTAAAGGATATATCGGTTTCTTTGTACTTTTTATGATGATTTTTAGTCGTAAACGTGCAAGGGTGGCCAGAAATCGCCGAATCCAGCGACCATGCTGCACAACTTTGGTGTGCCGAAATGCGCCATTTTGCGGCCACCGCCTGGGCCAAGGTAACGCCATCCATGCCTGGTAAAGCTTAAGCATCGTTTTCCTATCGATGCTTGACGTTTATATGTACGTTCTAGCTAGTGTAGCACATTCTTTTCGCATTATTCATGCTCTTTCTTGACCCTGGCCTGGCCCCTTTCTAAAACACCCTTCTTAGATGCTTCCCTCAGTCAGTTGACCTGCCACAGGGTGATGGTGATAAGTTTTAGAGGCTGCATGGGTTTGAATACCTCCATATATGTTTGTTATACATTTCCCATACACATATTGCATGAGTGTGAGGCAGTTGGCTGGTCTCTGTGGCATCATCAAGCACGTAACTGGTGAGTAAAAGCTTCCCATTGACAGCATGTGCCACCAGGTGTGCTGGCCATCACCTGGCAAGCTATAGCAGCTTAGGCCTAGTTTATCCTTGCTAGGGCAGGCTGAAATAGGCTCAACATCACTAGTTTGTTGGTGGCTGCCTCCTAGAATGCATGCCTTGCGTAGGGTATCCGTACCACGTTACCTACGTGCATGGACAAGGTAGCACCTGCACATAGGTGCCATGTAAGGGCAGTGTGATGATGCAGTTATGTTTCCCCATCATTGTGGAAGGGAAATGTATTGTTTGGCATGGTTGGTGGCCATATTAGTAGGTAGTATGCCCACCCCTATACCCCCTTGGTTGCTTTTTACCAACGGTACCCCTACGGGCTGTACTGGGTGTAACTGCTGGTATACCCACCCAAATGATGACCCCAATGGCTCAAACTGTTCAGCAACTAATTGTTTATCATCCCTGAAGTGGTAGGTGCCTAGGTCTTATAACATGTAACGACTAAAAATGTTGTGTTTGCAACAGCCTCAGTTTCAACATTGATGTGAAAAGATCTTTATACCTGGGTTGGAGTCGCGACAGATAACTTCACGTCCAGAGAAGCAATGAAGATGGATCTTCAACAGTTAAGGGAATGAGTCCCCACCCTTGTTAGACACAACAGACAATGTTATATCCAAGTCGACTATCTGTTGAAGTTATAGTTGACTTTTAGCGAGGGTTGTTTGATTGATGAAACAAGGAATCCCTTGAATTACACCATAGCTTTAGCTTTCTTACACGCACACCTGCACGGCCGCCACAAACAGGATAAAAGTCATCGTGCACGCAGAGTCGGCTCAACCCTAACCCGAAAGAACCAATCAAAAGTGAGGATCACTCAAGGTAAGATCCTGCCTCAGAATCCACAACACAACACAAGGCCAGCACTACAGAATCTCCGTGACCTGGAACCAGATCCACCAGGTACGACAGTCTTAAAGAGAATCTATGACTGGCTGAACTAAACCATGCAAAGTACCCCACGTGGATCAGGCCACGACCAATGAGGGTAGAACAATAATTCGACAGATCTCAGCAGGCCCAATATCATCAGACGTCGAAGCCTCCTAACTATCCAAATAATTGTCCCCAAGAACTCATAATAAGGTCACCAGTAGGAAAACTTTGGATGTAACATTTGGTTGTTACATATCTCCCCCTCAAGACAGGAACTCCCAGTTCCTAGAAGCCAAGAAGAATAAACAACAACCTACACAAGAACAACACAACAATAAACAGGAAGTCCACCATCTCTTGGGACAAGCAGATGGGTTTTTACATCCCTGAAGCCAGGGCCTCCTATCTCATAAACATCTAGTCACAGGTGCTTAAAGAAGACAAGTCACATCCTTATCCACTACAAGCCCAGATAATCACAGCAATACGGGAAGTCATCCCGTCATCATTCTGGAATTCTGGAACTCTGGACTGGAACATCAGAACTGGAATGGAGCCCCCCCATCATCCATCCTGGAATCCCCCCCCTCACACCACAATCCAAAGCCCCCTTTCCTTCTCAGCCCTGTTCCTCACAGGCTATACCAATCCCCATTCAGGCCACCTTGCCATTGGGTCCACACATGGGAAACTGCTCCACCACGTGGGCCAACTCTGGCCAGTTCCTGCTGACCTGTAGCACCATGCAAGTCTCAGTAGCCCCTGCCACCATCTGGACAGCATAGCGAAGCATGCCCCAGGAGAGGAGCACCACAGACTGACTCGCCGGGTCCATCACCCAAGTAGAGGACGTCTTGTGCCTGCTCACCCCTGATCTGTACGCTCACCAGAACTGCAGAAAGGTCTTGACCACAGACCACTTAGCACCTATCAGGGCACCAGCACCCGTAGTGGCATCAGACGGACCCTAAGTTCCACAGTGTACTTGGGCAACCCGGGATTGCAAAAGAGGTAGAAGTCTCCAAAGGAAAACACCTTCTGGCTGAGCTGGAGAAGAAGGAACCAAATCAAAGTCACCCTTCTGAACTGAAACTCCAACAGCTCCCTGTAGGAAGCCTCTCCCATACTCACTGGCTGCAACTGAGTAAATGCCTCCTTCAAGGCCTCAGGTAAGGCTGCTAGCATGTCCTGCCCCTCAGTAGGCCTCATATCAAACTCAGGTCCTGGTGACAATGCATACATCCTATGCAGCAGATGAGCCACAAAAAGGGGAGCCACTCTCATACAGGCTGGTGTGCATACATGAACCACGTGTCTTAATCATACCAGGCATCAAGCCCTAGGTGAACAACTCCATATGTCGGGGGTACAACACAGAAGTCACTCTCCATCCTCAGAAGCTCAACCATCCTCAGAAGCTGGTCACCAAATCTGGATGTCATCTCAGCTTAGTCCACCAAACTCCCACCAGAGTCCATCCCACTCAACTCAGATCCCAGTCGGATTCGATGAGTCCACATGAATCCAGGAAGGAGTAAACAGGATCAAGGCACCTAAGCCAAACAAGGTGAGGCCACTCCAGGTTCTGGGACACCGCCCTCCCTCAGCTAGAGTCCACGGGTGAAAGACAAGCCTGACATTCCCAGGGATAACGGGTCATCCACAGGGATCCATGCCATGAATACTGACAGCTCTCACTGCTTGATCAGGGCAGGAAGCATAGTGTCATGTAGCAAGGCTAACCCTCTATACAGCCAACCCCCCATAATTAACTTGGGCTGCCAGGGTCCAAGGCTCATCAGGTCATAGCAGGCTGGATGGATGCCAAGAATGCTCAATCCTAACACAGGGCTGGCATGAGCTTCTGCTGCAGCAAGTCCAAGGCCCGCTGACACCCGGCAGTCCACGCAAACTGGAACGAGGAAACGTCAACAGCGCCCCAGGTGGAAGTGCAGTCACCAAGAGACAGGAGCAATCCAGCAGGAAGACGTCGCCAACAGGGTCGCCTCATGAAGAGCAAGGTTATCTCAGAAGTACGCCCATGAGGCCGTGGACAGGGTTGTCTCCAGTGGGTACCCGTCAGCAGGTTGGGGAGATGCAACAAAGCACAGCCAAAATAGCCCACCGATGGCCAGCGAAACCAGGATACCATCTAGTCAGGGATCTATGAGGAGACCCAGAAAAGATGAACTGAAATCCCAAGGTGTCTCCACGCTATGATCCTCATAGATCTCCTCCCCACCAGAACAAAATTTCCCCCCCTCCAGTCGCACCCACAGGAGTAAGAGTGAGGTAAAGCCACATCTCCTTAGTAGCTAGTACTCTCAACCCATAGCCAGTGGCTTTTTATGAGCCAAGGCACACTATTTCTCCATAAGATGCCTGGGAAACCATCCACAGCCTTGATAGGGATAGCAAAGATCCGTAATGCCTCACCAGCATTATGAACGGTATGCCCCAACTGGTAAAGCGTAGCACACGCTACCCCATGCAAGGTTTAGACGCAGCCCAATCCCCTGCACGCCCTGCTCCCCACACAAATCCCCCTCAGCATAACTGGTAAACTGGAGACTACCAGCATGCCTAGTAATTCCACCCTTCTGCTCAGAATAAGCTGTAATAATCCTGGTATCAGCTTCCCAAGATTGACAGCATAACCTAGCAGGAACAAACGCCATGGAATACGCATAAGGACAGAGGCCCAGCCAACCATGAAGGGTGGGGGAGGCCTGTCTCTCAGCCCACTGACCCACTGGTGGCCTGCAGGGTCTCTCTATAACGGCGTCCTATGCACCTCATGACTAAAGATGGGATGGGCACTACAGCAAAGTGTCCAAGACGGAGTTGCATACAGGGCAGCTTGAGAGCAAACTGAAAGCAATCACCAATCAGGCAACTGATGTGCTCAAGCTTGGCAGGGCCCCCAGCAACAACATCACTCCCCGCAACCATCCAGGTGGCACTACCATGCAAGGTAATGTGGGCATTAGGATCGAAGGAGCCCAAGACAAGGTTGCACAAGTAGGGCAGCATAAGGGTATGCTGGATGAGGCCATCAGTCATCAAACAGATACACCCTCAGCTTGGCAGGGCCCTAGCAAGTAGACTGAACAATGTCCCCCTAGTCAAAGCATGGAAAGTAGTATCCATGTCCGTGGACCGCGTAGACTGCCAAATGGTATTAATGTCAGTGTACCACGGATACTGATGCACATGAGGCAGGTTGTAAGGGTGGTAAAGGGCTGAATGGGTCCCTCAACAAACCCACACCTCTCAGCTCATGTGAGCCCCCGCCCAGCACCCAGTAGTCCAACTCCTCAATTAATTAAGAGGCAACGGAGTGGGCACCATTGTCATCACTGTCATGCCAAAGATTCCAGCCGGCCCCACAGTTGTAGCTCCGTTGATCCCGCCCATCATCCAACCCACAAGGACATCCTACCCATGCAAACATGATGCCAGACCCCCCGTGCAAGCAGTCCTATTCATACAACCATCATGCTGTGCAAGCAATCAGCTCAAGGGCGGATGGTGTACTATCAAGACAACAAGCCATCCTGGCACCATGCAAGCAAGGATAAGTCCATAGCAGGGCAAAGCAAGGGTAGGAGGTTACTCATCTGCACACGGCTGGCTTGATGTCCACCAGCAGGCAGGACCCAACACAGCGTCAGGAGCAGGCACCAGCATTACAGATACGCGTCACTTGGGCGTCCCCAAGTCACCAGAGTCCCAGCGGCCACCATGCAGTGCTTGATGAAGTCGCCACCATTGAGTGCTTGCAGTCACCCCCAACAGCACTAGTCAACCACCAGGATACTCTCCAGCGTCGCCTCCATGCACCATGTCCGCCATTGACAAGTTACCAATCCCCCACTGGCCTCAAGTCCCCAATAGGCTACTGCCACCACGCCCAATCAGCGTTGGACCACCCCCACATGTGGGTAGTCAACACAGCGGTTGCCTGACTGGACTACCAAGACTAGCTGCTTGCGCCGGTCACGCGATGGGGAAGTGACTAAGCTGCTTTAAGGAGGCCTGGAACGGACACCAATGAGCCTGGCTCCAGAAGCTGCTTGGAAGAATGACCACATGCTGTCAACTTCCCGTACTGAACGTCAATCAGCTGCAAGAAGGAGCCAGCAACCTTCACTATGGCACTCAGAAAAACTGCCTAGTAGGCAAACCACAGACTGCCAACCACAAACTGCCCAAAAGTCAAGAGAATGGGCCTAAAAGCGCCTTGACCAGTGTCAAAAATTCTGATCTGAGAACTATATCATATATATTCACAGATAAGAACTATGACAGCAGCCCTGGTGTCCATACTTGCTGTCCTAGTGCACCTCCTAGGCCCAACAGGGATCATCTGCCAACAAGCAGCGGTAACCATCATGTCCTCGGAAAAGTAAATGCGTGGTCACAATGGTCTGGCGGCTGGCGCAGGTAAGGGCCCCAACTGGCAAGTGACCCACACCCCACTTGTAAAGGGACGTTGTCAAGCAAGTGGTCCACCTCCTTTGGAAACATGTGTCAAAGGACACCGTCTGGCACGTGGGCAACCCATGCAAGAGACCCCTGGCAACTCATGTGATACCCTTTAGGGGACAACCCACTGCAGGTATCCCGATGTCCCCTGATGTGGTGGCATCTACCATGCCATGTGCCTCTATGATAGCATCTGGCAACCCCTTTGGCAGACCTGGGATATCCAACTCATGTGATACCCTTTTGGGGACAACCCACTGCAGGTATCCCGATGTCCCCTGATGTGGTGGCATCTACCATGCCATGTGCCTCTATGATAGCATCTGGCAACCCCTTTGGCAGACCTGGGATATCCAACTCATGTGATACCCTTTGGGGGACAACCCACTGCAGGTATCCCGATGTCCCCTGATGTGGTGGCATCCACCATGCCATGTGCCTCCATGATAGCATCTGGCAACCCCTTTGGCAGACCTGGGATATCCACTCCCCCGCAGAAATTTTCTCAGGGTAACTAGACACAGCTGTCCAAGTATGATAGTGGAAACCCCGTACCTGCTGTTGTTCTGCCCTGGCATGTGTGATGCCGTCTGGAAATTACATTGCAGACAGCCAGGATGTCCACTCCCCCGCAAAAAATTGCTCCGGGTAACCAGACGTAGCTGCCACCAATCTGGACCACTCTGGACAACTCCTAGGGAGCTCGCCCTATCCATAGTACCATGTTGATAGTGGGAACAACTCAGATGCCGTTGTTCTCCTCCCCACCAAAACCAAACCACCATCCACGTGGGAGGAACCAAAGCTCCACCTAGAACGCCTCCGCTGTCATGTTGCTCAACAAGAAAAGGAAGAGTTTCCCCCACAACTGGAACAAATGTTTGGCGACGCGTGAATTAAGAACGTGCCACAGTCCTTAAACAGCTAGGGTAGGCTGCCCATGCACGGAAGAAAAGGATCCTGAAAGATTGTCAAGTGAGTGCAAAAGGAACCTTGCGTGAAAAAGGCAGCCATGAATCCCTACTGTCCGCTCATCCGGAGCCACCCTCAAAAGACACGAGGTGTAACCTGAGCCACACCGTAACAATGTCGTCTAAGAAAAGCAGCACCGGGAAAAAAAAAAAAAACAACCTTCATCAAAAAAAAAAAAAAAAAAAAAAACAACCTTAGACGGCGACGTCGTCAGGCGGTCGCGGTGGTGGTCGTGCGTGCAGCCGCAACCCGGAAGCCGGGTGATAGGTGCCGTCAGCAGCAACAGTGCGTCGGCTCAGCCATAACCCGTAGCGCCATGTCAGCCTGGCCGAAAACAGAGCCGGCAGGAAAAAAAAACAGCTCCTAGCAGGATTCTGGAGCCGGACCTGCTGAGCTACTGGACCAACACTCCGCATTGCCCTGCTCGAAACGTAGCAACACTTGCGTTAATATATAAAGATGTTTGGAGCTAGGCGGAGACTGCGGCGTCAGCAGCTACCACGACAGACAGGGCGGTGGTCGGACTTCAGCACGATGCGGCCAGCCAGCCGACAGCCCGTAAGTAAGGACGCCTGTCTATGAAATATTGTACGAATCCAAATAGTTGACGTCTGGGAGTAGATGAAAAAACCCTTTCATCACCGGTAGTCGCTGCGGAGCTGCTAAAGATGTGGTAGCATCTTCAACTCTCTTACTTGATTCCGGTGGTTGTGTCTCCGGGTTACTCATCACTCCATGGGTCGCGCATGCCGGACTGGGGAGACGTTAGAGACTTGTGAGCTCAAAGCAGCTCTCAGAGCAAGACTGTCACATAAGGATGAGTCACACTCTAAAAACTGTCCAAACAAACAGCATAACGTACCCTCTCTGGGTCGGGCATGAATTCCATTGTTAACCGTGAACTAATACTATCAGGACAACCAACACCTAGGTAGAAACCTCCGATACCAATGTAACGACTAAAAATGTTGTGTTTGCAACAGCCTCAGTTTCAACATTGATGTGAAAAGATCTTTATACCTGGGTTCAGGAGTCGCGACAGATAACTTCACGTCCAGAGAAGCAATGAAGATGGATCTTCAACAGTTAAGGGAATGAGTCCCCACCCTTGTTAGACACAACAGACAATGTTATATCCAAGTCGACTATCTGTTGAAGTTATAGTTGACTTTTAGCGAGGGTTGTTTGATTGATGAAACAAGGAATCCCTTGAATTACACCATAGCTTTAGCTTTCTTACACGCACACATGCACGGCCGCCACAAACAGGATAAAAGTCATCGTGCACGCAGAGTCGGCTCAACCCTACTAACCCGGAAGGACCAATCAAAAGTGAGAATCACTCAAGATAAGATCTTAGCCTCCGAATCCTCAACACAACACAAGGCCAGCACATACGGAATCTCCATGACCTGGAACCAGATCCACCAGGTACAACGGTATTAAAGAGAATCTATGACTGACTGAACAAAACCATGCAAAGTACCCTACGTGGATCAGGCCACGACCAATGAGGGTAGAACAATAAATTCGACAGATCTCAGCAGGCCCAATATCCATCAGACGTCGAAGCCTCCTAACTTCCCAAATAATTGTTCTAAAGAACTCATAATAAGATCAACAGTAGGGAAACTTTGGATGTAACATTTGGTTGTTATTACATAACATAATTCAAAATGCACATTCTACCAAAAATGAAAACGCGCGTCTTGACCCCCCTGACTTTGACGGCAGTTATATATTCATTGAGAATGATAGATTACGGAGGTGAGATAGGCATGCAACATAAGGAAAAACCCGAGAACTGGGAGAATAACCCTGAAGAAATTAATAGTAATCTGACACAGACATCCAAGGATCACGCCAGCGGCACAAGGTACAACTAACTATACATCACAAAACTACACGCAGCAACAGCGCTGCCGGCCCACCATGCAGGCCTGGAAGGAATCTAGACCGCATGGGTCGCGACAAAGTCGGCCCGGGTGCGGCGGAATAATACATCAGCCACGGTGCGAGTGAGGGCGAGTGACAGACGCTGCCGCCAATACGAGGACCACGTGCGGGCCGACCACGGGGCGGTCTGACCCTCGAGGTCGAGGCGGTCTTCACGGCGCTGGCAGCACTCGTGGAAAAACTCCGCTGTCTTGGGGCCCATGGCCCCGAACTCCTCAAGGACAAAGGGGATGACCCGGTGGGGCCCCACATTGCCGTAGGAGGCAAACTTGTCGCGCTCAGCCACAGCGGCAGCAGCGCCGGCATCCACAGCCGCCCGGAGGATGTGGCGACCGGAAAGCGGCCGAGCCACGGAGACATCGATGAGCAGGTGGCAACCCTGCCCGTCGTAGTCAAGCACGGTAATGTCGGGGCGGTGGTTGGGTGAGTAGAGGGCGGCCCCATCCGCGTCCTCGCACTTAATGGTGGAGTGGGGAAAGACCGACCGAACCATGGCACACACCACCCGGAGGAGAGCGGTATGGAGATAGAGGAACCAGTTCTGGTTCTGCTGGCCACCCATGCACGCGATGTAGTGCGTCCCAGTAGTATCCAGAGCAAGCCCGCAGCTGCCGCAGGACGCACCCGCCGTGATGAGAGGTTGCGGGGCAAAGAGCTGGTGGCGGAGAGCGATGGCGTAAAGGGCCGGAACCAGTGTGAACAAAGGGCTCATGGGGAGGGCGCGCAGGAATGCGGACCCCACGCTCCCCTCAAGGGAAACGGAGTGAAGCCAAGCCTTCCCCTGATCGTTCAAGCTCGCATGCAGACCCATCCAGTCGGCACAGTGTAGTATACCCGCGTAGGTCTTTTGTTGTATCGGCAGTTATATATGGCCTACCCTGCATATATGTGAGGTTGTGATATACCAACCCGAAGGGCAACTCATGGACATGCTTGGCCCCCAAGGACAGCCATTGGATATGGGTAGGTTGGATGGCATCTGGTTTGCAAAATTGTGAAGATCCAGCCGATTTATCGGCAGGATCTCAGACCATTTAGGGGCTAGGAAGGTGAGCGACATGACCAGGGTCGAAAAGCTCAACCCTCAGCACCAACTGCGATCCCCATTCTGGCATGGGCGCTGCTAGGGCAGTTTGCAAAATGTGTGTTATGTGCCCAAACTGCAACGCGCCGTCAGGCTGGTGGTACGCGATGCCAGAATTTTGGTGCCGCCGAGCTTGCGTGCGATCAGCGTGCTCCGTGCGATAATTGAACCCATACATACGCACTTTGTCGAATTCATCCGCTTTGTCTCGCACGCCTGCCACAGCTGCCTTGATGCGCTCAGGCACCAGAGGCGCCTTGTTCAATGCAGCCCAATGCTGCACGTAACCCAACTCCTTGCAGTAGTGCGCCCTGCATACAGAACATGCATGCAAGCACAATAGATATAGCAGGTACACAACAGCGTTACTATGGTCAACAATTAAGTTTGAGGGCCAAAAATGCAAAGCTTGTCATCACCAAAACACTCAAACAGCTGTACTATGCAAAAAACAACGTATGGAGTCCGCATCCGCAAAGCCTGATAAACTTTAACTAGCAAATGTCCAAAACCAGGGGCGAGCTTACCATGCAGTACTCCTGGTCACCATTCTTCTCCGGATCGGTGTAAGTCGCGCGCTGCAGTGCATCCCCCACCAACATGCAGCGCCCGCACCTCCTCAAGCTCGCCTGAAGAAAAGCGGTAATGATTTTGGCGTCGGCGGCGGCCCAGCTCAACCATGCGCGAGGGGTCGGTGGTCAAAACATCCCAAATGTAGTACTTGCTCTTAATCTGCACAATGTGACATCAGATGCACCCACACATGGAGGGAAAAAGAAGACATGCTATCAGAAAGGATGTGTTACGTCCCGACCCTTTTGGGCGGACGTAACAATGGAATAAATTATGTAGTTTGACTTGTTGTCATGGTCCGTAGGACTTTGGGACTCATTTCGGGACTTAATTTGGGAATTGTCCCTTGGTCAGGACTTTTGTATGGAACTATGACAGTTTGTGTGATTCGGACCAGTTATTTTGGGCCTAGGTTGTTGTATGCGTGTATCTTCTAGGGGCCGGTGCAGTCGCGCCGCGCTGCGTACTTTATAGCTAGTTGAGATATTGTACCCATGCGTGGATTCTGTAGGCGAGGGTCGATGTCGACCCGAGGATCTTGTGTGGACTGCATGCTTTGGAAGGTCGGCGCCATGTCGGCGCCCCTTGCCAGCGTAGTGGCAGACCTAGGTGAAATTGGTCCGAGGACGAGAGTCTCGTCCTCTTGGTTTGATGAATGATAAGTGCGAATACGCCTACACATTAAACCTGGGGCAACTATCCATTTGTAATTGGTATTGCTAGCCATTATAAGTGTGTATTAAGTAGCTTGGCATCAAGTCGCGGTGCCAGATATCTCACGACCCCAGTCGTGAAGCGCAATCTGCATTAGGCCACCTTGAATCTTCCTAATTCCGGCATGGTAGATCTTTCGCTACGTAGCTCAGGCTAGGAGTGTCTGGGCTGGGACGTAACACTGGTTATCGGAGGAAATGTGCCGGCAAGGTTAGCTAACTCTCGCGGAGAGAGCTAGTGTAGCCAGTTAGGAAACCAGGGCGGTGCTTGGCGTAGATAGAGGTTCCGGAATTCAACGATTGCTGACAGGTCGGCGGCCAGCCCGTAAAGGGATTCAACGACGACCTAGGCAGCAAGCGGCCAGTCCGGGATACTCGGCGGGGCTAGCAATAGTCCTGTGGTGAGGTGCTGTCAACGAAAGCGTTCAGCTCTCCTGTTTTCAACGACACCAAGTGGCGGCCATGGCTTGCCTTCAACGACACCGGGTGGCGGCCAGCTCAGGAGGGATCAACGTCATCGAAGATGGTACGTCCCCTAGTTTAGATTTATCCTTCTAGACGCTTGCCTTCTCTCCGGGACCGCACGCGTAGGGGGTTCTTGTTATACGTTGTGCTTCTTTAGGTTCGTTGTGAATGTCGTTGGTGCCAATGGAAGTCGCGGATGACGACCATTCCTTGTTTTACCTGTTGTGGGGGTGGATACCGTCTGGCTGTTGCCGACTGTGTTGACGGTGTTTACCTCCGTGTATTTGTTGTATAGCCCCTTTGCCGCGGAAGGCTGGGGGGCGTGTGCTGTGCTACACTCCGTGCTCTCTCCTCGTTTGTTTAAGGTCACTGCATTTAGAGGTAGCCTGGGATTCCCCTTTCTCTCCTGCTTGCAAGCCGCTGCCAGCCTATAATGTAACATGCCTAGACGTTGTTACGTCCCTGCCCTTTTGGCTGGACGTAACAATGGAATAAATTACTAAGGCTGTTTGGTCTATTGAACTTGGGTTTTACGGACCTTGGCTATTGTGTGAATTGGACTAGTTATTTTGGTCCTAGGTTGTCCTTTTAGGGGCCGGCGCTGTGGCGCCGCGCCGGTTCTGAGTCTGTCAGTGGTTCTAGGCGTGGATCCTATAGTTGAGGGTCGATGTCGGCCCGGATCCTACGTGGAATGAGTGACTCGGATTGTTCTAAGGAAATTGGCGTGTATCTGCGCCGCAACCAACCTAGGTTAAATTGGTCCAAGGACGAGAGTCTCGTCCTCTTGGTTTAATGAATGATAAGTGCGAATACGCCTACACATTGAGCCCGGGGCATTATCCATTTGTAATTGGTATTGCTAGCCATTATAAGTGTGAACTAATTAGCTTGGCATTAAGCCGTGATGCCAGATATCTCACGACTCACGTCGTGAAGCGCAACCTACTTTAGGCTATCTTGAATTATTCCTAATTCCGGCAAGAAGGGTCTTTTGCTACGTAGCTCAGGCTAGGTGAGTCTGGGCAGGGACGTAACACTGGTTATCGGAGGAAATGTGCTGGAAAGGTTAGCTAACTCTCGCGGAGAGGGTTAGTGAGCCAATTAGGATACCAAGACGAAGCTTGGCGTAGGTAGAGGTTCCGGAATTCAACGATTGCTGTCAGGCCGGCGGCCAGCCCGTAAAGGGATTCAACGACGACCTAGCAGCAAGCGGCCAGTCTGGGATACTCGGCGGGGCTAGCAATAGTCCTGTGGTGAGGTGCTGTCAACTATAGCGTTCAGCCTCCTGTTTTCAACGACACCTAGTGGCGGCCAGGGCTTGCCTTCAACGACACCGGGTGGCGGCCAGTTCAGGAGGGATTAACGTCATCGAAGATGGTACGTCCCCTAGTTAGAATTCTTTCTTTACAAAGCTATGCCTGCTGAAGGCTAGCTGGCGAGCTTGCTCTCTATCCGGGAACGCGCGCGCAGGGGGTTTATGTTATATGTTGTGCCTCTATAGGTTGTAAATGTTGTTGGTGCCCATGGACGTCGCGGAGACGGACATTCGTTGTTTGACCTGCAAGGGGTCGTGGGGGTGGATACCGTCTGGCTGTTGCCGACTGTGTTGACGGTGTTTACCTCCGTGTGTGCGTATAGCCCGTTCCTGCGGAAGGCTCGGGCGTGTGCTGTGATATACTCCGTGCTCCCTCTCCTCGTTTGTTTAAGGTCACTGCATTAGAGGTAGCCTGGGTTTCCCCTTTCTCTCTTGCTTGCAAGCCGCTGCCAGACTATGATGTAACATGCCACGACGTAAAATAAACAAGGGTGGACAGTCTGGATTTCCTTACTACGCAGTAGCTCACGACGGGGATAAGGGTAGGCCTGCTATATTCTACAGCTGGAAGACGTGTGAGGAGCATATTAAAGATAAGATATTGTCCCAAGGCTCTAGTGCTAAGTGGAAAGGGTTTGATAACATTACAGATGCAGATAGGTTTGTTAGGGAACACATGCCATTGCCTGAGGGGATGCACACCACACGTGAATGCTCCAAGCCACCCACACTCAGCAGTCAGGGGGAGGGGACAGCAGTTACAGTGACTTTCTCTCAGCTGACCATTGGCCCTAGCAAGCAGTAGAGGAGACCAGTACTAGGGAGTAGTATTAGGTTCTATAGTTATAGCTCTATAGCACGTGGTTGCTCTCTCTCTTTCTCTCTCTTCCTTCCTGGGGAGGTGTTGCCTGCAGTGTAAGATACCGGTACGAGCACCATGCCCACACGGTCCCAAACAAGGAACGCCAGAGATACAGAGGAAGAGATTAGAGAACGAGATCTAGAGAATACAGAGATAGAACCGGTAGACAACCACGAGCACGGTACAGAGGGTATAGAGGTACCACTGCACGTCCAAGCAGGGACAGATACAGGTGAGGTCATGGAGAGACCTGCGGAAGGCTCCCCACGATCCAGAGATCAGAACCCTAGGTTCCCAGCGGATGGGGACAATATAGACGCCTTACCCAGGCAGGGAGATGACAGGAACGACCGAGAGAGACTCCAAGAGTACTCGCAGCAGCAGCAACGGCAGCAGCAGCAACAGCAGCAGCAGCAACAGCAGCAGCAGCAACAGCAGCAGCAGCAACAGCAGCAGCAGCAGCAGCAGCAACCGCAGCAGCAGCAACAGCAGCAGCAGCATCAGCAGCAGCAACGGTCACCACAGCAGCAATGGCAACAGCAGCAACCCCGGACGCAGCAGCAACAACCCCAGACGAGACCACAATGGCTACCACCGGATCCAGAGCAGCGGGGAGACGAGAATGGAGATACCCTGCACTACCGCCAGCAGCAGCCAGTCACCGGGCGACCAACGCATCCTTGGGCAGGTCGGGGGCGGCCCCAGGGACCTCCACCGGGTCCCCCGCACCGGGGCAGACGCAGGGTGTCCTTCGGCAGCACGTCCCTGTTACCCACGGCGTTATGGTATTCGGACGAGGAAGGGGAGGCCCCAGGGGCAGATGGCGAGTTCGATGACCTGGAAGGAACTAACGAGACGGACGAGGGAACTGTCACGCAGGGCCCGCCTGTTGGTACTCATAGACCTCGGACCAGCCCAGGGGAGACCAGGAGCAGTGTCACCACCAGAGACGAGGAGACTCACACGCCAGTCCAGCGCCCGGCTTCTCAACCGCAGCGTCCACGGGTGCTTAACCAAAGCGCGGTCCCCTCGCCTGCGCCTGCTGGCAACTTCAGTTTCAGCAGGGTGGCATTGGATGACCCGGGATACGAACACCCCTCGTCCGTCCAGGTGCGGCGGACTCATGGTACGCCGCCCAGATCCAGCCCTCTCCCCCGGTCGCAGCCCCCCGACTTCGGCGATATCCCCCACGTAGACGTCGGTGGGCCTGTCACCGCCGCAGTAAAGGCCCCACCGATGCCCAATTTCAAGAATGTACCCAAGCTGCACGCGGACATGAAACCGCGCGAGGTAGAGGAATGGGGACGCATGTGGCGACGACAGTATACCATCTGGCGCAATCATCACAACTGGCAGCTGGCCACCAGTGATCTGATTGATCTGGTGATTAACTCCTGTATGGACCCCTCGGTGATAAGCATCTTGAACTGTGAGAGCATCGCGTCCCAGTCATACCCGCAAACCTTGGCGGAACTGATGGACCGCGTGCGTCGCAAGCTGGTGCCCCCAGATGCTACACTCCACGAGCGGATGGCCTTCAGCAAGCTGCGCCAGGGGACCACCCCATATCGCGAGTTTCTGTCTAAGTTCGAGTCCAGCGCCGCCTACCTGGCTGACATGACCTGGTACGAGTACAAGAGCAGGTTCATCGAGGCACTCTGTCCTGAGCTGCAGGATGAGGTATTCAAGCACTATGCCGATGTCCCTTGGGAAGAGTGGGACATCTTGAATATCCAGAGGTATCTCCTACAGGTGGCCGACGTAGTGGCTCGCGGGCGTGCCCCATCAGTGCGCCGTTTCTTCAGACCTACTCCCCCGCGACGGGTGAACCAGATGTACTCCACTGATTTCGCCGGCGAGGAGGAGGACGAGTACCTCGACGACCCTGACGAGGGCTACACTGATCCTGGCGTCAACGCGATCGACGCTAGCAAGGCGCGCTGTTTCATGTGCAGCGAGGTGGGGCACCTCAAGCGCGACTGCCCCAAGCTCCGGGGCAAGAACGCCAGTCGTGGGACAGGAGAGGGGACACCCAGTGTTCGTTTCTCCGGCCCGGCCTTCGGCAGCCGCCCCGACTCCTCCGGTCCTCGGGATCGACCCCGCAACGCGGGTGAGCGTGCGGCTCGCCTGCAGCACGCCAGACAGGCCCCGACGCAGTACCAGCAGCCGCGACCACCCGCGACCAGCTCTACCAAGGGTGTGTTGCGTGCGGTCAACGAGATGGAGGCGCGGCGACAGTCCTCCTCTTCAGGCCAAACGCAGGCAGTGGCTGGCTACGAGTACGACGATGAGGAGGGGGGGCTGACGAAGAGGAGGAGGGGGGGAAGAGGGCGGGTGGTCGGGCGAGGCGGCCTCCCGTCCCACCGCTCCTCGGGAGTAGTAGCCCTGCCCATGGGCTTGGGTCCCGGGGTAGGGGATAGGATAGAAAAATCAGATGGTAGCCCAGACGCGGAGTCAACTAGAGTAGAGGTAGATGTTAATAACGTGGCCGCAGACGCGCCCTCCCAACCGGCGGCGCGTGCATCTCAGGGAGATTCGCGGCATCTGTTTCTTTTCAGCGGAGGGTTATTGGTCCCTCCCACCGTCCTTGATCCGTATTTGAAGGAGAAAACGATCATGGACGTGAAGTTCCTGGTCGACACCGGCGCCTCCACGTCCTTCATCAACGAGGCCCTGGTGCGTCGGCTGGGCCTGGTACCCCGGCCTCACACCACGGCAGTCTATGTCACCTACTCAGACGGTCGGCGACACCAATCGCCGGGCCTAGCAGACATTAAGGGTGTGCTGCAGGGCACGCCGGTGGACCTGGTGGCGACTATTGCGCCGCTGGGCGCTGCCGACATCATCATTGGCGTGGACTGGCTGGACAAGCAGGATGTGGACATCAGTGTGCGCCGGCGGGTAGTTTGGTTTCCGGATGGTTCATTCTGGTGCCCTGACAGCGAGTATAGGGCACAGGCCGCGGAGGTCCATAACATTACACACGAGCGCTCGGCGGACGGGCCTCGACCAGCGTCCCAGATCCTGATGAGCAGCAAGACGCTGGCGCGCCAGCTTCGGAAGGGCAAGGAGTACGCGATGTATCGCATAGACCTGGATAGCACTCAGGCTCTGCTTAACGAGATCGGTGCCGGATTCACACCGGATGAGCTGGCGCGGTTCAATGCCGTCCTGGAGAAGCGCACTACCCTTTTTGCGGACCGCACCCCCCAGTTCCCTCCCAATCGATCGGTGTTGCATCGTGTCCAGCTCCAGGAGGGTTCCGGTCCTACCGTGTCTCCCATGTACCGCATGGGCCCAGTCGAGCTGGTGGAGCTCAAGAAGATCCTCATTTCACTGCTCGACGCGGGGCTCATCGAACCCAGCAACAGCCCCTTCTCAGCGGGCGTGCTGCTCGTTCCCAAGCCAGGAGGCAAGTGGCGTCTGGTGACGGATTACCGGAAGCTGAACGCCATCACCGTCAAGTCCCGGTATCCCTACCGCGGATCGACGACATCTTCAACCGTGTCCAGGGGGCCACGTGTTTCACCGTCATCGACTGTGCGGACGGTTTTGGCAGCTGCGCATCGCGCCAGAAGACTGCCACAAGACCGCGTTCGCTACGCCCTTCGGTCACTATCAGTTTCGGGTGGCGGCAATGGGGCTGTGCAATTCGCCGGCGTCCTTCCAGATGCTGATGAATGATATCCTCCGTCCGGTGATGGGCACAGCCCACTTGCCGCAGGTCTCCCAGGACCTGGCGGACCCGCAGAAGGGGGCGCGCCCGCCCTGGACCTACAAGCGCACGTGCGCGCTGGCGTATCTGGACGACATCCTGGTGTACTCCAAGACGTTCGAGGAGCACCTAGAGGATGTGGACGCCGTGCTGCAGATCATGGAGGATGAGCACCTTTCGGCGCGGAAAGCCAAGGTGCGCGCCGGCCGCTGCGTGCCGTTTCTGGGCCATACCTTGTCAGCAGACGGCATCGCGACCGACCCAGAGAAGATCGAGTCCGTCCAGCAATGGCCTGTCCCTACGGACGTGAAGGGGGTGCGCAGCTTCCTGGGATTGGCATCTTACTACCGACGGTTCATCCCGCGGTTTGCCACCATCGCCGCTCCGATCAACGCTCTTCTCAAGAAGGGTACCCCGTTCCTCTGGGCTGAGCAGTGCCAACAGGCTTTTGAGGCGCTTAAGCGCCACCTCACCACAGCACCAGTCCTTATCCTGCCGGACCCGGCCCTTCCTTTCGTCGTGGCTACGGACGCCAGCAAGGTGGCCATCGGGGGTGTCCTCTTGCAGGACCAAGGCAAGGGTCTTCAGCCCATCGAGTATATCTCACGCACAATGATTCCGGCGGAGCGGAATTACCCAGTGCATCAGCAGGAGCTTCTGGCAGTAGTCTACAGCTGCCACACGTGGCGTCATCATCTTCTGGGGGCCCAGTTTTCGGTGGCCATTAGTGAGCAGGGGGATCTCGACCCCCACCGCCTGGTGATCCACACCGACCACCGGCCGCTCACCCACCTCCTGGTGCAGCCCAACCTGACGCCCCGCCAAGCGCGGTGGATGGAGTACTTGTCACAGTTTGCGCCATTCAAGATCCAATACGTCAAGGGCGCAGACAACGTGGTGCCAGACGCCCTTTCGCGACGGGCGGACTATTGGTTCTACGAGGACATGGATGTGCTTCATACCACTTGCGTACCAGTGGCCGCCCCGGGGACCGCCTACGGCGCGGAGCCACGGTCTCCCCGGGCCCGCCACCTGTTTCATCTGGGACACACCACCAGTGATGACTTGTCACCTCTCTTGGAGGAGACGATGCCCACGAGGACGTGGACCCCCGGGGAGGGGGAGGGATCGCATATGCGCATGCCCCTTAGCCATGTGGTGCCGCCCCAGGGAATTTTTCAGCTTCAGCCGATCGGCCCGCCCACAGTCTTCTCCGAATTCGTCAACCAGACGGTGCGGAGCCAGAACCGGCCGCGGACGCGTTCACAGTCACGTCGGACCTGGAGACGATGATCAGTCGTTTCACGGTCACGGAGGAAGCGGCGCTTGAAGCCATCCGGGCGCATCCCCAGCAGATGGGTGCCTACCCTTGCAAGTTCCAGGATGGACGCCTGTTCGTGAGTATCCAGCCGGAGGAATGGCGGCTGTATGTCCCGGAGCTTTGTAGAGCCGCCTTGCTTCACGAGCTCCACGATTCGCTTCTAGGCGGACATCAAGGAAGCCACCGTCTCTATCCTCGGGCCCGCAAACATTTCTACTGGCCAGGGATGAAGGAGTATATTGAGACATATGTGCGCCAGTGCCCCTCGTGCCAGATCATGAAGTCCAGGAACACGGGCTCGCAAGCCGTCCCCAAGACGTTACCTGATCCGATGGGTCCTTGGGATTCTATCATGATGGACTTCATCGGCCCGTTCAAGAAGGCGAAGAGCGGCAACAGCATGGTTCTGGTGTTCGTGGACCGCCTGACGCGCATGTGTCACCTGGCCCCGTGTCCGGCCGACCTCACTGCAGAGGAGTGCGCCAAGATATACCTGACGCACGTGTTCCGGTTCCATGGGCTCAGCCGACAGTTCATCTCCGACCGCGACAAGCTCTTCACGGCCAAATTCTGGCAGGAGTTCTTCGAACGGCTGGGCACCAAGGTGTCGCTGGGCACGGCATACCACAGTTCGTCGTCACATCTGGTGGAGCGGTTGAACCGCACAGTGCAGGAGACCATGCGACACTACACCGACGCGGTGGGCAGCAATTGGGAGGAGCTTCTGGGCTTGGTGGAGTTCTCCCTGAACAATGCTCCCCAGGCCGCCCACGGATTTACCCCTTTTTCCTCAACTCTGGCAGGCACCCTCTCACGCCTCCCGACCTGCTTATGAGCCCCGAACGGGGAGAGGATCAGGTCAAGCTGGACACACGCCAGGGGGTTGATCGCTTGCTGCAGCGGATGCACCAGGCTCATAACAGTGCAGTCCAGGGCTACCGTGCCGCGACCGAGCGGTATCTGGAGAGGACGGCCGGCAAGCGGGATAACCGGGCGCCGTCCATTGAAGTGGGCGATTGGGTCCTGGTGGAGGGCCCACAGATCGGACGATTCTCACACAAGGTGGAGAAGGAGCTGAAGACTAAGCTTCGTCCCATGTTCCTGGGCCCCTACAAGGTTCTCACCAAGTTTGATGACGTCATGTTCCAGGTGGACGTCCCGGTGTCATGGAACCTCACGTCCAACCGTTTCCATCGTGACCAGCTCAAGTTGTACCACCAGAACACCATTCAGGGTAGGGTCAACCCCCGGCCCCGTTGGAGTTCAATCCGGACACAGGGGAACAGGAGGATGAGGTGGCTGCGATCGTGGGACACCGAGATGTCAAACGAGGTCGGGGGACCCAGCGACAATACCGTGTGCGATGGCGATTCGCGCAGCATGAGTCGGAGGACTCCTGGCGCACCCCTACTGAGTTAGCGGGTTGCGCCCGCTTACTGGAAGCATACAAGAAGACACACCAGTTGCATTAATAGGCGGTATAACGGCGTACGGTGTAGGGTGAGAGTGAGGTGTGAACCGGGTATCAGGTACACGCCGACTAATGCCTTGGCTTGTGGTGTGTGGGCCGTGCAGGGGGACGCCGCGGAGGCGCTTCCCGAGTCCAGACTTCTGCCAGCGCCGCGGAGGCCGTAGAGGCAGGGATCCGGGTAGTAGACGGGGATTCGAGTGAGGAAGATCTGGTGGATATGGACACGACAGATTACCCGGAGGCCCCTCTACCAGAACAGGTTGACAGGATGCAGACAGCTCGCGGAGAGCCTGCAGTCCGAAGGGGCGTTTCAAGGGCCGGGGGCTCGGGCGGTGGTGGCCGGCACGAGACGTCGTCCAGACCCGAAGCTCCGGACGCGCGCGCGCTGCAGATAGTGAATGAGCTGAATGAGGAGACATTCAACCCCCGGGTGTTCGTGCGCGACTATGGTCGGGCGGGTGACTTGGTGGAGCGGCGTCGTCGGCGCCGTAACCAGATGCCGTCAGATCTCCGCGCCGATTCCATTCTGGCGCGGGTCGGCCCCGCTAAGCTGGAGGATTTTCGATGGTTCGTGCGGAGAAATGTGGGGTTCAAGATCGAGACCCGCACCGCCGAGCGCGACGGCGTGGTGGTCGGTATCGACTGGGAAACCCATGAGCGGGAGTGCCTGTGTCATGCGTGCATGAACACGTTGGATGCCGGCCTGGCTTTTCCACGGCTGTTGCTCCTCCTAATTCCACCCGAGGTGCGGAAGCATCTGGAGAACTACTTTCCGCGATACCTCCCGTTGAAGGGGCGTTGCGGGGCGAGAAGTGTATGCGCGCGGGTCAGTACTCGTTGCGACAGGCCCTGGATCGCATTGTGGCGATGGACGACGAGGACCAGGATGATGGGAGCGAGGGTGATGACTCCGACTCTGATGACTACCCTCCCCGTCCTCTTCCTCGTCCCCCTTCAAGGGATCCACCTTCTGGGGGCTCCTTGGAGGGCGGCGCAGGACATCGTCCTGTGACGCGTTTCGAGGCGCCACCGCCGGCGATGGGCTGGGGGCGCCCCTCTGGGCGAGGGTCTCGCCCGCGGCCCACGGGTTGGGGCGGAGGCAGCCAACCAGAGGCTCGGCGTGCTCCAGACCGGCCTGCACGTCGGCGCTCGCCCTCACCGTCATCGCGCTCGCGTTCCCGTTCGGACTCGGGAACGGAGGTACGCCCTGCTCGCCGAGCTTCACCACCACCTCGTCGCCCGGCGGATCGGCACTGGGAGCGCACGTGGGGGTCGGCGGTGGAATTGGAGCGAGAGTCTCGGCGACCGCGGTCGGATACGACGGGAGCTGCTCCGGCTAGGACAGAACAGCCGGCCGGGGGCGAGCCCCCGGTTGTGGCCCCCTTAGATCCTCCGACGGATGCGGGCCAGGAGGAGCCTACCTTCCTTGTCTCCTTGGAACCACCGGAGCCTACCTTTTTGGTCTCCCTGGATCCACGTCCCCGGCCTGCACCAGCCGGCTCATCAATGCCACGTCCTGCGGAGGGACACATCCGTCCCACTTCGTCGGGTCGACACTCGCACTCTTCCGCGGAGGAACCGTGCCTACACCCCTGGCAGCGACGCGACCTCGGGCCGCCGAGGATCCCAGCGGAACGGGCATTCTGGTACCAGCGGAGCCCGTGATGCGTTTGGAAGCGCTCGTAGCTGCGGTACAATCAGGACAGGACCTGATACAGCGCCTGATGGTCCAGCACGGTCGTCAAGGCGATCATTCTGCTGCCACCTCAGTGGGCTATGATGCGGCCTCCAGAGCTCCTGGGTCATCTCACGAGGAGTGGTCATTGGGCGACTTCATACGGCCGGTACCGGGCCGAGTGGTGCGACATGGTGGGCCAGGACCGCGCACGGAGAAGCTCTGTGTGACATTCGAGGGGCCTCCGGCTTTTCAGGTTCCCCCGGGTACGCACCTACCTGCTCCTCTGGTGTTTCGCGCGGGTCCTTGGTTCGCTGTGGATCGCGGGGCTTACTGGGAACAGATAGAGATCACCTTTCTGCCCCAAGTCCCCCTGCCCCTGCCGCAACCCGACGACCCTCGCTTCCCCGCTGCGGTGGGGCATGTTGTGCGATTCGGGTCCGAAGACTGGTGGGATTGGCGCTATCAGGTCGATGGGGTGAAGCACGTGGTGACGCCTCCCAAGGTGGCTCCAGCGGAGGGGAGTGCCTTTCTTAATCTGGTGGCGCCCGATATTGTAGGGGCCCGGACGGTGTCGATCAATGATGATCACGTGCGTATGGAGGTTTTCCTGATGGGGGTGCACTTTGTTCGCGAGCACCGGTGTGGGGTGGTGGATCGGTCGGCGTTGACGCTCATGTTCACCCATCCCCAGTACCTTGCTGGGTTCCTGTCGCTGTGGCCCGAGGGTCGTGGGTGGAGCTGTCCCGGCTGGGTCGACAGAAGGTGTCCCCCTACCAGGTGGCTTTCGAGGTTGACTTGTGTTCGCACCCTGGGGTGATGACTTCACAGATGACCCACGCGGGGCGTAGGGCCTTCACTGAAATCCTGTCGCAGCGACGTGCCACTAGCGGCGGACGCTAGAGTGGTTAGAATAGTTTTCGTGACGGATAGAGGATTGATCCAGTCACCATCATTGTCTTACTACTACGTCAGAGTTGGTCCTGTGTATCAACTTCTAGAGGAACTGGCATTACTAACCTGCGGGTGAACCGAGGTTGGGACATAGTACTCTTATAGTAGTGTTGTTTTCCAATCTCACTTGTACGGTAGGGACTACCGACCCCCATGGGGGGGAGGAGTGTTACGTCCCTGCCCTTTTGGCTGGACGTAACAATGGAATAAATTACTAAGGCTGTTTGGTCTATTGAACTTGGGTTTTACGGACCTTGGCTATTGTGTGAATTGGACTAGTTATTTTGGTCCTAGGTTGTCCTTTTAGGGGCCGGCGCTGTGGCGCCGCGCCGGTTCTGAGTCTGTCAGTGGTTCTAGGCGTGGATCCTATAGTTGAGGGTCGATGTCGGCCCGGATCCTACGTGGAATGAGTGACTCGGATTGTTCTAAGGAAATTGGCGTGTATCTGCGCCGCAACCAACCTAGGTTAAATTGGTCCAAGGACGAGAGTCTCGTCCTCTTGGTTTAATGAATGATAAGTGCGAATACGCCTACACATTGAGCCCGGGGCATTATCCATTTGTAATTGGTATTGCTAGCCATTATAAGTGTGAACTAATTAGCTTGGCATTAAGCCGTGATGCCAGATATCTCACGACTTACGTCGTGAAGCGCAACCTACTTTAGGCTATCTTGAATTATTCCTAATTCCGGCAAGAAGGGTCTTTTGCTACGTAGCTCAGGCTAGGTGAGTCTGGGCAGGGACGTAACAGACGTAACACTTAATGCATTACGTCCCTACAGGGCATGTGAGGAATACATTAAGGAAAAGGGCTCTACTGCTAGGTGGAAGGGATTTGATCATCTAGGAGATGCAGATAAGTCTAGTAAGGAACATATGTCATTGCCTGAGGGTTTGCACACCACCGTGAATGCTCTCAGACACCCACGTCTAGCAAGGTAGATAGCAGTCAGGAGGTGGGGACGACAACAGTCACCTTCTCCCAGCTGGCCATTGGCCCTAGCAGACAATAGAGGGGATTACCACTAGAGTGCTTAGTACTAGGTACTATACATATAGATCGCTAGTACGTGGTTGCTCTCTCCCTCTCTCTCTTTCTTTCTGGGGAGGTGTTGCCTGCAGTGTAAGGTATCGGTACGAGCACCATGCCACGAAAACGGAGAGAACCTGTCAACAGAGAGATAGAACAGGCAGACAACCACGAGCAAGGTATAGAGGCGGTAGAGGTACCACCACACGTCCAAGTAGGGACAGGTACAGGTGAGGTTATGGAGAGACCTGCGGAAGGCTCCCCACTATCCAGAGGCCAGGGCCGCAGAGATTCATCAGATGATGACAGTCCAGACTCCAGGTTGGAACAAGGGGGGGGCGGGCGCAGCCAGGAGATGCTCCAGGAGGGTTTCCAGCAGCAGCAGGGTTTCCAGCAGCAGCAACGGCAGCAGCAGCAGCAGCAGCAGCAGCAGCAGCAGCAGCAGCAGCAGCAGCAGCAGCAGCAGCAGCAACGACCACAGTGGCCGCCGCGGTATCCTGAGCAGACAGGGCACGAGAATGAAAACACGCAGTACTACCGTTATCATGCTCAGCCAGCCACGGAGCGACCATCGCAGCCCTGGGCTGGGCGCGGCCGCTCCATGGGACCTCCGCCGGCCACAACACACCGGGGCAGACGCAGAGTGTCCTTCGGCAGTACTTCCCTGTTACCCACGGCGCTATGGAATTCGGATGAGGATGGGGAGATTCCAGGGGCAGATGGCGAGTTCGATGACCTGGAAGGGACTAACGAGGCGGACGAGGGAACTGTCACGCAGGGCCCGCCCGTTGGTACTCATAGACCACGGACCAGCCCAGGGGAGACCAGGAGCAGTGTCACCACCAGAGACGAGGAGACTCACACGCCAGTCCAGCGCCCGGCACCTCAACCGCAGCGCCCACGGGTGCTTGACCAAAGCGCGGTCCCCTCGCCTGCGCCTGCTGGCAACCTCAGCTTCAGCAGGGTGGCCTTGGATGACCCGGGGTACGAACACCCCTCATCCGTCCAGGTGCGGCGGACTCATGGTACGCCGCCCAGATCCAGCTCTCTCCCCCGGGCGCAGCCCCCGACTTCGGCGATATCCCCCACGTAGACGTCGGTGGGCCTGTCACCGCCGCGGTAAAGGCCCCACCGATGCCCAATTTCAAGAATGTACCCAAGCTGCACGCGGACATGAAACCGCGCGAGGTAGAGGAATGGGGACGCATGTGGCGACGGCAGTATACCATCTGGCGCAATCATCACAACTGGCAGCTGGCCACCAGCGATCTGATTGGGCTAGTGATTAACTCCTGTATGGACCCCTCGGTGATAAGCATCTTGAACTGTGAGAGCATCGCGTCCCAGTCATACCCGCAAACCTTGGCGGAACTGATGGACCGAGTGCGTCGCAAGCTGGTGCCCCCAGATGCTACACTCCACGAGCGGATGGCCTTCAGCAAGCTGCGCCAGGGGACCACCCCATATCGCGAGTTTCTGTCTAAGTTCGAGTCCAGCGCCGCCTACCTGGCTGACATGACCTGCATGGTACGAGTACAAGAGCAGGTTCATCGAGGCACTCTGCCCTGAGCTGCAGGACGAGGTATTCAAGCACTACGCTGAGGTCCCTTGGGAGGAGTGGGACATCTTGAATATCCAGAGGTATCTTCTGCAGGTGGCCGACGTCGTGGCTCGCGGGCGCGCACCATCGGTGCGTCGTTTCTTCCGATCAGGTCCCCCGCACGACGGCGAGGGGAACGAGGACTCCCCCGATGACCTGGAGGACGGGAACGCTGACCATGGCCTCAACGCCATCGACGCGAGTAAAGCCCGTTGCTTCATGTGCTTTGAGGTGGGTCACCTCAGGCGCGACTGCCCCAAACTCCGTAGCAGGCACGCTGGACGTGGCACGGGGGAGACCGAGCCCAGGTTTTCAGGCCCGGCGTTCGGCAGTCGCCCGGACTCCTCCGGCCCAAGGGACAAGCCCCGCAACGCGGACGAGCGGGCGCCAGCAGGCCCGGCAGTTCACGACTCAGCACCAGCAGCCGCGGCCGCCAGCGATGAGTTCTACCAAGGGCGTGCTGCGCGCGGTCAATGAGATCGAGGCTCATCGACTAGCCTCCGGACAGCGTGCGACCTTTGAGTCACCAGCAGTGGCCGGTTACGAGTTTGCCGCTGGGAAGCATACTACAATATATATTATAGAGTTTGGGGCCATGGGGCCCCTGACCTCCGCCTTCTTCAAGGAGTGTTGCCGGCTCCGGGAGGACCGGCTGGACCTGGAGGGCCAGCGGGCCCCATGGTCGGCGCGGACCTGGACGTCATATTGGCGTCAGCGCTTGTCGGTGGCGCTGACTCGGGCCATGGCTGACATCATGCTCCGCCGTACGCGGGCTGATTTTGCGGTGCAGCAGGGCTATTAGGTTCCTCCCGTTAGGCGTTTCCATTGGTCTTATCGTAGTATAGAGCTTTGACATGGCTCTGTATATAGGTTTATAGCTGGGCGTTTGCTTTGGTTTGAGTGATTTCACTCTGCTGTAAGTATAATTATATTTTTAATATATATTATATAAGTATATTTAACTAATAATTATATTTTTATAATATGTTCACTCCGGTGCGCTTTTCCAGTCCTAGTGGCTGGCCACCTTAGCCATTCTGAGAATGCCCACCTTTGTAGGGCAAGGGGGGGGTGTCTGTTTTGCCCCACATCTGTACCAAATACCAAGGGTGCATTGGTCCTGCACAGTAGCAGGTCACCCTGTTATCATGATGTCAGTAGTACGAAGGGTGCATTGGTCCTGCACAGTAGCAGGTCACCCTGTTATCATGCTATCAGCAGTAAGGGGGGTGTTTGGAATCATACACTGACCCCATGCATGGACGCCGTTGGCGGTAATGGGAAATTACTATTAGGCGTCTAGAACTAGTGGTTTTATATAGGGTACCGTTGGCGGTAATAGGATATTTTATATATGAGAATGTAATAATATATTCAGACACGGCCAACCAACCGTCATGGATGTCAAGTTTTTGGTCGACACAGGCGCTTCCATGTCCTTCATCTACGCGGCACTGGTGCGCCGGCTGGGACTGACGCACAGCCCCCACACCGGACGGCCGTGCATCTGCCCCACTCGGATGGTCGCCAACACCAATCGCCCGGTCTGGCAGATATCAAAGGTGTGCTGCAAGGCACCCCGTTCGACCTGGCTGCGACCATCGCACCGCTGGGCGCAGCGGACATCATCATTGGGCTCGACTTTGGATGCGCAGGATGTGGACATTCGCGTGCGCCGGCGAGTGGGTTGGTTTCCTGATGGTTCCTTTTGGTGCCCTGACAGCGAGTATAGGGCACATAGCATTACACACGAGCGCCCGGCGGTCCAGCATCCTTCTTGACTCCTTGGCAGTAATTGGACGATCGCGTGGACGCGTCGTCCCCGGGGGAAGGGGAGGGGTCGCAGAGCGTATGAAACCAGATGGCTACTAATAATACCATATATACTTCTCTACTATACGTTCCTTTTATATACTAAGTACTTGTACTGGTCCACTACACTTCTTTATGATACCATACTCTAGCTCCTGTATGATCGGCACGGTTCGGCTTTGGATCGAGCCGGCCATCTATATAGGAATCCACCGCGCAGCCGCGCGTGGATCCGACGACCCTTCTACTGCCATGCCAGGGATCGATGCGCAGCCGCGCGTGGATCCGACGACCCTTCTACTGCCATGCCAGGGATCGATGCGCAGCCGCGCGTGGATCCGACGACCCTTCTACTGCCATGCCAGGGATCGATGCGCCAGCGTGCGGATATTATATATTTTCGATATTCTCTATTTTCTATATAATATATTTTCTCCATGATATATTCTCTATGGGATAATCTGCAGTTGGCGGTGGGCTTGAACGGGTCGTCCCGAAGAGGACCACGTCAGGCACTCAGCACCGCATGTGCACATGGTCCTGGCCTTTTTGGACATGGGCTCACCGGATGCTTGATGATTCTACTACTAAGGCGTCCGTACCGAGGCATCTCCGCGTGGGATGCCGGATTCGGCAGCGAGTGCCAGTGACCCCAGACTACGGCCTGACTGCACGTCGCGTCCCGCGTGACCAACGGACGCGGAGTCCCATGGCACGCGGCCAAGTATTATTATAGGGAGTCTTCCGGCTGGCGGCTATGAGTCACGGCTCCCTGACTTCCTGGCGCATGAGGGACGCGCCTCGCTTCTCGTGCACCCGTACGTGATTAATTTCACTAGTGCGGCACGGTGCATGGAGACGGCACGGTGCATGGAGGCTGTTGCAACCCCGATGCGACTGGGCGATCAGGCAGGGCGGAGCCTGTACTGAATCGTGGTCGGCCGGCAAACAGATGTACAGCACCTTGGTGGATTGTCGGTAGCCAACCAATTGGCTACCCCGGCATTGAGTCGACGCCTAGCTGGGTCAGGGCACTCCTGGGCTCGAGTAACCGTGCATGCAGGGCGCGCCCGCGTCCGCCGCGACTGTCGGGAGTAAGGGCCCCTGGGCTGCAAGCATATGCGGGCACGGTGCAGTTGCATGGCGACAGCACGTACTGCCGGCAGTAGTGGTGGATGACCCAGCCGGTCGTGGTTGCACTGGTTGCGCTGGTGCCGGTCGTGGTTGCATCAGAAGCAGGTGGCGGTGTCCGGTCATTGTCTCACCGCCTCAACAGTGCGCGTGCATGGTGCCGATGCCACATGATGTGGCGCTGTCGCCCCGCAGACTGCCGGTATCCGAGTAACACCCGGTATCACTGCATAGGGCCGGTACATCCGCTCTGAGCGGACCCGGCGCTGACGCGCGCTGAGCCATGGCAGAGCACTGAGGTACATGGGACGTGCGGGATCTGGCCGTCGAGGGTGAGTCACAGGGACTGTAGTAACGGCGACCCGAGACTGAGAGGCAGGCAGGACCGAGCTGCTGGAGTCTGAGCACCTGGTCACTGCCCGCGACCCTGTGCATGGCTACCATCGCGCAGTGTTCGCGTCCCTCATGTGGGCTGAGCCCGGTAGGGAGTTGTTCCTTGCACCACTGGTGGAGGCCGATCGAGCGTGAGTTGCAAGTGGCTCGTGTCCGCGCGCCTATGAGGTTGCATGGATGAGGGACTCAGAGCAGGGCGTTCCATGTGCATGGCGGGCGGGCTGTGTGGGCTTCAAAATGTACTATACCCCATGGCCATGCAATGGTACAGGGGTGGTGAGAGGCCTTCAAGCTTCGAGTGGGGGATGTGGCAATGCGCGGTGGGGACTGCATACCTTGGGGCGTGTTTCTGCTGCGGGAATCGGGCTCCTGGGCAAGACATCCAAGCGGGGTGGACAGGCGGTGATCGGTCGTGCGCGGGTTTGACCCCGGCCCACGATCGCTGTATGTGCTGGAGCACCTGTGTGCTGGGCGCGATCGAGCCCGAGGCGCTCTTGTTTGGGACTGCGGGGTTGCTTCGGCCCTACTCTGGACATGAGCAGCACGGTGTCTCGCAGGGGCAACGTTACTGATACGGTAGTTCCTGCAGGGCGTGTCACTCCCCGACCTGCCCATTGCATTGTATAAGTGCGGGCATTGCGGGCGCTATGCAGTCCACGTCGGCGGCCTCGAGCATCACATGCATATGGGCTTGCGCAAACATCAATCGTGCTCTTGCGGTGCGAGTGTCACGGAGGGTGTGACTGCGAGCTGAGGAGTTTTCCCCCGCTTGCGGTGGAGTTCAGGCACATTGGCAGTAAGGAATGCGGGGACCGGCGACTGCTCCGGTCTATGCACGTCGGCCGGAGTGGTGTTGTGCCTAAACTACTGCAGCTTCGTGGAGGAGTTGGCAGGGCGCACTCCAGTGGACACGCTGGGGCCCTGCTAGTTTTGGGCACTTAATCAGTGCCATATAATCCAAGTTTCCGGTGTTGATCGACTTTGACTGTTTCCTATCTATGCTGGATAGAGACGGCGGGGCGCACTCTAGTGGACACACTAGGGCCTTGCGGGCACCTGCATGCGTTCGCAGGTGCAGGGGAGGCGCACTCTAGCGGCCACGCTAGGGCTTCCCCCGCTATACAGCCACTCCAGCGGCGGCCAGGGACGGCCACGTTGCATGGTCGGTTGGCTCACGGCGCGCCTGTATTTGAGAGGACGCGTACAGCTGTCGGTAGTGAGGCGATGGATCAGATTCTTCTGGTGCACGCCCTCGCTTCTGAGCATGGAGCCTGCACTGCATGCTGTGCCTCACAGTCGTCGACGCTAGTAGTACTCTTAATCGTCGTGTGATCACGCGCATCAGTCGCGCTGTAAGACTGGGTTTCGGCTGGATGGGATACATGACTGGCCACCTCGTCGGCCGGATCATCAAGTTGTATGCATGAAAAATATTCCCTCCTGCTGACAGTCCCGATTGGCTATATAAAGAGTTGCCCTTGCGTGGCAAGTCTGGGGGGACCTGGTTTCACTGGCCCGTTGGTGCACAAGGGCTGGGACATAGTACCCCTATGGTCAACATTTCATCAAGTTTGAGGCTGCTCAGGACCTCAGGACTGGTTGCGCGGGATTACATGGACTGTGCATTATTATGTGGATGGGATAGGGCACGTGGTGGCGCCCCCTAAGGTGGTTCCAGTGGATCGGCGCGTCAACAACGGCGGTCGCTGAGATGGTTGTGAGAGTTTTATGACGGATAGTGGAATTATCCTGTCATCCTGTTTCATGCTACTACGTCAGGGTTGGTCCTGTGTATCAACCTCTAGAGGAATTGGTATTACTAACCCGCGGGTGAACCGGGGTTGGGACATAGTACTCTTATAGTAGCTTACTTGTTTCCTTTCTATCTCTTGTACGGTAGGGACTACCGACCCCCGTGGGGGGGAGGAGTGTTACGTCCCGGCCCTTTTGGACGGACGTAACAATGGAATAAATTATGTAGTTTGACTTGTTGTCATGGTCCGTAGGACTTTGGGACTCATTTCGGGACTTAATTTGGGAATTGTCCCTTGGTCAGGACTTTTGTATGGAACTATGACAGTTTGTGTGATTCGGACCAGTTATTTTGGGCCTAGGTTGTTGTATGCGTGTATCTTCTAGGGGCCGGTGCAGTCGCGCCGCGCTGCGTACTTTATAGCTAGTTGAGATATTGTACTCATGCGTGGATTCTGTAGGCGAGGGTCGATGTCGACCCGAGGATCTTGTGTGGACTGCATGCTTTGGAAGGTCGGCGCCATGTCGGCGCCCCTTGCCAGCGTAGTGGCAGACCTAGGTGAAATTGGTCCGAGGACGAGAGTCTCGTCCTCTTGGTTTGATGAATGATAAGTGCGAATACGCCTACACATTAAACCTGGGGCAACTATCCATTTGTAATTGGTATTGCTAGCCATTATAAGTGTGTATTAAGTAGCTTGGCATCAAGTCGCGGTGCCAGATATCTCACGACCCCAGTCGTGAAGCGCAATCTGCATTAGGCCACCTTGAATCTTCCTAATTCCGGCATGGTAGATCTTTCGCTACGTAGCTCAGGCTAGGAGTGTCTGGGCTGGGACGTAACAGGATGCATGGCAAGAAAAAACCAAGCAAAACTGCAAACGACTCAACCGAACAAAAAAAAATCACAATCAAAACAATCATATACAGTGAGAAATTACTTACCCCGGTCTGCTCATGGATGAAGTATGACAGGTACGTCAGCTCCTCGAACTCGTTGAATGAACGCTGGATGGACTTCTCCACATTTACATTAGACATATGGCCCGCTGTGACCGCCTGCATCTCACGCTCGCCCCAGGCCATGTTCCGACCGTCAGGAAGGCCGAGCTCGGATATCTGGGCTGCCAAATGTGTTGCAGCATGCATTGAGCGGGACATTTCACTGGCGGGAATCACCCGCTCCATGGCCACCACTGACCGCACCATCATCTTCCCTACTTCATCGAGCTGCCCCTGCGTTAAAACACGGCCGCTGAAGGCACAGTCCCAGGCTGCGGAAGCTTCAAGGAACGCGCTCCGTGCGCGCGGATGCAAACGACCGCGCAGCAAAACCAGCAGATACTTGCACCAATAAACAATCTTATCGTGGGTCTTGGCCTTGTGCTCTGGCTTCCCCTGCGCCAGCAGCCCAACGATGTTTCCCGTGAAGCAGTCTGGCAAGGACATGTTGATGTGCCTCTCAAGATCTGCATAAAAGAACATGCCCACATAAAATAGCAACACAAACTGTGAGATTTAAGCCACATCTTTTAACGGAAAACACTTAAACATGCAACCAACTATAAACAGCTAACAACAGGAAAAGTGAGAGTTAGCTGCAGACATTTTGTTCCATTCAATAACCAAGGATTAAGTAGCTACAAGGACATGCATTGAAATGGAAAAGTCTTTTAATGAACGAGCACTTGGAATTATAAGCATTCTGTTGAAATAAACTTTTATAAGCAGCATGGACTATGAAATCATAACCATGCTCAGCCGCACAACTCACCACAGATCTCGTTCTTCTCGCTCTTGGACAGCTGAAAAACTGGCTGACTGCCCTTGTACTTGACTGTGCATGGTCTTCTCCGTTCCATCAGCAGCAACCGTTGTGGTCTCCTCCTTTGTCATCCACGAGTCAGGGCTCAGATTGAGATCCTTGAGGCGATGCCGTATACCGACCTGGTGGCAGCTTCACCTGCATGTGCACCCAAATACGCAACCATAAAAGCACATAAAAAAAGTTTAGTAAGTTCCTTTTGGCCATAAGGTGGCATGCATGCAGCAAACTTCCAAGACTAAAAATACCATCCAGTTTAACAATGACAAAAATCAAATATCTTACCACTCGTGCAATTCCCGAGGCGAAGGAAGAAATTCGAAGCCAGGTGGAACTCGTCAATGGCATTCCGGCATTGCAGGGCTGGCCAGTACGGAAGCCGCGAAAAGGCCTCAGGTAGGCGCTCGTTGTCCTCACAATGGTTCAGATATTCAGCATAAGTCATGTCACCCGGGTCGGGCTGCGTGGTAACACGACGTGGGTCAGTGTCAGGGAGCATGCGGTCATTGCCCAGGAATACAATCTTGCCCTTTGCAAAATACGTCCCCTTCCACTTTGGGCCATGTTTTAAACACCCGTCATACCCTGCATCCGGCATGTTGATCAGCTTTGAAAATGCGGGATAGTCATGCATGGTCATCAGCAGCACCACACGTATGAATGCAGTTTGGAATTCCCCCTTCACGTCGTCAAGAACATCACAGATGTAAAAGCCCTTGAAAAGCTCGATTAGCTCGTCTACGAACAGGTCCAAGAAGATGCGCATCTTTTGGGGGGCTTTCCCTCTATGGGCCCCCACCAGGAGTACCATGGGGCAGAAATGCTTGTTGATGTGGGCCCACTCAGGCAGATTGAAAAAACAGACCATGCATGGCCAGCAGGAATATGTGTCCAGCCAGTAGCGAGGGCATACACCGTCAAAGCAGCATCCGATGAAAAGATTTCTCGGATCAGATGCAAGCTCAGGGAACAAGTCCAAAAGCCGCTGCCAGGCCCTTGTATCTGCACTCAGGGACGCACAAGAAAACAGTTCAAACCAAGGAAAAAAGCAAACATGCATGCAAAACTTAGTCCAGGTACCTTGCTGCACGAGCCAGAGCCACAAATCAGCATACCTTGAGGATCAACAGCAGCGGTGCACAAGAACAAGCTTTCAAGGGAAATATTTTTAAAAAAAGGGACATTAAAAAAGCGGAAACGACAGCGCCAAACTGACCTTTAATCCCGTGGATCTTCTTCTGCGGGTGGTCAGGCTCATTGCTTCGGCTCTCCGCCGCGTACCTAAATGCTTTGGCCATCACCGGTATTCTGAAAAGGCCCCTGATCCGGTCCTTCAGGGAAAACTTGCGAACCTGCCGTTGCGGTCTGGTGGTCACAACCGTCTCTCCACTCCGGTCTTCATAGGTCTCATACCGGTTCAGCTTGCAAACGGGGCATTGCTTTACAGTCTTGTCCTTATACAGATACTCGTCGCATGGGCACGCATCGTACACTTGGTAACCCAGCCCTAAATTATTCATCACAGACTTTGCCTTGGCCACCGACGCTGGAAACTGGTTGCCCGGTGGTAGTATGTCAGAGAAAAACTTAACCCTTAGTAGTCCGCTGACCCATTTTTGGCACTTTCATACCCCTGAAAATGAAAAAAAACATAACTCACACGCCACAACTCCAAATACCCCCAACCAAGATGCTAGGAGTATCTACACTTCAAGGGCTTTCAGAATATGCAGTAATACCACGGGTTTATCAAAGCATTTGGATGATAGCTCTACTCAAAGTTGTCCAAAAGACGATCTTTTTTTCCCAAGGAAAAGTCTACCCGGGCCCCCTAACTTCCCAGGAAGTGTAGGGAATCTCAATACCAACATATTGGACAACTTAGTTGGATAGTCCAATGGTGGTTTCCTTGGGTCAGACCACCCGGATAACCCAATACCCCTATAAAACATGCTCATACATGTGTGTGGATTACGCGCGTGTAAACAGCTATCTATGACATGCAACACAGTAATGCATTATAAGTTGGTTGGAGATCAATCTAGGGTCCTCAGAGATAGAGGATCTAGTACAGATTACTACAATATACTTTATTGCAGTATTGGACCAATGGCTATACTTCACTAGTATCAGCCAGTGGGATGACGCCACGTATATTATGAGGGCGTCTCCCTGGCCTCCACGTCACCGGCTGGTCTAGGGCCGGTGTAATCCTGTCAAGAGGACTGAGCCGACTATCGTCCAATCATATGGGCATCCATGCCTTGGAACCTTCTAGAGGATTCTAGAAGTATCTAACACGCGGCATGCACTGAACTACATGGAATGCATGTCCACGTAGGATTCAGCAAGACTGATGAAGGTGCCAAGCGCAACAGGTTCTTATGCGCAACGAAGACGAATTATGAGCAACGACAACAACGTGAAGAAATAAAGAAGAGCCTTTCTTTTATGCAATATAATCTGCATAAAGCATCAAGCAAGATACCTTTCTTTTGCAACTTGTATTCATTTCGATGTCTTCGGACGACGATCTTTCAGAGCCGCGGTCTGGCCCTGGTGAGCACGGACCAGCTCAGATTTCTGTCAACCCTGGCCCAGGCGAGCACGGGGATGACAATACAGTTATGTCCGACCAGCCCCGGGAAGAGGGCTGCGGACAGGGAAGTACTCATAGTGACGACCAGCGTAAGCGTGATAAGGTGCTTCGGCGGGAGAGCTTGCTTCAGGAGGCGAAGTTGCTGTCGGCGATCAAGAAGTGGGTTCCAGCCCCGCTGGTACCTGGTGCTATTCAAGCAGACCGGGATCGTTTTGTAGCTTCGCTTGGGCCGTTTTTCCGCAGGCTCGCGGGCAACCGAGACATTATTCCGGACTGGCTGGAGTTTCTTCGCGGAACTCCGCTGGGAGACCGTGAGAAGAACCACCCGGAGTGGATTTCGTTGCTGGATCGAGCACAACGTCTGCGGTGGTCGCCGTTTGAGTTTCTGCGTCGAGCGAGGGAGACTTTTCTCCGATCTATTACTACCAAAACCTGCGACGAAATCGAGGAGTTTGTAGATGCAAAGCCAAAGCCCGGGCAGACCATCATCGAGCACCTCAACTTTTACTACGACGCGTTGGAGAAGCAGGGGCTCCGGTGGCCTGACGAGGCGGTAAATCTCCGATGGATCCAAAACTGTGCTTTATCTGAGTCCGAGAAGCGGAATTTAGTCGCCAACTGCCGCGGTTACCTGAGCGACACTCATCGATGCAGAGCTCACGTACCTCAAGGAGCTATTGACGAACCAAACCCGTGTTTCCAGAGAAGGAGGTGCCGCGGAGGTACCTCGTGTCGCCATGGTGATGGAGCAGCAAAGGGAAATCTTCTGCTACAACTGCGGGCAGCCCGGGCACACACGCCGCGCATGTAAGGGTAAGGTTGTCGCTAATTCTGAGTCCTTCCCTCCTTGCACTTTTTGTAGCAAGACTAACCATCTGGCTAAGGATTGCTACTTTCGCAAGTGCAAGTCTTGTGGCAGTCCTGGTCATATTGCGTCTGCCTGCAGGAGTAAGACTGGCGCTGGACCTAAGGATACCCAGATGGAAGTGCTCAAGCTGCTGCAGCAGATCTCTCAAGCCGTCAAGAGCGGTGCCCTTCGTGGTGGTGACGCTTCTCAGCCGCGTGGTGGTGACGCTTCCCACCTGCGTGGTAGTGATGCTTCTCAGCCGCGTGGTGGTAGTAGCCGGCTCTCATGGCCGCAAGAGGAAGCAGCAGCAGAAAAACTAAATGATCCTCTCTGTTTATATAACCCCTACAGCGTCCTTATGGACGTTGATGAGAGTGGTTTCATGGCAGAAGAGGCCTGCCAGGTGGTAGGGGCTCCAGCAGTAACTCCTACTGACCGTATAGCTGCCCCAGTGAGCAGCAGTAAAAGTGCCCCTGTTTGTGGCACTCTTATCCATGCCTGGAATAAAAAGAGTACCCCAGAGGGAACTCTTTCTGTAAACAATACATGTGGATCTGCTCCTGTTTGTAGACAGATGCCACACAGTGTTGTCAATGCAGGTGCCCAAGTGAGCAACATATCTGTGAACAATACATGTGGTGCAGCTCCTGCTTGTAGCCAAGCACCCATTGATATTGTTAACAGTCAAGCTCCTCAGAGCAATAATCCTTGTTATATTGATAATAAAAACTTGGACTCTTGCTCTGCCAGGAACGTGGATGCCCGTCCATGTCCTGAAGAGCCATCACCTAATGATTGTATTAATCTTAGGATTTTGGCTAAGAGTTTGCATGATGCCTGTGGCCATGGAAACAATGCCATTAGGCTTGTTCAAGCCATTAACCCCTAAATGGGCAGAAATACTGCCGATGCATCGGCTGTAACTTCACAATTTTGCAAACCAGATGCCATCCAACCCACCCATATCCAATGGCTGTCCTTGGGGGGCAAGCATGTCCATGAGTTGCCCTTCGGGTTGGTATATCACAACCTTACATATATTAAAAATATAATTACTTACAGCAGAGTGAAATCACTCAAACCAAAGCAAACGCCCAGCTATAAACCTATATACAGAGCCATGTCAAAGCTCTATACTACGATAAGACCAATGGAAACGCCTAACGGGAGGAACCTAATAGCCCTGCTGCACCGCAAAATCAGCCCGCGTACGGCGGAGCATGATGTCAGCCATGGCCCGAGTCAGCGCCACCGACAGGCGCTGACGCCAATATGACGTCCAGGTCCGCGCCGACCATGGGGCCCGCTGGCCCTCCAGGTCCAGCCGGTCCTCCCGGAGCCGGCAACACTCCTTGAAGAAGGCGGAGGTCAGGGGCCCCATGGCCCCAAACTCCTCCAGGACAAAGGGCACCACACGATGGTGCCCGACGTCGCCGTAGGCCAGGAGCTTGGCCCGCTCCGCCCGGTCCGCCGTGTAACCTGCCGTGAGGGAGGCCCCAGCCACGTGGCTAAGAGCCAAGGGCCGCGCCACCGAAACGTCAATAAGCAGATGCCGGCCACCCCCCTCAAAGTCCAGCACCACGATGTCAGGCCGGTGGTTGGGGGAATAGAAGGCAGCGCCATCCGCATCCTCGGACCGGATGTTCGCGTGGGGGAAAACCGACCGAATCATGGCGAGCACCACCGTCAGGAGGACAGTGTGCAAATACAAATACCAATTCTGATTCTGTTGGCCCCCCATGCAGGCAAGGTAGTGAGTCCCCGTGGGATCCAGCGGCTGCCCACAGCTACCACAAGGCCGCCCGGCCGGAACAAGAGGCTGCGGGGCAAATAGCTGGTGCCGGAGCGCCACCGAGTAGTGGCTGGGAGCCAAGGCGAATGGGGGGGCCATGGGAAGAGCACGAAGGTACGCCGAGCCCACACTCCGCAAGGAAAGCGAGAACAGCCACGCACGTCCCTGGGCGTTGAGGTCCGCGAAAAGAGCAATCCAATCAGCCGTGTGCAGAATACCCGCGTAGGTTTTCTGGTGTTTATCGATGACGCGAGCAGGGAATGCGGCGGGAGATTGAACGGAGGCGACCGAGGGAGTGCCGCGAGGGAGGTGGCGCTGTACCGCCTGAGCGGCACGGACGGGAGAACAGGCCTGCTGGATCTCAGCATAGGCCTCCTGGATGGCAGTGACGAAGGGCAAAGGGCTGCTGGGGTCCAGGAGGTCAGGCGCTGCCGTTGCCAAAAGGGGCAGGAGCCGGCAGCTTTCCGCCCACGACTGAGCGACGGAGCCCAAAAAGGCTGCTGGGGCCAGCCGGGCGGCACGAGTCAGACCGCAGCCACCCATCCGTGCAGGCAGGGAGGCAATGCGAATAGCATGTGGCGGGAGGTCGGGGCCCGGGACCAGCTGCGCCAAGGCCGACTGGATGCGTTCGTCGTGGCCCTCGGCGGCCAGCCGGACCTGAGACGGAAGAGCGCCCCGGAGCCAGTGAACGACGCGAGGGTGAGCGCAAAACCACAGAAGCAGACCCTTGGTCTGCGAATCATGAAGGCGCGCAATCAAGGGCAGTACCTCAGTGCGTGCCTCGAGGGCGGCCCGCAGAGCATCGATGACAAACGCGGGGTCGCCAACCGGAACGCCGAGGACATCCAACCCATGGAGGCGCTCGTCCCGGCCCAAGAGCTGGGGCGGAAAGCCGGAGCAATCACCTTGGGGCGAGTACACCGCGCACTTGGCAAGGGTCAACTGGAGGTTGATGTCGGCCACCGCGGTCTGCAGTGCCAGCAGAGCCGCGGTGGTGTCCGGCACAGGGCCCAGAAGGTAGATATCATCCAAGTAGGCCTGAATAGCGACCGCCGGGTGGGCAGCATGGACCGCTTGGAGGCAACCCTGGAGGGGGGCGGCAAAGTACAGGGGTCCCAGGGGGTCCCCTTGCTGGGTGCCCGACCGCGACAGCAGGCCGCCGCGAGTGCCGTCCTCCATGATGTGAACCAGTTGGCCGGGCTGGCCGTAGCACACCGCTGTCCAAGCGTACAAGTCCTCGAAGGACTCCATGACGGCCGCAAACATGCTGGCGCGGGACAGACTGTTGAACGCGTTGTGGCAGTCGACCTTGACGACAGCGTGGGTGGGGTGGGCCTCGAGGTAGGCCTGCACCGAATGGATGAGGATATCCGCCCCGCCTGGAGTCGTCACCCCCAGCTGGGCCGCCACCGAGGTCTCACCCGCTGCGAGGGGCGGGCAGAAAAAGGCACGGAGCTCGGGCGCCTTTTGGCGGCAGATCACTTTGCCCACGAGCTTGCGGAGCACCTCACCGCAGGCGATCGGGCGCACCTTGCCCTCGGGGGGGGCAAGACACCCTTGAGCAGAGCGAGGAGGCGAGCGCCCGCTAACCACTCGCGCGCAGCGGGAGGAACGCGACCAGCCGCCAGGTCAATGAGGGTGTCAAAGAGAATGTCCTCGCCCCCATGCCCCACCAGGACCTCCAAGTGCTCGTAGCGCCAGCCCGACGGCCCGGTAGAGGAAGCCCGCGGGACCGCACGCATCACCTCCAGGAAGCAGTCGCGGTCCAGCCGGAGGGGGGCCGGCAGGGGGTCCGGCACGGGCAGCTGGAATCCGGGCTCCGCAGGGTGAAGAGCCTCCAAGGCCGCCAGGGTAGCCGCATTGGCGGGGGCGAGCTTGGCCATTTCCAAGCGGGTCATGGCCCGGCTGAGCTGCCCCTCGCGGACGAGGCGGATGACGTCGGCGGCCACCCGCTCGAAGTTGACCTCCCCCGACAGCCGGGCCGTGCGCGGGGGCGGCACGCCAAACAGCCCCTCCCAGTCCCCCTGCAGAAAGCGTCGGCAACGGGCAATAACCGCACCCTGGAGGCCGCGCACACCACGCCCGAGAGGGGTGAGGAGCAGGCGGGGGGTCACCATGTGCAGTTTAAAGCCCAGCGGGTCGTCCGGAGCGGCGTGCATGCGCCGGAGAGAAACGATTGCACATTGCGCGAAAAGGCTACGCGCGCGGTGGGGGAGGTCGGTCAGGGTAGACATCGGGTTGATGGCGCATGCATCCCAGGGAACCGTGTCAAGCCAACGCCAACTGGCCGAGTAGTCGGGCGGCGGGGGCTGGGAGCCGGTGGGGCAACCTTACATATATGCAGGGTAGGCCATGTATAACTGCCGTCAAAGTCAGGGGGGTCAAGACGAGCGTTTTCATTTTTGGTAGAATGTGCATTTTGAATTATGTTGTAAGAGCTAGGCACCTACCACTTCAGGGATGATAAACAATTAGTTGCTGAACAGTTTGAGCCATTGGGGTCATCATTTGGGTGGGTATACCAGCAGTTACACCCAGTACAGCCCATAGGGGTACCGTTGGTAAAAAGCAACCAAGGGGGTAGGGGTGGGCATACTACCTACTAATACCTACTAAAAATGTCCCCCAACCATGCCACACAATACATTTCCCTTCCACAATGATGGGGAAACATAACTGCATCGTCACACTGCCCTTACATGGCACCTATGTGCAGGTGCCACCTTGTCCATGCACGTAGGTAACGTGGTACGGATACCCTACGCAAGGCACGCATTCTAGGAGGCAGCCACAAACAAACTAGTGATTTTAAGCCTATTTCAGCTTGCACTAGCAAGGATAAACTAGGCCTAAGCTGCTATAGCTTGCCAGGTGATGGCCAGCACACCTGGTGGCACATGCTGACAATGGGAAGCTTCCACTCACCGGGTACATGGTTGATGATGCCACAGAGACCAGCCAACTGCCTCACACTCATGCAATATGTGTGTTGGAAATGTATAACAAACATATATGGAGGTATTCAAACCCATACAGCCTCTAAAACTTATCACCATCACACTATGGCAGGTCAACTGACTGAGGGAAGCATCTAAGAATGGTGTTTTAGGAAGGGGCCAGGCCATGGTCAAGAAAGAGCATGAATAATACAAAAAGAATGTGCTACACAAGCTAGAACGTATATATAAACGTCAAACATCGACAAGAAAACGATAACTCAGCTTTACCTGGCATGGCTGGCATTACGTTGGCCCAGGCGGTGGCCGCAAAATGGCGCATTTCGGCACACCAAAGTTGTGCAGCATGGTCGCTAGATTCGACGATTTCTGGCCACCCTTGCACGTTTACGACTAAAAATCATCATAAAAAGTACAAAGAAACCGATATATCCTTTAAAATACGCCGGAAAGGTATTGCTGTCAACGTTTCTATCGTCCGGCCTGATCGCTGTTTTTTCCAGCAAGAACGCTGCCGACACCTATCAAATGGCATTCCCGCGAACCAAAAATTGGCCTGTATCATCTTTAGGACGTATAAAATCAATTCCCTGAGTTTGGTCAGAAAATTCGAACGAAAACGTAAATGCCATGCGTGGGCGCAAGCCGCCATGGCCAGGTCGTCGTTTTCCGGAATGCACGTTGTACGTGAAAAAGTACCCTGACCCCTTGTACTTTGACCGGCCAGAACACCTCTATAACTTTGTCAGAAGTATGCAAACCATAGTACCATGCTGTGAGGAAAATTATAAACTTTCGATCTTCTCAGCTAAACGTTTCCTAATTCTCAATAGTTTTCGCGGCATTTGGTCCCCCGAGAAGGGGCCGACGTGTCGGCTGTAACTCAGTTTTAGGCGGAAAATCGGCAGCCAGACCATTTAGGGGTTAATAACAAGGCTCTCTGGCAGGCTTATCAAGATGTCAGAGAACACTGTGTGTGCCAATTGTGTGCTAACAAGCCTTCCAAACGTCATGCAAAGCATCCTGCAGATGGTAGGGGTAATCTACAAGCTGATATCCTCTACTTCACCAATTACAGGCAATTGCTTTACTTGGTGGCTGTGGATGAATGGTCAGGCTACATTGGAATTGAACCTATGGCAGCAGAGGATGAGAATACCCTCCATGCCGCAGTTCTTGTTATTCTGCAGAAGTTTGCAGTCATTCACAAGCTGCAGATGGACTTGCAGTTTTACTGCCTGACCAAATACTCTGATATGCCTTTCCTAAGGATTGTGGGTCGTGAAGATCATCAAGCCCAAGGCAAGGTTGACAGATATATACAGGAGCTTAAGAAGTTGGTAATGTCTGGGGATTATCCTGAGATGTTTAAACCAACTTTTGCTGTCAGGTGTTTGGGTGCTGCAAAAGTGGAAAACACCATGAACAACCGTTTTCATACTTTCAAAGTGCGTGGTGTTCCATGGTTGGTCTCACCTCGTGGACTAGCAGGTGGCCTCTACCCTGATGACATAATGCAGGCATGGAGTAAGCAGAGGTGGGCACAGTATGCTCATGCATCTCTGTGAAAAGGATAAACAGAGAGGAGAATCATAAAAATTTAAGGTGGGAGACCAGGTGATCTTCCACAAAGAAAATGCTCCTGGTAAACGCGGTTATTGGCAGGGTCCAGGGACCATAACGTCAGTTGACCCGGAGATGAAAACTGCTGATGTGGTCTGGAATGGTACCACTTATCATCTGGCTTGGAATAGATTGAAGAGAGATCCAATGAACGTTCAATTTAATGAAGAAAATCCCCTGGTGAATATGGCCCCTGAAGAGGCATCTGGATCTCCCAATCTTTCCTGTCCACCTTTGGCCAGTGAACAGGCTGGACTCCAACTACCAGAAAGGGCGGCCTCCCATCAACTGGAGCCTACTACTCAGCAAGCTCAGCCTAGGACATTGACTGGGATATCACAGGATGATATATTTGAAGCTGACTTGTTGGTTAATAGGGTGTCTGATCAGCAGTTAGCATTTTGGGCAACCAATATGCTAAGTGGATGCAGTTTGGAAAGACCTTTCCAACGCCGTGCTGACCGCCTGAAACAGACAAGGGACAAGAAAGATATGAGGTCCCGAAGTCCTAGCCGTCCGTGGCCGACTGAGGTACAGTCCTCTGGTGTAGTGGACAGGACACGTGGCAGGCCGTGCCTGCGCAGGCTTAGCCTGACTATCACGTGACTGTGGTCCACGTAGACCAGAAGAGCAGCAGCCTGTGACTGGTGGACTACAGGAACTGGCACAGGTCTGCAAGGATACTAGGCCTTGCAGGCTTGTGACAGGTCCTGTACTTCCTAGGTTGCAGAGTCTAGGCAAATCCAGTTCGTCCTGGCTCTGCACTGATGCCAGTGGACGTTGAGGATTTGCTTGCCTGCCTGCACGTGCCTCGTCACGCCGATGGGAACGAGGAACAACGCAAAGGATATAGCTTGGTCATGGGGGATGACCAGCTATCTTGGCAAGCACGAACCGAGGCTCCCACATTGGTCGTGGAACCGCTCACCGTGGTCGTGGCTTGGTGCACGGGTTAAAAGGTTGCTGCCTTTGCAACTTTGGCTCATCCCGTTGTGTGGCGCGAGAGACCAGGAACTCACAGTTCTGGCTGTTCGCTAACTCGTACTATTGCATTTCTGTTGTGCAAGGTTTTTCATGTCGGCCGAGGCTCGGGTCGAGACACCTGAGTCATCCCCGGGCACGAAGCAGCTCCCGAGGCGCCAGCGCGCGAGAACGCGTTTTTCCCCTATTCCCACCCATCCAACGCTTCTACGTTTGTGCAGGCCGCCTACGTTGCGAGGGGTCTTGCGGAAGGAGGTTGGGTTGCTGTGTTTGGAAACGCAGCAGGGCCGTCGGCAAACGACCCAGTGGTGATGAGGATAAGGGCGACGACGTCGCCAGGGGAGACGGGTCGGGTCTGCACGGAGCGGCTTGTCGCTATTCGCGACGAAATAGCTTCGTTGATCTACAGTTTGGAGGTCGCGTACCAGGGCGGGCACGTCACCATTCAGGCGCTGGACTTAGCGCGTGAAACGCTGGCCAGCTGGTGGCCATTTGTTTAGGTGGTACCAGATTGTACAACCACTGGGTGGCGACAAGCTCGCTGGGGGAGGGGACCGACGCGTCACATATTATACGGGACGCGCAGACGCGTGAAGCCGACAGTCCGTGGGATTCGGCTGAAGTGGTAGCTCAGACGTGTGAGCACCTGGTCAATATCTTGACCCAAGAGGCGCGTGGTCACGCCGATCACTGGGTGATCACGACACGACCAGCCGGCATTTGGTCGACCTTGGATACACCGAGGTTGCAAAGCAGGCCGGGGGCGTGTGGGCCAACGGTGACAGTCATCACCGGTCGGGACGTCACCGACGAGGATTTTCACAGCGAGTTCGTGGATCGCCCCACGGGCATCATAGCTCGTTCGTCACAGCAGATTGACGAAGGGGACGGCACAAACGAGGGCTACTCAGCTCGGCGTAGGGCGGAGTTGCATATCCCGTTTGAGCCAGAACACGACTTCGCTGAGATTGGTCGGGGGTCACGGAACGACAGGCGGGGTGGTGGCAGTCGGTGGGTCAGGAACCTGCAGTGGTATCGCCGTGGTAGTGCGCCTAGGCTGCCGGTGGAGCAGACACCAGCCGGGAGGCCGGTGAGCCGGGTATTAGGTCCTTACAACGCGGAGGAGGTCCGTCAGTTCCGCGCGTGGGACACCGGTGGCGCGCACAGCGCAGGAGCGTGAGGAGGAGGCCATAGCTGAGGAGCGCCAGCGGCTTCTTCCGGCAGCACCAGCGCTTGAGCCTGTTTTCCTTGTCTATCGCCTGTTTTGTTTGCCATCCCACTGTATATAATGCCTCGTGGCAAACCGGGAGACGGCGACAAGGGCGAGATGGAGGCACCGGCTGGAGCAAGCCAGGAGCCTCGGCAAGACAAGGAGCAGCTGGTGGGGGAGGCGATCCCAGCCAGCGAGGGCGATGGGGGAAAGAGACCAGGCAGCAAGAGACGGCACGAAGACTCGGTGGAGGAGGCGCGCAAGGCGCGGGCGCTAGGAGCATCTGATGCAATAACGGTGGCGAATGGGCAACCTGCCGTGGAGAAGCGTAAGAGGGACACCTCCGCTGACGGCAATGGTAAGAGGCCTCACGTGGATGTGCTCTCCCCTGTGCTTGCTGGCCCAAGTGGCGTTGTTACTGTGACACCCACTGTGGTGGAGCCGGTGAAGCGCTGCCAGGGTCGAGACCTCACATGAGTGCAGTCACGCTTATGAATGGACAAAAGCCTCTTAACCCACCACTAGCACAGGAAGCTCTAGACAAGTGGCTAGAGGACATGGAGCTGGTTGTGCTCTCCGTGGACCCCACTGTCAACCTAGTGCAAGTGTTTCACTCGTCCACGTGCAACAGGGACTCGTCAGAGCGTGTCAGGGAAAAGGCTAGGACTGGTGTCAAGGATAAGCTAACCTGGGCACAGTTCCTGGATGGGTTGAGGGAGGAGTTCTCTGACAAGGTTCTCAACCTCACCAACTACTATAAACATCAGTATGACACCTTTGAGATAGTGGGCCCTGTGGCAGAGGAATGGGCTAGGCTCAACCGTATCAGAGACAAGGGGGCCAAGTATGGCTTCCTGGTCACAGATAGGGCCTTGGCAGACTATTTCCTGGACCGTATGGGTTTGAGTGTGGATGGGAGGAACAGTGCCCGCATGTTTCTTAACCAGACTGATGGCTCCTTGCGTGCTCTGGAGCTTGTAATCCTCAGCATAAGGAAGCCAGATCCTGCCTGCAAAGCTATCCAGTCCCATGGCAGCAATGCCACCTCCGCTGTGCAGGGCCAAGGTGATGTCCCCGGGTACCCAGCCCGTGATGGGGCAAGGCCCAACAAGCGTAAGCGCTTCAGGCGCCAGAGGCAGGGGGCTCAGGGTGGCAAGGGTGCAGGTTCCCAAGGAGGGGTTGGGAGCCAGCAAGCTGGTGGTCAGCAGGGTAAGGGTGGCCAAGGGCAAGGCAAGGGCCAAGCTCAAGGCAACCAGGGCAAGCAGGGTGGACAGTCTCAGGGAGGCCAGGGAAGCCTGGCAAGGGTGGGGCTGGGTCTGGGAAGAAGGGTGGAGCATGCTTTGTGTGTGGCAAGGAAGGTCACTGGCGTCGTGAGTGTCCTGACAGGAAGGCCAAGCCTGCTGGGGCAGGGGGCCAGTCGGGGCAGCAGTGACTAGCTACATCATCCCCTGTAAATAGTCAATCACCCCTTGGGGAAGGTGTGTTGGATGTACATAAGGATGGGGGTGTGCCCCTTGTGCAGCACCAAGGGTGTAAAGATGTTGTTCTTCCACTGGATTGCAATAACAATGCTGCAGCTGAATTCCCTATGCCTCATGCAGGTGGTGGGTCTCCAGCAGGTGCTGGCCTGGAGGGCCAAGGACCTTGCTGGAAGGGCCTGGAGCGGTCCAGGGAGCAGGACCTGGCTTGGGGAGTCAGGATGGCCTGCAGGAAGGCCCTGGAACCTCAGGAGTGGATCATGTGTCCCCACACACGGTTCAGACGTCTCGCCAGGTCAGTACTGACAGAGTGCTGAGCTATGCTGAGGCTGGCCATAGATTGCATCATATGTTTGGGCATTCTGGGCAGGCAGCAATGTTTGCTTGGAAGCTAGGTAGGGAGCCTTTGTGGGAGGCATGCCAGGCTGCTGCTGAGAACTGTGGTTGCCAGGAGAATGCTGTTCACCCACCTCAGTCCCATGCTAGGGAGCCTGCTAGGGAGCGTGGCGACATCCAGATGGATATCCAGCATATCAGGGGCTTGTATATATTGGTGGCAGTGGACAGGTTCAGCAGATATAGACTGATAGACGTTCTGCCTGGTATGCAGGAGCACCACTTGTTGTTGGGTATGAAGGCCCTGATCCCAGGCTTTGGGGTGTGCAAGAGTGTGCAGGCAGACTTGCAGTTTGACTGTTTGCTCAAGCATCAGGACCAGCTGCCTTGTAAGCTGGTAGTAGTCCCCAGGGAGAGTCATGGGCAGCAAGGGGCTGTAGAGAGATCCATACGTGAAGTGAAGACAGTGGTGCTAGCAGCAGAGTCAGTGCCACTTGTGGCATCTGCCTTAGAGAGGGCAGCCTGGTGTAAGGGGATAGAAGAGCAGCTGAACCACAGGGTTAACTATTACTTTGATGGTGTGGCTGTCTCTCCCCTGGCCCTGCAGTATAGCTTGTTACCTGAGAACGTGGTGCAGGCCAGTCTTAGGAAGGCAGATAGGTTATTTGCCCAGCTGAGACGTAAGGACAAGAACTGGAATGTGCTGAGGCCTCAGGTGGGGCTGAAGGTCAGGATGTGGAAGGAACCATCTATTCCAGGCAAGCGGGGGAAGTGGCAGGATGGGGTTGTCACTCGTGTGGAAGAAGCTAACAGATCTTGCCTGGTGGCTTTGGAAAAGGATCCAAGGCACGTGTACAGGTTGTCCTGGGCTCATGTCAAGGAAAGAAGGCCACATGCAATCTGGCCTGCAGACGGGCCAGGCCCTCCCAGCTGGGTTGAGGAGCCAGGCCAGAGCCAGGCAGCAGCAGCTAACAATCCTCTGGTAGTGGATGATGGTCTGTCCCTGCTGGAAGATGACGAGCAGGAGGAGGCTGCTGAAGCAACTGTCACAAGGCCAGAGGGGACGGGGCAGCCACCTAAGGCCCGGGGGCCTCTCATGGCGGACGTCATCCGAGCACTCATGCGCAGCAAACATGATCCCAAGGTATCCAAGCTCACGGGGTGGGGGTCGTGCTGGGCAGCTACAATGGAGGTAGATACCAACTCACAGGTGTCTGTCATCAGGGAAGAGGATGCTGTAGGCTTACAGATGTCCCATCCCAGTTGCCTTGCTGTGTCTGATTTCTCAGGAAAGGTGTCCATGAAGATCCTTGGGGAAGTGAGTGTGCCTATCTTAGGGGTGCCCACCACGTTCTGTGTGGTAGAGGGCTATAAGGGGCCTGCCATTCTGGGACAGAACTTCTTGTGCATGCCAGGGGTTACTTTGACCTCTGATGAGTTGGCACTAGAAGGCAGGGGCAGCCTCCCCCTTGAAAGATATCACTATTCCCAGGGTCTTGCAGTGGCGGTGAAGGCTGTTAGGAGTCAGCCAGCTGAGGGTCCTCAGAGTCAGGAGCCCATAGCTGAGGACTTGTTGATAATCCCAACCACCTTTGATCCAAGGCAGTTAGGGGTAAACAGGTACCAGATAGCTGCTCACAGTCCTATTCCCTGGCGCCAGCTAGTCGAGATGATGCAGAGCCCCAAGATGGCTAAGGCATGGACTCTTGGCTTTGTTGCTTCTGGGCATGAGTGGATAGTTTCCAACTGTGCAGAACCTGTGGATGAGCTGCCAGAAGTTCACCAGCTGCTCAGATTGATGTTTGTCCTCAAGCTCAAGGAGGTTGATGGTGTCCAGGTGCCACATGTCAGACCAGTTGTAACCGAGTATCATGGCACTGGCCAGTTGTTAGATGAGGAGCTCTATACTCCAGGGATGCTGCATGACACGTGGAGGATTCTGCTGTGTATATTTCTGTCTTTTCTGGTTAAGGGTGTGCCCTATAGCTCTGTGCTGATTGATTTCAAGAGGGCTTTTCTCAAGGGTGACCAAGATCAGGCTAGGCAGACTTGGAGAGATATCCCTCCTTTCTTTGTGACTGTACCTGCTGTATGGAGAGCAGAGATAAAGGCCAGGTACCTGAGAATTCTGAAAGGGTTGGAAGGTCTCAGGTCCAGTCCCATTATCTGGAGAAAGAGCCTAGAGAAATTCTTGAAGAATACTTGTGGGTTCTGTGTCTCCAGTGGATCCCTGTTTGTTCCAAGGGTCCTACAATGGCCTTCCTGTCTTTGCCTCACTGCATGGTGATGACCTGCATCTCATAGGTCCACCAGACTGGGTTGAGGCTGTCTTGGCTAAGATCCAGAAGCGGTTTGAGCTGGGTAAGATACAGCACATGGTGGAGAATGAGCCTATGGTCTTCTGTGGCATGCAGGCTACGTTGTTCCAAGCCAAGGGCTCGTGGTTCATCAGGATGGAGGGTGGTAAGGACTACCCACAGCAGATTGTAGATGCATTGCAGGAGCCCATCACGCAGGCTAGGTGTGCTACCATCAGGGGCATGCTGGCATGGCTTGCAAGTATATGTGCCCCTGACTTGCTGGTTCTGAGTCGACTTACTGATTCCCAGCTGGTTGAGGTGGGTGCTGAGAGTGTGGTGCAGGCTGTCATGATGTCTCCCCCTCTCATACTGGGTCCTGTGGATTTGTACAAGCCCCTTGACATGGTTCTCTATGTAGACAGTTCTATGGACAATAGGAAGGTCACAGAGGTCAGGGGCCGGGCAGCAGCATTAGTTACCCTGGAGCAAGATCACACCTCACTTGTTACCTGGTACAGTCGGTTGCAGAACAGGGTTACACCCAGCAGTGATATTGCTGAGTGCAGGGCAATCTGTGAAGGGCTGCATACTGCTCTTTACTTGAGGGAGCTCTTCTACCAGCTATGTCAAGTGGCTTCCTGTAGGTTGCAGCTGCACACACTGGTGAGGACTGATAGCATGGGCATGGTGCAATTTGTGCACAGGCAGCTGGCCAGGAGCAGGGACCTTGACTACTTGTTGCTCAAGGAGATGTCCTACCTAGCTCACATTGAACATGTGCCTGGTGTGGACAACCCTGCAGATGCCCTCACCAAGCTGGAGGAGAAGGCGGAGAGGCAGTACCCCCTGCTCCGTGGGCTCATGGACCCCTTACACGGGCGGCCATAGAGACCAGGCCTTGCTTCAGCTTGGGTGCCCCCAGTGGGCTGCTTGACCAAAGTACCAAGTGGTGACTGGTGCTTACTGGTTGACAGCCGGTCCTTCAGGGTTAGGTACACCCTCCTGGACAGGAGTTGGTGTGGAATGTCACTCCTACCAGCTGAGAATCATGCCTGGCCCTCCCCATGGGGTTCAGAAGAGTCGCCAGGACTTAAGTCGACGCCTTTGGCCTCAAACAGTTAGGCCATGCAAGGGCAACCCGAATGTTGGTTCTTACAGGTTGCTGTATATATGTTTTCTAGTGCTTGTTTCCAACCTGTTGCTAATAAAGAACCTGGTTGTGTGACCATGTGGAACATGGTTGCCAGGGGGCCACATTCTGGGTTATATAATGCTTGAATAAAACATAATCATGTCATGTCATTCTCATGTTGTTCCATGGTTGTAATGTTTCTCTTGTGTAAAGTTCCAGGTCACCTATAAACCTGGAGGTTGGGGTGGGGTTCAATTCCCCAGCAGAGCCACAGCCTGGCATGAGTGATTCCTGGGCTTAACACCCAGTGAAGACATGGGCTCCCCAAGGAGGCAGCATTTGCCTAGGTGCTACCTGTGTTCTTTGAGCAGAAGGGAAAGGTTGGCCAAGGCGGGCGCCATAAGAACGGGCGCCTGTGATAACTGTGAAAGATCAGGAACTCACAATAGTACGTTCTTGGCATCCTGTAATCCCAGCCATTGGACTAGGTAATGTGCCTTGACTTTAATCCAGCACCAAGTTCCCAAGGAAAGGTTGGGAGCTGACCAAGGGGTCAGGGGATAACCTGGGGTGACCTCTGATTCACTGGCCAGTACACCTAGCCTGGTCCAAGGGCAGATATGTTGTTACCCAAAGGAGGCAGGAACCTGGGCCCTCAAAGGTCTGATCAACCTCAAGGGACCAAGCGGTCTGTGGCTGAGTGGGCACAAGCAAGGTTAGGTTTATTTCAAGCTGGTCCAGCTCCAAAAGAAGAAAGGGTTGGAGTTAGCATTTTGGGCAACCAATATGCTAAGTGGATGCAGTTTGGAAAGACCTTTCCAACGCCGTGCTGACCGCCTGAAACAGACAAGGGACAAGAAAGATATGAGGTCCCGAAGTCCTAGCCGTCCGTGGCCGACTGAGGTACAGTCCTCTGGTGTAGTGGACAGGACACGTGGCAGGCCGTGCCTGCGCAGGCTTAGCCTGACTATCACGTGACTGTGGTCCACGTAGACCAGAAGAGCAGCAGCCTGTGACTGGTGGACTACAGGAACTGGCACAGGTCTGCAAGGATACTAGGCCTTGCAGGCTTGTGACAGGTCCTGTACTTCCTAGGTTGCAGAGTCTAGGCAAATCCAGTTCGTCCTGGCTCTGCACTGATGCCAGTGGACGTTGAGGATTTGCTTGCCTGCCTGCACGTGCCTCGTCACACCGATGGGAACGAGGAACAACGCAAAGGATATAGCTTGGTCATGGGGGATGACCAGCTATCTGGGCAAGCACGAACCGAGGCTCCCACATTGGTCGTGGAACCGCTCACCGTGGTCGTGGCTTGGTGCACGGGTTAAAAGGTTGCTGCCTTTGCAACTTTGGCTCATCCCGTTGTGTGGCGCGAGAGACCAGGAACTCACAGTTCTGGCTGTTCGCTAACTTCAGCACCGGAAGCTCCGGCCGTTGGAACATGGGCTTGAGACCCCTGGGCAGGTGGATAACATATTTCAGTCTGAACAGCCAAAGTGTTGCACGGATGCAACATGCCATTTGTGGTAATAAATTATCCGTCCCGGTCGATCGGCGCCGCCCGTAATCCGGCGCCAGTGCCGAGGCCATAGTATAGTTGGCAGCCGAGGCAATCCGTGTGGAAGTACAGTCATTCCCGCGTTAAGTTGCGTTTCTTAAGGTTGCGTTCCCGCGTTAAGTTGCGGCGCCGAAGTTTGGGGGGCGACCGCAACTTAAGCATGGAGGCCATCGCAACTTAACGCGGTAATGACTCAATTTGTAGGTGTCAGGCCATTTTTGGCCGCGCAGGAGGCCATTTTTTGCCAAGTCCGGACCCGCTACGTGATTTTAGGCGGCAAAATAGGCAAGCCCCAATGGCGCGCAAATTTCCCTGCCTGCTGGCTTAGGTGAAAAGCGTGAATGCAACCTTACAAATTCAGTTTTGCAGCCTGCGGGCTGCGCCGGGTACATAAGAATCCACGACCATTAAATTAAATTAAATTACTGAAATCATAACATGCCTCCGTTGGGAGATGATGATCATGTGGCACTTATTCCATTATGCCTGGGTGGGCCGGTGGAGTGGAGGACTGAAGCCGCGTAATCGAACTATGAACCTAACTCTAAGCTATCTAGTCTAGAAAAGCCTAACTACACTATTCATCAAAACGCCACGACCATGCAGGGTCTGTAACTGATTGAGACATCTTGATGGAAATTACCACCATCATGCCGAATGCACCACAGAAGGGCAAAGACAAGGTTGCGTTATTATTCAGTTTCGGTTTACATGCAGGCCTTTGACAGTAAATGAAGCTTCAGTTCCCTCACGACTGTTCCCAAGTTTTGTCACATTCAAACGTGAAGCCGGTTGGCAATTAAGTAACCCGCCAAAAAGAAAGCCCAAGTCAGAGGGTTAAAACACACCGGCATTTGTGGTATAAAACGCAGGCACTAGTGCGTGGCTGCCCACGGCGTGTTTTCCGTCAGTTGCAGCCCGCTTTCATGTCCAAAATATCTGGCCTGGAAAATGGACTTTAATTTGGCCGGCTTTGACGGTGTAGCTGGATCGGGCTTGACGAGAGCTGTCGAATGCCGTATAGATGTCCGTCAGAGGAGGAGGTGGTGGGCTGCTAGCCTAATTCTACCGTTAAGTTGCGTTCCCGCGTTAAGTTGCGGCGCCAAGTTTTAGGGGGCGATCGCAACTTAACGCGGGAATGACTGTAAGTGCATAGAAGTTTTGCTGACGAACTTGGCCTTTGCGCGTAGGCAGACCTAGCGCCTGAACGGGAGTTACGGGACAGCCAAGTGGCACTGCACATGCGTTATGATGGTTCCTACGGACATTTGGATATTTTTCAGGAGAGGCCTCTAGCCGTACTGGCACCATTTGTGTTCTAGACGGTTCGAGAAGCCCGTCCCCGCGGACCTCACGTCATGCCTGGTTGGCAGCGCCAGGCGCAGCCACCAACGGGGACGAAGGGACAAAATAGGAAGGCACGAGCTATGCCAGCAATCCGGACCTGGTATCGTAATTTACCACGTTGCTCTACAGATTATTTACCATCGCTTAATCCTGGAGTGTAAATCTCCTGTGGGCTCGAGTGTGAATCCCTCGCCTACTGGGTGTAAGTCTTCCCGCATTGAGTGTTTTAATCTGTGTGGTAACATTGTAATATACGAAACCGGTTTTCCGGGTTTGAGCTTATTCGTATTGTGTGACGAGTATTCTTAAGCCACCATCGTGCGCTGTGACGCATAGGAAGTCAAAGGTCTTTCGCATTCGTTCTCAATCCTTAAGGCGCTATTTTAAATAGCCATACGTGTTAAACTGGACTCGGAGGAAACTTTCCTAGTGGCCTCTATCCCGTCCCGGCCCGTTTTCCTGTAATCTGATCCGGATCAGCAACGGAATTATATAAGGGCCGGAACCCTTACTAATTCCGCTTGCAGTAATTCATTGTGGGGGTCGGATCCCCACAATCCTAACTGCCCATACCCGTTACCCAGATTGCGGTTCTTGCATGCCCCAACCTGGCCTTGTCCGGAACCTTGACCTAAGGGATACGTCCGGAAACGAATCTCCTTATATTGCGTGCTTTAAACGGAAACGCTTTGTGGGTTGCAATTTCACGCATTAGTTGGCGTCTTGGCCATTGCCCCATACCCTATATCTGGGATACATACTGTCAGCTCCGGCAAGCTGCAGTAATATCTCACGTCCTTTAATTGACGTATTTTTTGTGCTTAATTTGTCATCCCGCCAAGGTGACTAGAGGCACATTGTTCACACTTTACCAGCCACCACGCGATGGCTGACGGTGTTGAGCGAGGGCGACGAGAGGCCCATCGCTTCTCTCCTGCCCCTTCCCTCGTGGCAGCACTCGAGGCGGCAGAGAGAGCTACCCAAAATCACTCACGCCCGAGTAGTGAGCGTGGCTCTAGGGGGTCATCCCCAACACAAACCCCACGTTTGGGAGGGAATTCCTCGGCGGCTGCCGGTGCACCACCTGGTAGCCCTGTAGTGAATCCCCTTAATGGACCACCAAGTGGAACATCCATCGCGGGATTGTCGGCGGGTCCGGCCCTTGGTGTAGGAGCCGGCGCGGGGGCGCAGGGGAATAATGTTACCCTGCACTACGGTAGGAGTGGGGCCCTGCCTACGGTGCTGCCGCAACCTACATTGGCCACTTGGCCCAGCAGCGCCCCGGCGCCACCCTTGTATGATAGCCGATCGCGGTCTCGCCGCGCTGCGAATCGGGCGTCCTATCATGCGCCTGGACCCCTTGGGGCTAGCCCCTTCGGCCATGCCTCGCCAAATATGGCTGGGCAGGGCCAGGGCACCGCACGGACCGGTCGGTCTTCCTTCGGGGTCGCAGGGGAGGCGATTCCCCTCCCCAACTCAGCATACGACCGCCTGGCTCCGGGTGACCCACGAGCGCAGCACCCAGCGGCCACCGCCGCCCATCATTATGCAAGCCGCGCCCACTACCCACATGGGTATGAGCACCCGGGTGAGGATGAGTGCAGCCCCCCGGCAGGTTACCCGCGTGGGCACACCTCGCAAGGTGTGGCCGGGCCCGGGAGACCCGCGAGTATCATGGGCCATCATGACGATGATACTCACAATGCAGGGCGACTACCACCGTTGCCCAAGCTGTCGGATATTCCCAAGTTTAAACCCGACTGCTCGTACCAAGAGTTTGAGGCTTGGGAGATTGCAGTGTCTCAGAAGATCGACATCTGGGAGACATACAATCGCAAGCTCTTGGACGAGGATATCAAGGTCAAGCTGGTGTCCAGCGAGGCACTGGCTCCCGATGTGAGACAAGCTCTCCATTGCGAAAGCGCCCTGGCCAATGGCTTCCCCAGCAGCTTGGCTGAATTATTTCGGCGAGCACGGGCCAAGTACCTGCCACCCGACCAAGACAAGCTGGACCGGGAGGCTTTTGGGGCGTTCAAGCAGGGGAACCTGAGCTATCGGGAATATATGACCAAGTTCGAGCTTCTAGCTGGGCGGGTTGATGACCTGATGGGCCCAGAAGCCTTGGCAAGGTTCTATGAGGGCTTGCAACCCGAATTCCGGGATGAGGTGAAGCGGAAATTCGCCCACCTCTCCTGGGCTCAATGGAACCTGCAGGACATCAAGACCTACCTAGCGGAGATAGCTCCCTTGGTGCAGCGGACCCCAAAACCCCGCGTGAATGCACTGGAACTCAATGAGCTGGGATTCGCCCCCGTGTGGGTGGATGAGCTACAGTGCGAGGTCCTGGACATTAATGCCTTGGACACTTCCCGGATTCAGTGCTACCACTGCAACCGCGTGGGGCACATCAAACGTGAGTGCCCTGATCTCCCTCCGCTGGACCAGGCCCCGCCTGTGCAACGCAACAATTTCCAAGCGGCCTCCCCGCAAATGGCCTCGAGGCCACCACCGGCGCGAAATATGCGCACAGCTCCCAGTGCGGGTGAGCGTGCCCGACGCTTGCAACAAGCGCGCCAACAGCCCCGGCTGTACCAACAACCCAAGGCGCCCCCAAGCGCCTACCAGCAAGCTGGGCATGCCCTCAACCAACTGGATGCCGCAGACGCGGCCGAGCCTGATGATGGCTCTTCCGCGGCCGCATCCGGCCACCTGCGAGGCACACCGGTGGACGAGGGGCCTGCAGGAGAGGCGTTGGACTGAGAGGCCGGGAGGGCACTCCGGGCGACACCTTACCCGGCCATGAACAAGTCGCCCACGTTTTGTTACCATGTAATGTGGTGACAGAGACCCAGGAATGGCTAGCGGAGCCTAGCGAAGGCCCGCGGCAACTACTCCTCTTCACTGGAAGCCTACCAGACCCCCAGGGCTCTGGGCGTTGTTTGGAGGGCATCAAGGTCCTTATTGACAGTGGTGCGGCTACCACCTTCGTCAGTGAGGCCATAGTTATGGCACTAGTGCAGCGCCTGGGAGTAACCCCGACTCCCCATACCATTGCTCGGCGCGTGCGATACTCGGATGGCTACACTCAGCCATCCCCGGGCTATGCGGACTTGGCCCCTATCGTACAAGGCACCAGCGTGCCCATTCGCGCGACGGTCATTCCCTTACAAGCGGCTGATATCATCCTAGGGATTGACTGGCTGCACATCTCCAAGGTGACTGTCTCTTTTGGTACCATGGTTACCCACTTCCCAGATGGGTCATTCTGGTTACCTGAGCGGCAGTATGCGGCCAACGGCATGACCATCACCGATGACACGCCTGCCCTCAAGAGTGACCGTCGTCGCCTTGCGGACATTCTCATGTCCAAAAGGGAGTTCAAGCGGATGATGAGAGCCCGGCAGCCTCCTCCCGTTTACTCCATTCGTCTGGACGCCCTTGCCCAAGTGCGCGGGCCCAGCGCCCAGCATGCACAGGCTGGAGTTTCGTTAAACTCGCTTGGCATGGACTTGTCGGAAGACGAGGTGAAACGACTCAACGCAGTGCTCGATCAGTATTCAGCCGTGTTTGAGGAGAAAACACCTACGTTTCCCCCGGCCAGACCGGTGCTCCACCGCATTCATTTGCAGGAGGGGCACCCACCTACCACCTCACCCATTTTTCGCATGGGACCCGTGGAGTTGGCAGAGCTCAAGAAGATCTTGGTCGGCTTGTTGGAGGCCGGCTTGATCGAGCCCAGCAATAGCCCTTACAGCGCGGGCGTGTTGCTGGTGCCCAAACCCAATGGGAAGTGGCGTCTGGTTACGGATTATCGCAAACTCAATGCGATCACCGTGAAGTCCAAGTATCCCCTCCCCCGCATCGATGATATATTTAATAAGGTGGAGGGCGCAAAGTACTTTACGGTGCTCGATTGTGCAGACGGTTTTTGGCAACTTCGGATCGCCCCCGAAGATTGCCATAAAACAGCCTTTGCCACGCCTTTTGGCCATTACCAATTCCGCGTGGCGGCCATGGGCTTGTGTAACAGCCCTGCCTCTTTTCAGATGCTCATGAACCACCTCTTTAGGTCGGTGATGGGCACTAGTCGGCTGCCCCAGGTCTCGGCAGACCTGCGCGACCCGACTATCCCGTGGGACCCGGGGACGCAGCCGTACAAACGCACCTGCGTGGCCATCTACTTGGATGACATCCTCATTTTCTCTCGCACGTTCGAGGAGCACTTGGAGGATGTTGCCGCGGTTCTGCAGATCATGGCGGATAATAAACTGTCCGCCCGCCGCAGCAAGGTAGAATCAGGCCGCAGCGTCCCCTTTCTAGGCCACATTCTCTCGGACAAGGGCGTGTCCACGGACCCCGATAAGGTCGCCGCCGTCCAACAGTGGCCTGTTCCCGCGAATGTTCGCGCCTTGCGCAGCTTCTTGGGCTTGGTATCGTATTATCGCCGCTTCATCCCGCGTTTCGCGACCATTGCGGCCCCGCTTACTCACCTCCTCAAGAAGGACGTACCGTGGGAATGGTCAGGCCTGTGTCAACAGGCCTTTGACCTGCTGAAGGCCAGGCTCGCCACTGCGCCTGTCCTCATCCTTCCGGATCCCACCAAGCCATTCGTGGTCAATAGCGATTCTAGCAAGGTTGCTATTGGCGGTGTGCTGCTCCAAGACCATGGTCTCGGTCTCCAACCGGTCGAGTATATCTCCCGGACGATGATCCCGGCCGAAAGAAATTACCCGGTCCATCAGCAAGAGTTGTTGGCCGTGGTGTACTGTTGCCATACTTGGCGGCACCATCTTCTGGGTGCTCAGTTCAACGTGGCCATGGCCGAACCCGACCCTGCGGACCCGTACCGCTTGATCATCCAGACCGACCATCGGCCCCTCACGCACTTGTTGACGCAGCCCACGCTTACGCCACGCCAAGCCCGTTGGCTTGAATATTTGGCACAGTTCGGTCCGTTCAAGATCGAATATGTCAAGGGCCTTGACAACACGGTCCCTGACGCCCTGTCGCGTCGCCCCGACTATTGGTTTTATGAGGATCTTGACGTTTTGGCCACGACGTTGATCCCCTCCCATGGTCCCGTCGCCCCCTTTGGCGACCGCTTAAGCGACCCGATGAGCCCCTTCCTCTTCTGTGGCGCCACAACCGCGGAGGTTGACACTGTTGACCATTCCGTGCGCCTCGCCGGCAGCACCCCTGCACGTGAGGGCACGTGCGCAGCCGCAGGGGGGGGAAGGACTTCGGCCCCGTACAGCCATGTGGTGCCGGCGACAGGAGTTTACCCTCCAATGCAGCCCGTTGGAGAGGCATTCACGTTGGCAAATACTGCAACAACGGTCGTCATCAGCTCGGACCTAGAGCGCCTCATCTCGCGCTTCACGGTCACTGAGGACAAGGCAAATGAAGCCATAGCTGCCCGCCCTCAGAGCATGGACGGCTACCCAGCCAAGTTTCAAAACGGGTTCCTTTACGTGAATGTCAGTGGCCAGGCGGCCCGTCAAGACTCATGGCGCTTGTATGTCCCGCAAATATGCCGCGCTGAGGCTGGACTCACGGGCTGTGCACGCTTGCTACAGGAGTATAAAGCCCGGGCAGGGTTGGCATAATTCCGGCCCTTCTCCTACCTTTTGCGTAATGCTCCTTGCATGTGCATTGCCTTGATGCAGGCCGCCCCGCCCCAGGGGTCCATGGGCGAGTTATTCGGTGCGGTATCGTTTGGACAGAAGGTTCGGTGTCCCTCACCCGACACAAGTTCCTCGCCGCCTTCTTGAGCGTTTTCCCAATGGAGGCGCTGCGGGATGTCAACCTGGCCAAACGCCATGATGCACGCGCCGGCGAGCGGCAACTCACCTTCCAGCCCGCCCTAGTCCAGGCCAATGGCCTGCCTCTTCCCGAGCCGGCTGAGGCCGCGCCGGCTGAGCGTGTCCACCGGCATCGACGCCCGGCCGCACCTCTGCGCGGGCATGGCCGTGGGGGCTCCGCTCGTGGGGGTCACCGCCCGAGCCCTTACCGCCCGGCGCCGTAAACAACCATCGCCAACGGACGGTGACAATTGGCACGATCGATGCGTGCCCTGGAAGGGAACAGTGACCATGTATACAGTCATTTATAAGTCCCGGCTACAGGAGTAGCCGCCTCTTTTGTTGGGGGGGGGAGGTGTGTTGCACGGATGCAACATGCCATTTGTGGTAATAAATTATCCGTCCCGGTCGATCGGCGCCGCCCGTAATCCGGCGCCAGTGCCGAGGCCATAGTATAGTTGGCAGCCGAGGCAATCCGTGTGGAAGTAAGTGCATAGAAGTTTTGCTGACGAACTTGGCCTTTGCGCGTAGGCAGACCTAGCGCCTGAACGGGAGTTACGGGACAGCCAAGTGGCACTGCACATGCGTTATGATGGTTCCTACGGACATTTGGATATTTTTCAGGAGAGGCCTCTAGCCGTACTGGCACCATTTGTGTTCTAGACGGTTCGAGAAGCCCGTCCCCGCGGACCTCACGTCATGCCTGGTTGGCAGCGCCAGGCGCAGCCACCAACGGGGACGAAGGGACAAAATAGGAAGGCACGAGCTATGCCAGCAATCCGGACCTGGTATCGTAATTTACCACGTTGCTCTACAGATTATTTACCATCGCTTAATCCTGGAGTGTAAATCTCCTGTGGGCTCGAGTGTGAATCCCTCGCCTACTGGGTGTAAGTCTTCCCGCATTGAGTGTTTTAATCTGTGTGGTAACATTGTAATATACGAAACCGGTTTTCCGGGTTTGAGCTTATTCGTATTGTGTGACGAGTATTCTTAAGCCACCATCGTGCGCTGTGACGCATAGGAAGTCAAAGGTCTTTCGCATTCGTTCTCAATCCTTAAGGCGCTATTTTAAATAGCCATACGTGTTAAACAAAGCTTGGATTCAATTACCCTGGTAATAAGCCCGCAATGCCCTTGGAGACTGATGGGAAAATACCAGCCCAAGGAAGACAGGCTGAGGAGGGGTTGTCCAGGTTGAACACTCTGACAGCTCGGTGCAAAAGAAAGGTATCTTGCTTGATGCTTTATATGCAGATTATATTGCATAAAAGAAAGGCTCTTCTTTATTTCTTCACGTTGTTGTCGTTGCTCATAATTCGTCTTCGTTGCGCATAAGAACCTGTTGCGCTTGGCACCTTCATCAGTCTTGCTGAATCCTACGTGGACATGCATTCCATGTAGTTCAGTGCATGCCGCGTGTTAGATACTTCTAGAATCCTCTAGAAGGTTCCAAGGCATGGATGCCCATATGATTGGACGATAGTCGGCTCAGTCCTCTTGACAGGATTACACCGGCCCTAGACCAGCCGGTGACGTGGAGGCCAGGGAGACGCCCTCATAATATACGTGGCGTCATCCCACTGGCTGATACTAGTGAAGTATAGCCATTGGTCCAACACTGCAATAAAGTATATTGTAGTAATCTGTACTAGATCCTCTATCTCTGAGGACCCTACTAGATTGATCTCCAACCAACTCCAGCCATTCTTTCCTTTGTGAAAGTGATGAGGCTTGTTAGCACACAATAAAAAAAAAAAAAAGAGGGGCAATCCTCAAGAGCTTCGGGATATTGTAAAGAAGCTCAAGCCTTCACTAAAGATTGCCAAAATAACTTCTCTTCTAGAGAAGGGCATGGACCTTGATGGCTTTGATGTGGATACCAAAGCAGAGGTCTCTGTCACCTCACCCTTTAATGCTTTGCTGGATAAGTATTCCCTTGAACCCAGTCCATGGACTAATGTCCAAGACTTTGCGGGTAACACTAATCATCAAGTTCTTGGGAATATCACTATCCCATTCTTGGATGAGTCTTTGACACTTTGTGTTGTTGATGGCTACAAGGGGCCCACTCTCATTGGCCAGCCATTCTTGGTGACTCCCGGTGTTACCATTGTTGATGGCCCCAATAACACAAAGAGTCTCCTAAAAACCCATTGTGACCCAATTCCTCTGGAATCATTCAGATGTTCCTTGCCTCTTGAAATATTCCAGAAGACACATTGGAAGACCGCCTGTGTCGGTTCAATAATAAAAGGAGCAGAATGGGGAAGGGATATGCCCCCAGCCTCTGAGCTGGTAGAACCTGCCCAGCTCAGTGTGACTTCTCTTGGTCTTACTAGAAAGTCATTTGCTGCTCATAGCCCTATGTCCTTTGATGATGTAGACCTGGATTGTCACACTTTCGCTGGCCTTGAGGCCTGGCGACTAGCGTTGGCGCGTGCGCTCCAAGAGTGGCAAACGCTGGATGTTTTTGAAGGCATTTCAGAACCTCCACCCAATGCTCAAATGCTTCAGTTGCGTTTTGTATGCAAGATGAAGAGCAAGCTTAATGAGCCTCCTATACCAAACGCACGTCCAGTTGTAACCCAGTTCCATGGTACTACAGACTTTGATAAGGAGGAGCTGTATACTCCTGGCCTGTCACATCCTGTTCTCAGGCTTATTCTTAGTCTATACCTTGGTGCTTTGGATTATGGCTTGGATTATGGAGCAGAAGTTGATGACTTCACCAGGGCCTTTTTGCATGGTGATCCTCAGGTGGCCAGAGCCACTTGGCAATCTCAAAGACCCTGTTGTGTCAAGACCCCAGCATGCTGGTTAGCTGAAGTAGGTCATCCCTACATGCAGCCTAAAGTGGGCTGCATGGGAAGGACTGGTCAGCAGTCCAGTCATTTGGTATGAAACCATTGCTCCTGCCATCCAAGAGAGATGTCAGATGCAACAATCTCATCTTGCCTATTGTCTCTTTGTAGGGCAATCCAAGGGACAACCCACCTGGGCTACCTTACATGGGGATGACATGCAGCGCATTGGTCCCAAGGGATGGTTGAATGAGACCTATAAAAGGCTCAATGACAAGTCCCCTATTGGTACCAGAGCATGGTTTACTAAAAACAGCCAGGTACCTTACTGTGGCATTGGCTGTACCCTTTTCCAAGATGATAAAGGATGGCATCTTAAGCTGCAATCGGCGAAGGGGTATAAAGAAAAACTGATAACTCAGTTGCCCAAGAGAGTAACTGAGGAGAATGCCCCTACGGTTAAAGGTCAACTAGGTTGGCTGGCTGCCACAACTAACCCTGACCTGGCAGTACAGAGTAGGATGCCAGACTCTGTTATTGTAGGAGAAGGAAGGAGGCGCCTGGAGAGCTGCCTCAATGAATCTCCTGATTTGGTGTTGTCTGGTGTAGACTGGCATAGGCGTATCATCATAGACGCCTACACAGATGCTAGCCAACTAAGCCAAGAGTCTAGATCTGCCAACAAGATTGGTGCCAGAGCCGGATGCCTGATCACCATCAGGAATGAAGGCAGACAGCCCTCGTTGGTATACTGGTCCAGTAACCTTCAGAGGAGGCGGTTTGCTGGCATTGACACAGCCGAGTGGAGGGCATACGCCATGTGCATTCGCGACGCCATATACATAAGAGAGCTACTCTTATGGTGTCTGAGTCAGATAAGACCTCAACCTGTGATTGATGTCAGGGTTTATTGTGATAATAAGCCCGTGGTCTCTTTTATCAAGAATGAGAGGGCCACTACTACTGACTTGGACTACCTTGTGGCAAAGGAGTTGTCCAGCCACTGTATGACCATACATCTGCCACTGAGGACAATCAAATCCTGCTGATGCTATGACCAAGCTTCCACGACTGGCCCTTAATGGGTACCAGTTGCTGCGGTCCATGATGGCTGGGAAACCCTTGTCATAAGGAGTAATCTGGGAGCCTGAGCCTAATGCTCCTCCTGTAGGTTTTTATCCCCCTGGAGGTTTTGTCCTCTCTGGAGAAGAGGTTTTCCTTCAGATTTGGGTTTTCCCTACAGCAGGTTACACCAACCATGCAATAATGAGATGCAAGCTCCATAAGACCCAAGTGAGTCTCCATGGCCCTCACATGTGAAAGTGAACTGGCCAGGTGCGGCCGAACATCAATGAATACATCTAAGCCTCATCACTTTCACAAAGGAAAGATTTAGAATGGCTGGAGTTGGTTGGAGATCAATCTAGGGTCCTCAGAGATAGAGGATCTAGTACAGATTACTACAATATACTTTATTGCAGTATTGGACCAATGGCTATACTTCACTAGTATCAGCCAGTGGGATGACGCCACGTATATTATGAGGGCGTCTCCCTGGCCTCCACGTCACCGGCTGGTCTAGGGCCGGTGTAATCCTGTCAAGAGGACTGAGCCGACTATCGTCCAATCATATGCGCATCCATGCCTTGGAACCTTCTAGAGGATTCTAGAAGTATCTAACACGCGGCATGCACTGAACTACATGGAATGCATGTCCACGTAGGATTCAGCAAGACTGATGAAGGTGCCAAGCGCAACAGGTTCTTATGCGCAACGAAGACGAATTATGAGCAATGACAACAACGTGAAGAAATAAAGAAGAGCCTTTCTTTTATGCAATATAATCTGCATAAAGCATCAAGCAAGATACCTTTCTTTTGCAACTTTATAACAAGCCATCACTGAAGGCTGCCAAAAGTGCTGGAATACAAACACGTTGCCTACCTGCACTGATGGAGTGATAAACTCCAAAGAAATGCCATAAACTGGGCACTTTCAGGGCTAATACCACTCTTTACAACAGGCATGGAAGCTTGCTGAAATATGCATGCATAAAATCGTCATTTATAATGCATGGGATACGCATTCCGCTGCAAACAACACGCAAATACGCTGTCGTACCTGGCTCGTTCATGCCCTACCCGGACTCCGCTGGCCGGGACCCTCATATCTCACACATACTGATGCTCTACAGGCAAAGGCCGCCATAGCCGCATACTGCATGATCCGCCATGACTACCAGGTTGGTGTTCCGTGCAAAGATGGCCACTAAACTAGTCCGCATTCTCAGCAATCGCTGCAGCTGACGTCCCTTACCCAAACTGGATGCCCGGGCTGGCGCAGATTGCCCGGCCATAGGGAGAAAATCGACCTATGGTAAGCTATGAATCGTCTGGAACTGACGACCAGGATAGTTCTATTTTCCTACCTGTATTTTCCCAACCCTATAAATCTGGCCGTGCCTGACCTACGAAAATCATGCATCGTCATTCTGAGCAACATTCTGAACCGTCTCAAGCCGCGAGACGCAAAAATTTCGTGACAGCGGCACGTTGGTAGCCATATCTCATTACGCGCGCGCGAGCGAAAATTTCCCGCCAAAGTCACGTGATACATTCTCAATGCACGTTGTAATTACCAGGCTATGGCGAATATTACCCCCAAACCTATGCATCACCTTCGTCCCTAAGTGTTCCCGGACCCACCGGACAACTGTCCTCCGTCACAAGTGGCGCGGCGCGAAATTCGACCGTTAGTCAACCCCCCCGACAGGTCGGGGGGTTAGCGGACTAAGGGTTAAAGAGCTCATCGGCAAACACGGCGGATGCGCTGTTCTTGCCAAGCAGAGACAGGAGTTCCAAAGACGTGGCGAGGGCCATCTTAGACGACCCGGGATAGAGGCCGGGTGTGTCTGTACGAATGCTTTGCACAGTTTCCTCGAAATTGCGGGCAAACTCACGGGCCTCCTGCTCAGGCCCGCCATCGGCAGGCATGCCACCCATCATATGTAGTCATCGACAGACCCGTGCATGCTCGCCATCTGGAACCGATAAAACAACAAGGCTGAAACCGTGTCAGAGGGCCTGCATCAAGTCAAGATGATGCAGGCCCTCCCACCCTACGTCATGATGGCTGCCCGAGCTACCTACATTCCATGCAGAAGGAAGATGGTCAATCATCATTGGAAAGATCCACTAAACTGTGGACCGGATCAGGGCCTGCATCGTCTCGACTCCAGACGATGCAGGCCCTCCAGCACTGTCTCGATGGCTGTCCTTAGCGCAGGTCTCCCAAATTGTAAGGTAGACACATGTGTGTGGTTGTTGTCCCGGTTGACTGTGCAAGGTCCAAATCGAATCCGGAGCAGAGTCGTATGGCCGTCAAGTCCGGCACTGTCGCTATGGCTGTCCTTAGCGCAGGTCTCCCAAATTGTAAGGTAGATACACCGTGTGGTTGTTGTCCCGGCTGCGTGAGAAGGCCCAAACCGCGTGCGAAGGTCCAAACGGCGCAGTGTCGTGTGGCCGTTGCTAAGGTAAGATATCCAATTTTTTTTTAACAATAAAATTAGTTAACAAGGCAGCCGCATACTGTATGTGACGAGCCTGGCACCGCCGCGACGTGTTTCACTCTGGTGAATGGATCGAATGAGATTCCTGCCGGCAAAATACAACGACTAGGATCCAATAAGATCAATCTCTAAACGTCCAGATTTTTTTTGCGTCGCGCAATAGAGTTTTGGTCGATAGCAAAGAAGCGCTTCCGTACTGGACGAATTTAGATAAATTAGTGTGGGTGGTTCCGCTTACAGCACTGTAGATAGCAGCTGATTTAGACCAATTAGTCATTCCGGTGTGCTGAAACAAACTTGGACCAACTATAAGGAGAGACGTGAGATGTCAGTCACGATATTCTTAGTTTTTTCCAATCATAATGATTTCTTCACAGTTACGAAACAGGCGTGGGAATAAGTAACCGTTGGATAGCACGCGCTGTAAGATAGTGACCTTGAGTGACTGACGGTTGCAAAGGTACCAAAGGTTCCGAATCCGATTCCCTCCAGGCAATTGCGTCAGCCGCTGCATGTGCCCAGGGATCACTTTTGGCGCAATTTCGAATTTCCGGCGCGGTGAGCTTTTTTTGGCCGTCCGATTTTCGCAGTGCAAGATTCCTTGCACGTTGCGCCTGCTGTTGGCAGTGGCCGCGCCAACTGCCAACAGCCAAGGCAACTGCAAACGACCAAGAACTTGGAAAGGCGCGGTGTTTGAAAACCTCCATCGCGTCTTGCTCCTCCACCGGAAGTTAACAGGAAGCTCTGAAATTCACAGGAGATTTGATCGTGAGATGGTGATTCTGATGCTGTGCTCGTGAGATGGTGATTCCAGGATGGGCAAACATCATCCGCAGCCTGTCCAGGTAGCTTCCGATGAGGTGAAGAAGCGATTCTTGCAGAACAAGTACTTGGACGATCGAGGGGCAGCCCATACTTTGCGTCAGTCCCCTACAATATCGGTCAACGCTGCGCAAGCAGATCGCCGCCCTGAGCGAGCGTTATCTCGCGCCGGGGATTGTTAGAAAATACCAGGACGACGACCATTTCCAGGCCTGCGTTGCCCGTTTGCTCGTAATTTGTCCTTGGGCTGGGGCGCTGGCAGCGTCAGAGTTTCAGGCTGCAAAAGCTACTTATGCAGCCAGTCTAGAAAAGTTCAAGACAGGAAATCGGAAACAACCGCCCCTCGAACCAAAACAGGAGACAGCCGCACAGTACGTTGAGACGCAGTGGTCCCGATACCTCTCAAACCACAAGGACAAGGATTTGAAGAGTCCTAGCTAGTGACGATGACGACAATGAGGCCGCGGGTCCCCCACGGAAGATGAGGAAAAAGCAAGCGAAAGAGCGGATCAGCACAGTCAATGCCGACTCGCCCACCGGCAGTCGGCAGCCTCTGAGTTCCCTGACGAACATCGTCGCTTTCGAGAATGCCGCCAAGGTAAATTTTGCTATTCGAAAATCTTTTGTTTTATTTATCGTTTGCAGGTGGCCAGCGCCGCCAGTGTCATAATTATTTAATGAAACTACCAATGCGTCAGTGTACCCGGCCCCTCAGTGTACTCGCTGAAGCATTAACTCGGGCCCTTCATTTCGTATCAATGCTCTCTTGTGCAGACCGACGAGATCAAGCCGATGGACATCCAAACGTCGCAGGACGACCACATCGAAAGGCTCGAGTGCGAGCTGGCGGAGGCGAAAATGCGGAGGGCTGCAGCGGCCACCGCAGGGCCGGCCCCAGCTCAGCCGTTGATGCAGAAATCAGCCGCGGGGCCCACTATTTTCATCACGCCACCACTCCCGCCAGCAGCCTTTGCTGCTAGCAAAGCGAAGGAGTGCCTCATTGCAGTCCAAGATGGTCCATCTGCCAAGGCTGGTTTTGTACCGGCCGTCAAGAAGGTGGAAAATTCTGCCCGCAGGGAGGGGGGTGAGGGTGACAAGGTGGGAAAGAAGAGTGGCGAGACGGCGGGGGAGATGGCGGAAAAGAAGGTGGCCGGGACGGGGGGAAAGAAGGCGGGCGAGGTGGGGGGAAAGAAGGCAGACGGCAAGGCGAGTGAGGTAGCGGGCGACAAGGCAGGCAACCTGGCGGCCCAGAAAGGGGGCAAGAAGGCAGCCAAGCAGGCAGAAGGCTCCCCCCCTCTTGACCTGGGCCTGCAACATTTTCTTGCTGCGCTTTCTACCAAGGCCACGGTGCGGGATCTCCACCGGCACAACCAGAGGTTGGCCTTTTTGTGGCCCAGCGCTACCTTCTGGTTCTGCCGGACGAGCCGAGCTCGATCATTTGGGAGATCGGCAAGATACAAGTGCACAATCCACGGAAAAAAAAGTCCGTGGGAAATCAAGTTTGTGGATTATTCCGGGCAGACAGCTGTCTACAATGCTCCCCTGGACAATTTGCCGCAGGGTGGAGATAGCAAGGAGCTGCATGCCTGGGTGGTCCTGGACAATGTTGTCCAGGATGACCTCGTCAACTACGGCAAAGTCAAGCGCCGCCAGTGGTACGCCAAGTGCCAGGTCAAGGCAGAGGAAGAGCGTCAGCTAAAGAACTAGCAAGAAAAGAAGAAGAAGAGGATGGCAGACGAGGAGGGTGGGGACAGTGAGGGGGAGGAGGCGGAGGACGAGAGGGATCGAGGCGGAAACGGAGGGGGGAGCAGAGGTCAAAGCCAAGGCCAAAGCGGAGGCGGACTCCAAAGCCGAGCCAGAGGCCAAGGCCAAAGCACAGGCGGAGGCCAAGGCCAAAGCGCAGGCGGAGGCCAAGGCCAAAGCGCAGGCGGAGGCCAAGGCCAAAGCGCAGGCGGAGGCCAAGGCCAAAGCGGAGGCCAAGGCCAAGGCCAAAGCGGAGGCGGAGGCCAAGGCCAAAGCGGAGGCGGAGGCCAAGGCCAAAGCGGAGGCGGAGGCCAAGGCCAAAGCGGAGGCGGAGGCCAAGGCCAAAGCGGACAGCATGGGGTTTTCTAAGGACCAGGGTGGCGATGGGGCCGTTGCCTCGGGGGGGGGGGCGCTGCCGTGCAACTTCACATCGCCACTTCCTGCAATGCGGCAGCCTGCTTTCTGTGATGCTGAACCACCCGAGCCGCCAGCCCTGACGGAAGCGGAGGTGGAATTGGCAAGGCTGGAGGCGTTGATAATGAGGCAAAAGGCCCTTGTTCAGCGGCAAAGGAATGCTGATGCCTCGATGTCAAGTCACGCGATGACAGCATCATCGGTAGGTGCTCACAGAGTTGCGGTTGTCAGAGTTTTTTTTTTTATCGTCGTTGATCTGCATGAAATGAATTTCTGAATGTGCTAGTATGTTGTGTGAGAGTTGTGTAATCAGCGCCATCAAATGGTTTTCCGATATCTTGTTTCCATTTCTTTGCAGGTTGACTGGACGCGCCAAGAGAGAGCCATGGGGCGCCATGCTGGTGATGACTCAGACAGTGATGATGCCAGTGTGGGCTCTTCCGGGGTGTCCTCACCACTCAAGGTATTTTGGTTTCGGTTACAGTACTCGTGTTGTTTTTTAGTTTACATAAGAATGTGTGTGCAAGGGAAATTTGTTGTTGCATTCTTTGTGACATCTGCTATACCTGTTCCAATGAGGGCATGCAGAGGCATTCATTTATTCCATCAATCATACAAAGGGAGCGGTTGCAGGGGGTAAATCTTTTTTGGGTGTCGGGGGCAGGCATCAGTTTTTTTTTTCCATTAACCGTGGAACTCCAGGGTAACCAGACTCTTTATTAAAACAATGAGTGGAGCACATACAAAAGGCAGGCCACATCCCGGCCGCCGATGCTCATGGGAACACTTATTGCTTGGCAAAGGCTAGCCTTACCCCCAAACACGCAGTGGATCTCCAAGAAATGCGTGGAACCTGTCAATGACCTGCCTCCTGCACGGCGTCTACTCAAGCTCAAGTTTGTCATCAAGATGAAGGAGGTGGACGGGGTCAAGGTACAACATGTCAGGCCAGTGCTGAATGAGTTCAAGGGTACTGGTGAGTGCACTGCTGAGGAGTTGTATACCCCTGGCATGTTGCATGACACTTGGAGGCTGCTGCTGTGTGTATTTCTAGGCCTTCTCAACAAGGGCTTGGACTATGGCTCAGTGGTGGTAGACTTCAAGAGAGCATTTCTGGAGGGGGATGCAGATGTGGCACAGGAAAAGTGGGAGGGCAAGACGCCTTTCTATGTCAGGGTGCCTGCTGTATGGAAAAGGGACATTCACACTGAGTTCCTGAAAATCCTCAAGGGCCTGGAGGGTCTGAGGTCAAGTCCAATAATCTGGAGGGAGACACTCAACCGTTTCCTGAAGGAGCATTGCAACTTGAAGGTTTCTCCTGTAGACCCCTGTCTGTTTCTGGGGCAATGGGAAGGCCTACCAGTGTATGCTTCGCTGCATGCACGGGGATGACCTGCACCTGCTGGCTCCTACGTCGTGGCTTAAGCAGTTGATCTCCATCATCAAGTCCAAGTTTCCTCTGGGTAGGGAGCAATGGCAGGTGGAGAATGAGCCTCTGCTGTTTGTGGGCATGGAGGCCACACTGGTGAAGAAGGAGGGAGAATGGCGTATGCTGCTGGTGGGGGGTAATGATTATCAAGAGACCCTCATTAGCAAGCTTCCTCCAGTCATCACGCAGGCACTGTGTCCTATGGTCAGGGGCATGGTTGCTTGGGTGGCAGGTATTTCCAGGCCAGACCTTATGGTCATAGCCAGGTTGCCTGATGACATGCTGATGGAGCTAGGGTCTGCCAAGGTGGCTGATCAGGTCAGGGCTTCATCTGGCATTCTGTTGTCTGCAGTGGATTTATCACAACCCATTTGCATGGAGCTGTATGTGGATAGCTCAATGGACAGCATGCAGGCAGGTCTCCAAGGTCAGGGGCAGGGCTGCAGGGCTCTTTGTGCTCAGACAGGAAGGCCTGGGGAGTTTGGTGAGCTGGTTTAGTCGCCTGCACAAACGGGTGGCTGTCAGCAGTGATGTGGCAGAATGCAGGGCTATTTGTGAAGGCATTCACACAAGCCTTTATCTGAACGGAGTTGCTTCATCAGATGACTTCTAACACTCCTTGGCCACTTCAGGTTACCGCTCTTCTCAAAACAGACTCCATGGGGATGGTGCAGTTTGTGCACAGGCAGATGGTCAGAAGTAGGGACTTGGATTATCTCCTTCTTAAGGAATTGTCCTCCTTGGCCAATATTGAGCATATCCCTGGGGTTGACAATCCTGCTGATGCTTTGACCAAGCTAGTGCAGAAGGCAGCAGTGCAGTACAAGGTTCTTCAGTCTCTGATGGACCCATCTCAGCAAGCTGTCTAAGCTGGTGCCTGGTTATAGGGCATTGGAGAAGCAGATTGTGTGGTAGTGTCAGCATTGTGACTGGCATAATACCTGTATTTTAGTCTGTACTAAGGCTCATGGACCATGGCACACTCACTCTGATCATAATCAGGATACAGCCAGGTTTTGGCTGGGGTTCATGCTGTTGACTACACAAGGTTGACAGGTCCATTACAGACCACGTATTCTATTTTAAAAGAAATGTATATTTGTACATACTTCTCACAAGGGTCTGGGAACCTTTAATTAATTAATTAATAAGCACGTGACTGCGTCACGTGGGTGCCAATACAGAGTAAAGGAACCTTCAACCCTATATACACAGTGAGAAGGAGGGAGGGCGCCCTAGCTTCTCTCACTGCCGCAGGTGGGCAGGCCACAGAGCGCTCTCTCCACGGCATGGTGCCGGGGCGCAACACTGTGGGTGCAATACAACCAGTGCAATACCATAGGTAGGCTGACGCATAGCTTATGCTACAAATGTGAGGTGGGCTCAAGACGTCGGCTAATTAAGGCGCAAGCTGATGGCCACAAGGTGCCAGAGCTAATTGAAGGTACTATAACGCTGTGCGCTAATATCGTTTCAAGTGCTGTAATGCCTAAGCTATCCCATCATCGATTGCCCCCATCTAGACAACTAGCTGGAGTGCTCTATCCCGGGGAAGCCCGGGGGGGCTTCCACAGTTTCTTGTTGACGTAGAGGTCCCCGCCCCGCCAGTACACTTGGGGTCCATTACAGACCATGTATTCTATTTTAAAAGAAATGTATATTTGTACATACTTCTCACAATGGTCTGGGAACCTTTATTCTGGGGTTTATAGGGCGGGGTTCGATTCCCTGGTATTATGTTTCTACAAGCTGGCCTGTTCAGGTGTTTGCCTGTTCAGACTTCCCTAGTTCCCCAGGGCATGAGTTAATTGTTGCCTATGTGTTTCATTTTGTCATTTGTTTGCTGTGGCAGTTTACCATCTGGCAAGTAGACGGGCGCCGTAAGACGGGCGCCAATAGACCCCTGTTGAGAGAATGACAGGCAAACTATTGTAATACGCCTTACTTTGTCAAGTGGTATATTAATTCTCATGGATTTATTGTACTTATATTGAATATGTACTGGGTTTTATGGGATTAGTATCTGGGATTAATGTAACTCACCGCCAGAAGGTCATTGTACTGGAGGCTCTACCGAGGTGATGGGATTAATTCCTGGAGAAGACCTCATAGAATGTAACCTGTATGTATTTAATTTTGTGTTTCTAATATCTGGTGGTACTATGTAATGCCACTTCCATAGGTTTTTCTCCATTTCTCATGGAATGGTTTTCCCTGTGGCAGATCTGTTTCTTTTCCAGTTCCTTAAAAGAAAGGGCTGGGGGAATGGCATTGGCCATTAAAGACATCTGTTCAAGCTTCAAGCTGGAGTGAAGGACATTTCAAGCTACTTCAAGGGTCCCTGGCAGGGGATGTGATCCCTAAAGAAAAGAAGGGATTGGAGTTAACGTAAAGGATTTACGTTAGATGGATAGAGATTGTTACGCTCTTTCCAACGGCACCTTGATGAACGCCTCATTTGGTTACGGGACGTAAAAGTTATGACGTTTCAGTTGTGAGCGTGAGAATGCCACGAATTCCGCCATGGTTCTTGCAGGAAGTTGCCTTTATTAATAACAAGGAAACACAGACGTAAGTCACGTCACTTCCAAGACTGCACGCAGCACAGGCGACAGGGTCGCAGTGCCCAGAGAACGTGCACGCAAGAACTAGCGTCCTGGTGCGACCAAGTCACACATATAGGTTGTTAGGGACGCGTCCAAGTAATCAGCTGCACTGTCACAGCCGAACTGTCAATCAATTGATTACACAGACTCTGGCACGCCTTTGGCGCGCAGATCTATCAATTGTCCATACGGCTAGTCCTGTGGACCTATCCGTACACTACTCAGCATCAATTGTCTCATAGGTCCTGGCGCGCTACAGTGCGCCTACCTTTCAATTGACCATCAAGTCCTGTACAAGTCCTGTCAACGTCCTGCGGACTATCAAAGTGACACTTGTACATCCTGTGTCCGTACGCGCCCACAGTGGCGCGCCGGGTACTGTCGGCACAGCCTAGGAAACGTCATAACTTTTACGTTCCTTAACCAAATGAGGCGTTCAAGGTGCCGTTGGAAAGAGCGTAACAATCTCTATCCATCTAACGTAAATCCTTTACGTTAACTCCAATCCCTTCTTTTCTTTAGGGATCACATCCCCTGCCAGGGACCCTTGAAGTAGCTTGAAATGTCCTTCACTCCAGCTTGAAGCTTGAACAGATGTCTTTAATGGCCAATGCCATTCCCCCAGCCCTTTCTTTTAAGGAACTGGAAAAGAAACAGATCTGCCACAGGGAAAACCATTTCATGAGAAATGGAGAAAACCTATGGAAGTGGCATTACAGAGTACCACCAGATATTAGAAGCACACAAAATTAAATACATACAGGTTAATTCTATGAGGTCTTCTCCAGGAATTAATCCCATCACCTCGGTAGAGCCTCCAGTACAATGACCTTCTGGCGGTGAGTTACATTAATCCCAGATACTAATCCCATAAAACCCAGTACATATTCAATATAAGTACAATAAATCCATGACAATTAAAATACCACTTGACAAAGTAAGGCGTATTACAATAGTTTGCCTGTCATTCTCTCAACAGGGGTCTATTGGCGCCCGTCTTACGGCGCCCGTCTACTTGCCAGATGGTAAACTGCCACAGCAAACAAATGACAAAATGAAACACATAGGCAACAATTAAATCCTGCCCTGGGGAACTAGGGAAGTCTGAACAGGCAAACACCTGAACAGGCCAGCTTGTAGAAACATAATACCAGGGAATCGAACCCCGCCCTATAAACCCCAGAATAAAGGTTCCCAGACCATTGTGAGAAGTATGTACAAATATACATTTCTTTTAAAATAGAATACATGGTCTGTAATGGACCTGTCAACCTTGTGTAGTCAACAGCATGAACCCCAGCCAAAACCTGGCTGTATCCTGATTAAAATCAGAGTGAGTGTACCATGGTCCATGAGCCTTAGTACAGACTAAAATACAGGTATTATGCCAGTCACAATGCTGACACTACCACACAATCTGCTCTCCAATGCCCTATAACCATGCACCAGCTTAGACAGCTTGCTGAGATGGGTCCATCAGAGACTGAAGAACCTTGTATTGCACTGCTGCCTTCTGCACTAGCTTGGTCAAAGCATCAGCAGGATTGTCAACCCCAGGGATATGCTCAATATTGGCCAAGGAGGACAACTCCTTAAGAAGGAGATAATCCAAGTCCCTACTTCTGGCCATCTGCCTGTGCACAAACTGCACCATCCCCATGGAGTCTGTTTTTAGAAGAGTGGTAACCTGAAGTGGCCAAGGAGTGTTAGAAGTCATCTGATGAAGCAACTCCTTCAGATAAAGGCTTGTGTGAATGCCTTCACAAATAGCCCTGCATTCTGCCACATCACTGCTGACAGCCACCCGTTTGTGCAGGCGACTAAACCAGCTCACCAAACTCCCCAGGCCTTCCTGTCTGAGCACAAAGAGCCCTGCAGCCCTGCCCCTGACCTTGGAGACCTGCCTGCTGTCCATTGAGCTATCCACATACAGCTCCATGCAAATGGGTTGTGATAAATCCACTGCAGACAACAGAATGCCAGATGAAGCCCTGACCTGATCAGCCACCTTGGCAGACCCTAGCTCCACCAGCATGTCATCAGGCAACCTGGCTATGACCATAAGGTCTGGCCTGGAAATGCCTGCCACCCAAGCAACCATGCCCCTCACCATGGGACACAGTGCCTGTGTGATGGTTGGAGGAAGCTTGCTAATGAGGGTCTCTTGATAATCATTGCCCCCCACCAGCAGCATACGCCACTCCCCCCCTTCTTCACCAGTGTGGCCTCCATGCCCACAAACAGCAGAGGCTCATTCTCCACCTGCCATTGCTCCCTACCCAGAGGAAACTTGGACTTAATGATGGAGATCAGCTCCTTAAGCCACGACGTGGGAGCTATCAGATGTAGGTCATCCCCGTGCAGCGAAGCATACACTGGCAGGCCTTCCCATTGCCCCAGAAACAGACAGGGGTCTACAGGAGAGACCTTCAAGTTGCAATGCTCCTTCAGGAAACGGTTGAGAGTCTCCCTCCAGATTATTGGACTTGACCTCAGGCCCTCCAGGCCCTTGAGGATTTTAAGGAACTCCGTGTGGATGTCCCTTTTCCATACAGCAGGCACCCTAACATAGAAAGGCGTCTTGCCCTCCCACTTTTCCTGTGCCACATCTGCATCACCCTCCAGAAATGCCCTCTTGAAGTCTACCACCACTGAGCCATAGTCCAAGCCCTTGTTGAGAAGGCCTAGAAATACACACAGCAGCAGCCTCCAAGTATCATGCAGCATGCCAGGGGTATACAACTCCTCAGCAGTGCACTCACCAGTACCCTTGAACTCATTCAGCACTGGCCTGACATGTGGTACCTTGACCCCGTCCACCTCCTTCATCTTGATGACAAACTTGAGCTTGAGTAGACGTCGTGCAGGAGGCAGGTCATTGACAGGTTCCACGCATTTCTTGGAGATCCAGTCCTCCCCAGATTTAATCAGACCCAGTGTGACCTGGGGACACATAATGGGAGAGGACATGAGCTTCACCAGGCCTTGGTAGTTGATAGGGCTGTGTCCAGCAAGTGAGTGAGGACCAATGCCCAAACTGCTTGGATGACTAGCAGCTGGCAGTATGAGGTCATCAACCAAGGGCTCCTGCCCCTGGCACACTTGCACACGCTTAACCGTCCTGGTTACTGCACGTGATAGGTGAGTGGTCCTGAAATTAATCAGTGGGACCTGACCAGCCCCTTCCTTAGTCAGGAGAGAGGACGTGATCACTACCCATCCTGGCATAGGAAATTCTGCCCCAGAAGAGCAGGTCCTTGATAGCCCTCCAAGACACAAAAAGCAGTGTCCTGTCCAAGGATAGGAATGAATACCTCACCCAGTACCTTCACGTGTACCCCGCCACTGAAGTCAGACACAAACTGATAGCTGGGTTCAGACATGCTGTACCCTGCTGCAGCCCTGGTCCCAATGATGGAAACCTGAGAATTAGTGTCTACCTCTAAGGCAGTGTCCAGCCCCAGATTGCCATGCCACCTGAGCTTGGCTACCTTGGGCTGCTTCTTGGCCCTTTGTAGAGCCCCAATCAATCCAGCCAAACTTGTCCCCCTGGGCTTGGTTAGTGCCTTGGGCTTGACAGTTGACTCCCCAGCTGTTGACCTTGCAGCCTGTTCAACAAGTACCTCTGCAACCTGGCCAGGGCTGACAGATTCCCCTGCAACAGATGTGGTCGTTGCGTCAGTGATGTCACCTGGGACCTGAAAATCCTGCAGATCCTGTGAGCCTTGTGCCTGACTGCCCTCATTCATCAGGTTAGGCTTGACATATGACCAACTCAGCCGGTGTACATGCTTTGGTTCGTCCTCCATGCTGACCAAGCATGCGTGGCTAGCTTCATCAACCTGGGTAACCACCCCAGGACTCCAGCTACCACGTTTGCCATAAAGGCTAGGTTCCTTCCAAGCTAGGACCTTCTGACCCACTTGTGGCTCCAGCATCTTCCAACCCCGGTCCTTCTCCCTCAGCTTGGCAAAGGTGACATGTGCAGCATGTTTCCAGCCCTCCAGCACATGTGGTGGGCACAGGCCATGATATAGACCCATTGGGCTGACAGCAACTCCATCATAGTAGAAGTTAACCCTGCTGTTCAGCTGCTGCTCCACGTTCCTCAGCCATGCACTCCTGACAAGTGCAGGTGCAGACAAGGGTACCCAGTCTTCAGAGATGATCAATTTCTTGACCTCCTGGATTGCCCTCTCGATAGCACCCTGCTGCCCATGAGCCTCCCTAGGTGTAACCAGCAACTCAGGAAGGGTAGGATCACCCTTGAGATGCTGAAACTGCATGTCCACCTGGATCCTTGTGGTAGGAAACTTGGCTCTTACATTCTGCAGGGCAGCCAGCAAGTACCTGTTCTTCATAGAAGGTAAATGCTCCAGCACCTTGTATTTCGTGTACCTGTCCACGCACACCAACAGTTGCATGCCCCTGATGTGTTGGATATCACACTGCAGATCACCAATGCTCTGAGGTAGAGCTTTGGCATGTGATTTCCTGGGCTTGTTGGAGGACAACTGGCACTTACACCGTGAGGCAGCTTGCTGACACGCCTTAAGAAGGGGTGCCCTGCCCATACGGAAGGCAAAGTTGTTTGACAGAGAAGTGGCATGCCCAAACATGTTGTGGATTCGGGCACCCAACTCCTGGTACACAGAGGAAGCAGTCCCTGGCACAGTCAGGACTGTGCTGTCAGGTTGTCCAGCATCACCATGCTGACTTCCATCCTGTTCTGACTCAGAGCCTGAGTCACCCTGCTCATGCCCAACACCTGGACCGCCAGCAGGGACCACATGCATACCACCAGAGGCCTTCACACCCCTCTGTGGTTGTACATTGGTTTCTCTCAAAATGAGAGGTCCACCCTCGTGCCCAGCACGAGGATGCATGGGGTCAGACATTCTTACAGCTGCACCAGCTGTCAAGGACGTCTTCATAGGAACCTGTACCTCTCCAGGTGACCTGGGGCCACCTGAACCTGGAGATCACCCTCTTGTTGCCCAGATATAAAATCTGCATTGGAGCACCTGGCCTCCCCCTTGGGTGAATTAAGGTGTGTAGGGGTTGCCTCAGACAGTCACTGCTCCTTGTTGTCTTCTTGCTGACTGCCCTTTGAAGGCTGGCCTGCCTGGGACTTGTTGTTGTTCTTCTTGTTGTTGTTGTTATTCTTGTTGCTGCCCTGGCCCTGGGACTTCTTGAAGCTGGGACACTCCTTCTTGATGTGCCCCCACCCCTTGCACAGGTAGCATTGTATCTTTGACTTGCCCTGGCCACTGCCCCCGTTGTCAGACGCGTTGCCCTGCTTGGGCTGACCACCCACCCGCCTGAACACCGACTTGGAGTGTGACCTCCTGTCAGAATCAGGTGAATGATCTCCCTTGCGCTTGTTATGGTTGCCCCTACGCCCTCCTTGGCTTCGGTCAGCCTCAGACGTCTTGGAGCCACCCTGGGTACGCCCACCTGCCTGGGTAGCCTTCACTGCTGGCACTCCACCCTCAAACAGCTCCTCTGCCTCGAGTGCTTGTTTGATTATGACCTTGTAGGCCTTGAGGGTTGAGTGTGGGGCACACATGACCTTTAAGGAGCCACGTGTAGCCTTGTCCAGCCCAGAAACCTTGAGCCAGTTGGTCAGGGCTATGTTATCAGCGACATTAAAGCCGTGAGCCCTGCCCTCCTCAACCATTTTACAATAGTTAAGGAAGTTCTGGATCAGGTCCCCTTGACCTCCCACCCTTGATACTTGTCCTGCCAATGGATGCCGACCTTCTTGCGTTGGTCTTCCAGCAGCTCCTTCAGCTCAGCTACGTACAGTGCCCAGGCCTTATTGGCCTTCTTGCACTCCCTGGTCAGGTCCTTAATCTGGTCAGTACACTTGCCAAAAGTGCTACTTCCTATCCAGATTTGATAGTAATTTGTACCACCGTACAAGCTAGGGAACCCTTCCAATCCTTCCACAAACTCTTCAGCCTGCTTAGGCTTGGAGTCTGAGGTTACAGGCTGCAGCTGATTGACAATTAAAAGACCCTGTGTGGTGAGATCAAAGCCATGAACAGCTTGTGCATTATTATTATTGTGAGGAAGGTTGGTAATCTCTCCGGTAACCCCCACGTCATCTACGTGAGCGGTTCCACTACCAGCACCACCATTATTCCCACTGGCTGGGGCCCTTGCTACGGCGCCCGTCTGCCATTCTGCACTACAAGCTATTCAAAGAACACCTTAGCAAAGCAGCAGAAAATATGTACAAAATTTTGTCCACTGCCGCCTGCGCCGGTGTCGCCGCCGCCCCCGCGAATTGCCGCCGAAAATTCGACAAAATGTCGACGAGCACTGGAAGAAAATTGGCCGACTCAGTAGTCGAGGCCCCGGAAATCACAGTACTCGTAGGTGAACTCAGGATCCTCCATATCCGGCGTCCGGACCTGCACCGGTATGTATTAAAACCGGTGTGCTTCCCGTCGCGTAAGTTGCGCGCGCCGACGCGCGACGAGGCGCAGAGGATGAGTAAAAATGGATAACAATTCCCACCCTGCGGGAATCCACTCTCGCAGAGACGCGAGAAAAGCCACCAGGTTAATAAGAACCTGGCGTTCGCGACTGCGTACGCCGCGTGTGAGCAGCGACAGCAACGCGAGATCCTGAAATAAATTTGTCGACACCGCCGGCGCGCCCCCCGTGCGTAGCGATGCCCAGTTTTGCAAGTTTCTCTGGTAACCGGTGAGCGAAGAGATGGCGTTATCCAGCTCCTCGATGGCAGTGGTGACCTCGTTCACCGACCGCAAACCTCCCCGCACCTGGACCGTAAATGCGATAAAATGTTGCGAATCTGGTCCAACAATGCGCGTATAGCCGGCACCAGTGCTGGCAAATCGGGGTCCTCGGGGTTATCCCCGAGCAATGGAAGAACTGCGCGCTGCCGACGATGAAGTTCGTCGAGCGAGATCGTGACTTCGTCGAGCAATTGCTGCCACGACGGCGCAGTCGGTCTTGAGGACCAGCCGGCGGAGCGGCTATTTCCTCATCGGCGGGAATCCGGAATTCTTCAGAATTTGGCATCTTTTGAGCGAGGCGTGTAATACGAGTTGTGAGGATGAGAATGCCACGAATTCCGCCATGGTTCTTGCAGGAAGTTGCCTTTATTATTAACAAGGAAACACAGACGTAAGTCACGTCACTTCCAAGACTGCACGCAGCACAGGCGACAGGGTCGCAGTGCCAAGAGAACGTGCACGCAAGAACTAGCGTCCCAGTGTGACCAAGTCACACATATAGGTTGTTAGGGACGCGTCCAAGTAATCAGCTGCACTGTCACAGCCGAACTGTCAATCAATTGATTACACAGACTCTGGCACGCCTTTGGCGCGCAGATCTATCAATTGTCCATACGGCTAGTCCTGTGGACCTATCCGTACACTACTCAGCATCAATTGTCTCATAGGTCCTGGCGCGCTACAGTGCGCCTACCTATCAATTGACCATCAAGTCCTGTACAAGTCCTGTCAACGTCCTGCGGACTATCAAAGTGACACTTGTACATCCTGTGTCCGTACGCGCCCACAGTGGCGCGCCGGGTACTGTCGGCACAGCCTAGGAAACGTCATAACTTTTACGTTCCTTAACCAAATGAGGCGTTCAAGGTGCCGTTGGAAAGAGCGTAACAATCTCTATCCATCTAACGTAAATCCTTTACGTTAACTGTTTCCTAGGCTGTGCCGACAGTACCCGGCGCGCCACTGTGGGCGCGTACGGACACAGGATGTACAATTGTGTCACTATGATAGTCGGCAGGACGTTGACAGGACTTGTACAGGACTTGATGGTCAATTGATAGGTAGGCGTGCTGTAGCGCGCCAGGACCTATGAGACAATTGATGCTGAGTAATGTACGGATAGGTCCACAGGACTAGCCGTATGGACAATTGATAGATCTGCGCGCCAAAGGCGTGCCAGAGTCTGTGTGATCAATTGATTGACAGTTCAGCTGTGACAGTGCAGCTGAATACTTAATTGGACGCGTCCCTAGCAAGTTATATGAGTGACTTGGTAGCACCGGGACGCTAGCTCTTGCGTGCACGCTCTCTTGGCACTGCGACCTTGTCGTCTGTGCCGCGTGCAGTCTTGGAAGTGACGTGACTTACGTCTGTGTTTTCCTTATTCAATAAAGGCAACATTCCTGCAAGAGCCATGGGGATCTTCGGCATTTCTCTCTCACAACTGAATGGAATGGAATCATGTAATCATCATGGAATGGGATGGCCCGGCCGGGAATGGAATGGCGGGAATGGTCGGCCGGCCGGAATGGAATGGCCGGAATGCAATGACTTCACAATCAGCAACCGACAATTGATGCAATGTAAATTATGTAATGCAATGTAATGCACGATGCAATGCATGAAATCATTGATGCAACGTAATGTAATGCATGAGTTGTCTCATTCTCATAATGTTTTCTCATAATGTAATGTAATGCAATGCAACTATGTATGTATGTGCACAACGCAAGGCAACGCAATCGCAACGCACACAGCTAAATCTTGCCCGGACGTGCGCACCCTCAATCCCCGGTCTGAACCATTAAGGATACTCCGTCCCTTTCCTACGTACGGCCCGCAAATCCCTAAATCCCCGATTTGGCCCTCCTAGAAATCTCGGCCTTCTCTGCTGCCCATGTGCGGCGTGGGCCACAACAACAACAACTGTCGGTAAACGGTAATGACCCTGTCGGTACACCGGCACGGGAATAAACTCACCTCAACTCTAAACCCTCACATGCTCCTTTCACCTATCACACTACCCTCAGCAGTGGGTAACAAGCTGGTCGATACGTGGTACCTCTTAACCTAATGATATTCCTATTGGTTAATAAAAAATACCCATTTACCCGGAAAAACTCACCTCAACTCAACTGGGCCAGCACCCGATGCTCGCGTCTTTACATAAACCCGCAGATCCGGAGCAAATGCCAGTTTAGGCACGACTCACATGGGGCGGTGAACTCTTTGTGAACTCTTTTGTGAACTGGGCCGACCGGGGCCGAGCTAATTTTGGGTCCCGACGAGTTCACGAGTTCACAGGACGAGTTCACAATCTCCCCAAAGTCCGAGTTTGGTGAACTGTCCGTGAACTCCTGGTGAACTCTTTGTGAACTTGTGGTGAACAGCGTGCGTTGGCGCGAAGCAAGCCCATGAAAATGCCAGACGTGCAACATTCGCGGGAAGGTGGCAGGTGCTCGGGAGTCGCCAGCCATGAGGGACACCGACCAGCTTTTTCAGGAATGGCTACAACGGGTTACCCTCGCGAAAGGTGACCCGAAGCCTGCTATTAGCGACGACATTGACCCAAATGCTCCGAGCCCCACGGCTGTAGAAGAGCAGAGCATCGCACACGAAGGGCACAGCGCCGCACTCGATCTGGTTGCGGCTTTGGTGATCTGTGGAGATGCTGGCAATCTTGAGGACGATAGTTGGCGCAGTAATAAATGTCGGTCTTCTTGTGCGGCATTGCATACTCTTTGGAGATGACAAGGCGAGCTCGCCTAAGCCGAAGGCAAAGCGAAATATGAGCGACAAAGCAAACGTTAAACTCACAACGCCCTGATGACAATATGGATGGCGGCAATTGGTGTTGATGGCCACATACACACTGATTCATATCCATCATCGTGCACGACTCGAAAACGCGGATAACATAACGGCAGGCTCGAGCTACCTTGGTCCGGATTCTCCAGATCTCTGGCCTGCGCTGTTGTCTCATTGACATACACACTGATGCGCACGGCAATACCATGGGCGCGGTCCGTCTGCATGAACAATCTTTCGTTGCTGGCCGCCCCACGCTTCACGTTCCAGGCACACTGGCTGGTTGGTAAGGGGGTCCAACTTGTAAGGTCCGTTGAGTCCAATCTCCTTTCTTTCAGGGGCATGCTCTTTTTGTGTGTGCGATCATGATGGCCACTATGGAACGTGATTCATAAGATATTGCTTCAAATTTGCTGTGCGATAACACTTCCTTGACTACTTGTAGTAATCACTTTTATTGCTCATTGAAATAATTTTGGACATTTATCTGCTGGCCCCAGGCAATTGTCATGTTTGTTGTCTCACTCACTTGATGACAATGTAAAGACTATCAATAAAGCAACTAGCGCAGGCCAGAAATATGGAGAATCCGGACCATGCTGTTAATAGCTCGAGCCTGCTGTTGACTCATCCGTGTTTGTCGAGTCATTCACAACGGTGGAAACAAATGGAGGTGGAAATGTGCAGCCGTGTACGTTACAACTATGGCTGGCTAACATTCAGAGCGGGATCTAGACGGTTTGCGATGGCACCACTCCTTTTGAACTGCAATAACCCTAAATGGAATTAATATGTTCGCACATTGCATAGTTGCATGCCTCCCTTTATAGTTGCAACGCGCCCGACATTAGTCATGATTAAAGAATTACGCGTGCACAAAGTATTGTTAACGTTAAGCAACCACAATACGTCCAACATTATGTCTCACTCAATGAGCAACCAATTCACGACATTGCACATGTCCAAGTGAGGTCTTAACAACCACAGTACCCCCAGTGCGTGTGACTAGCTCAGGGAGCTAGCATGCACGTAATTGACCACTATGAACATGTGTAGCATCATACGGTAAGCTAATGAAATTTCCATTATAATAATTCTGAAATGTTGACTCACATTTGCTAAATGAAGTAAGGAGTTCAGTTATTAAACAAACTCTTGCTTATGCCCACTCTGATATGGGAAACCAGATGCCCATCCATGAAAAGAATGTGTGTGTGTGAGAGTGAGTGAGTGAGTGAGGGAGGGAGGGAGGGAGGGAGGGAGGGAGGGAGGGAGGGAGGGAGGGAGGGAGGGAGGGAGGGAGGGAGGGAGGGAGGGAGGGAGGGAGGGAGGGAGGGAGGGAGGGAGGGAGGGAGGGAGGAGGGAGGGAGGGAGGGAGGGAGGGAGGGAGGGAGGGAGGGAGGGAGGGAGGGAGGGAGGGAGGGAGGGAGGAGAGAGAGAGAGAGAGAGAGAGAGAGAGAGAGAGAGAGAGAGAGAGAGAGACTGACTCTAGATGTGCATGTACGTATGCGTGTGCGTGTGCGTGTGCGTGTGCGTGTGCGTGTGCGTGTGCGTGTGCGTGTGCGTGTGCGTGCGCACATGCCACACGGGCACATGCACGTATGGGTGGGCAGGGCATTGCGTTTGCAGCGACGACGTATACACAGTCCAGGTTACCATAGGCGTCCAACCGGAACCTACGCTTGCTGTTTGCTGTTTAAAGCATCTTGAAGTTCTCGTGCAATGCCAGGGCGTTCCCCATTTTTGGACCACGTGTTTGAAGCGATGCCATATGCACGCTCCACGGTACCATAGTCGCAGCTATGAGAAAGCCACTCTAATCCACCAATGAGCATTTGCTCGGGTCTTACCACGTCCAACCGGAGCCCGCGCCCGCCGTTGTCTGGAGATTCGGCTCGCTGATCGGGCCGATTTTCTCCAGTAAATAACCGAACGCCTCCAGCGAGATATGGCATGTTTTGTGCATGTGACGGCGGGCGGCTCTGGGGTCGTCCCCAGCCAATAAACAAACCGGCTTTGAAACAATATCGACAGAGAAGCACTGGCACCAACACCTGGAAAAACTTGCAAAGAAAGCGAACGCAGACAGGTAGCTGGAAAAGCGACATGCACGACAGGTCACCGGCGCGTTTTTATCATATTTCTGCAGCACTGTATCAAATTAGTGGTGCAGAAGTTAGTGGTTTACAGCTGGACAAGACGTGCATGTTATTAGCCAGCATGCCCGGATGCATTTGCACTTGCTTGACGTTTGCGCCCTTTCCCGCAAAATCTGGGCTGTCTTCCCGCGCCTCCGCCAGTTCACAACGAGTTCACTGGCGAGCAGTTCACTACGTTGTTGCGACCCATGTGAGTGCGTGAACTCGAAGTGAAGGGCCGGTGAAGCGCCGGTGGCGACCCGGCCGTCGACCCAGTTCACAAAGAGTTCACCGACGGAGTTCACCGAGCCTCATGTGAGTCGTGCCTTTTATGCTGACCACAAGTCCACAACTAGGTCGTCCCCGATGAATGAGCCGTTTCCACAGAACGGTCATCCCCAGCATTAGAAGTATCAGCCAGTTAAGTCAAAGTTTCGGTTTTCGCGCTCGATATGCCTGTTAAGACGACCGTTGCAGCAAGTGCCGTCTCCATAGGAGCATGAGGTGCACTCTCGCATCTCACAACCCCGACACGACGCCTTCGTTTCGTTTCGCAAAGCGTTCCTCGACGGCGAGGCCAGCATCCCGCTATCCAACGTCTCCGATCATCCCGAAACGCCTCCACATTCAGCCATGGGCACCGCCCTTCTTTTTTCCGGAATGCCGCCAAGTCTGAAGCCATTCGTTGAAGCCACGAGTTCGCGTGTGCCTGCCCTTACAAGGATGCAACCGTGCGGAGGCCTTGCAAACTTGTTGTCTTAGCACAGCCAGACAAGGACGCACTGACGCAGACATACGTCATTATTACATTTCGCTGCTCCTTAAATCTTTCATGCAATGTGTGATACTCAACAGATGATAATTTCTCCTGCGTATGGTCATCGGCTAAGTTATTTGGGCGAAGCCAGGTACGATTCCATGCGCCCTTCTTTTGACCAATGCCGAGCTTCCTCACCAAGCTCGTGGAATGGAGGTAGCCAGTACGACAATGGTGTAGGAGAAGACATGATGAAGTCCCCATCGAGGGTCGTCTCGGAGACTTTAGCGGGCCAAAACCACTCTCCAATGGGCAGTTTGGCGGCCGCTATAGGAGAGCCGTTTACTTTGACGGCTACCAAGAAGCGCATTGACCTAGACCAGTCGCCTGGAGAAATGCCTTGCAGTCCTGCTTCGAACCACTACTTTCTACGGCGGCAAACTATGTCGTCAGTAGAAAAGTCGTCGGAATTCGCCATCCCGTCCAGAGGCAGTAGAAACAAGCGCAGTTGGACGGGCAAGCTTTTCCCGGATACCTCGCCCGCCAGGAGCTGCCCAGAGGATGAATTGCTTTCCTCGAGGACATCGTCCTTTAAAGTCTCGTTCCGTACCCAGCGGGATAAGGGATTGAAGACATCCCCCGCCCATGTCGCCCATCGGCAGCTTCTCAAATCTAACACCACAGCGATCGTCTTGGAGTGCGGGGCAGAATCCCCCCAGGAAGCTCCAGCTCATCGTAAGGTTTGTGGCAAATCTGCTCTATACTTCTTTACATGCCACCCTTTTCATGCGTGGCTACTATTCAAGACCTGGTGTGCTGCTAATGGCTCTGAGGGTCACCTCCCATAGCCAATAGAGTTTCTTCATACGTTTTGAACACGATGAAAGCAGCCCATGCGGAAGGCAAACTTGTTTCTTGGACACCACGACATCATGGATTTCCCTTTAGTGGTTTCAATGCGACCGCCATCTCAGCCCCCTCCCCTGGATTCCTGGAAGATCCCCTGCTGGGGTGATAAACAATCTATTTCAAGCTGCTGCACGGCACCCCTGCCCAAGCCCGCTGCACCCACTGTTGGGGTATCTGAATTTCCCTTGATCAATAGGATATCATTCAAGCTTGCTCTCCGCGCTGGCGGGCTTGTTGTGCAGCCTGGAGGCGCATGTGAGTGGCTTCCCACTCATCCATTCCCCCCTAACTGACACCGACCCCTTCACCCCATCCAACCTATACCCTCATCAACTTGTAGCAGCCCCACGTTGACTCCTGCACCCCTTGTGAACCCCTATACCCCTATCATTCCTTAAACGCCCTACGATGTCTTCCACCCCCCACCAACCCATATAACTCCCCATCCACCCCTATTTCAGAGCCTGAGTTGCCACATCCCCCCCAACGAGGAGCACGACGCGCCGATCAGCCCGCTGAAGCTGGTCAGCCACACGCAGCTGTTGCGCACGATTGAGGACGCATCCGAGTGCGCCTTCACCGACGCCAACGAGGTGGGTGGGTACCTGGGTGGGTGGGTGAGTGGGTGGGTGGGTGGGCGGGCGGGCGGGCGGGCGGGCGGGCGGGCGGGCGGGCGGCGGGCGGGCGGGCGGGCGGGCGGGCGGGCGGGTGGATGGGTGGGTGGGTGGGTGGGTGGGTGGGTGGGTGGGTGGGTGGGTGGGTGGGTGGGTGGGTGGGTGGGTGGTGGGTGGGTGGGTGGGTGGGTGGGTGGGTGGGTGGGTGGGTGGCCGGGCGGGCGGGTGGGGCGGGTGGGGTTACCTACAATGTGGGTGGGCACAAGAACACTTGCCACCTGGGCCACGTGGTCGAGAGTCATATGTGTTTATTCACTCACACCAACGATGTGGGTGGCTGACCCGAGCTTGCTTGCCGCCTTGACCGGCGGTGGGTTGTGGGTGGCTGCGCGGATGCCAACCAGGGGGATGGTGGGTGTTTGCATGGCAACAAGGTGCCTTTGCGGGAGCAGGAGAAGGGGAATGGCAGTAGTTGCACATTCACTAGCGCCAGCGGGCCATGTTACTTCATGACAGCTTGTTGCATTGACCAGAGATTCGCGTCACGGGGACATGTTGCCTTGGCCATTGGGTAAAGGGGGGGGCGGGAGTATACAGGAGGTAATGGAAGTACACAGTCGATTCCTTTGCCTTGCCTTCCATTACCAGAGGGTGGTACAGTCATTCCCGCGTTAAGTTACGATCGCCGCCAAATTCTGGGCGTCGTAACTTAACGGTAGAATTAGGCTAGCAGCCCACCCCCTCCTACTCTGACAGACTTCTATACAGCATTCGACAGCTCTCGTCAAGCCCGATTCAGCTGCAGCATCAAGGGCGCTCAAAGTACGGGGTTTCGTACCATTCCTGGATGGTCGGCGAGGCTGGGCGCTGCGGGATGCTCGGGTGATAGCGAGGATGCGCAGCTGCGACTTTGCTAGTTCACCTCAGTTCAGATCCGGCTGAGCTGTTCATCCTGCCGTAGCCTGGTGCCAGCTATGTTCTGTGACGCAGTATTCTGTGTTCCGGAAATCCGGGTTCCCTGCCGAGCTCGGCCTAATAATTACCACTAATTAATATGTGGAGCATTTGGCATGGCCTATTCAGCTACCTATACAAACTGTAACGTAACAATCATAGTTAGATAGAGTCGTCTCACTTAGCTATCAGCATAGCGGGTCCCCAATTCCGGAGTCCGGACGTCCGGACTTGGCCAAAAACGACCTCCTCCACAGCCAAAAGTAGCCTGACGCCTACAGTTTGGCTCCATGCCGCGTTAAGTTACGATGGCACCCAGGCTTAAGTTACGGTCACCGCCCACACTTCGGCGTCGTAACTTAACGCGGGAATGACTGTACATGCTGTCAACCTCTACCCATTATTGTTTTGCTCCGGTGACTTGTGATGCAGCCATGTGCCATGCCATGCTCAATATAGCCCCCGCCCCCTGCCCCAACACCCCCCGCTCCGACCCTCCTCCCTTGTAATTGCAGATCGGCCCGACTCCCACTCTCCCCCGGCCTTTCCTGCTACCCGCTTTCCTTCAATAGCTGCTTTCATCATATTTTGTTTTTGTCATATCTTCTTGCAGGCAATTCACCTTATCAACTGTTAATTATTATTACTCATCTGCTTTCGGTTGTTGATTGTTTTGTTTCCCCGGCCCTGGTTGGACTGCCCGTGGCAATATCGTCTTGTCTGTTCTCTGCCCACTTGTGCTTCTCTGACCGCCAGGTGGAAATGCTTCTGCTGGGCCAGCGCAACGCGAGCAACTTCCACATTATAGACTGCCGCTACCCGTTTGAGTACAACGGCGGCCACATCAAGGTGCGCACATGTGGCAGTGGGGAACGACTCTAGAGCCACACTAAAATGGCAGCATTAGAGTGGCACCACCAGTCTGCTACGGTGGTTGGCCTTGTGAAGCTGTTGTTAACCGGCAGGACAGGTGACTCCTGCAGCGTTGCCGGATATAATAACCCACTCGGCATGCATCCTGGTCCTTTTCTGGCAGCGGTACCATGGTCCCCTCCTTCTGTGCTCCCTCGTGGATGCGTTTTCTCCTCTGCAAACCCAAGCGGCGAAGAGTATTCCTGTTCATATGCCCCATACCATAGTTTCAAAGGTTCCAAACCACAGCTTGTGGTTTGCGGAACCTGTACGCAGCTTGTTGACTCTGTGTGCGCGCACAACCATGCAAACATCTGCGTGGCTATCATCGGCTCGATCGTATTTGTCTGGCGCACAGGGCGCGATCAACCTGTACGAGCCCAAGGCAGTGGAGGATTTCTTTGAGGAAGAGGTTGGCCCCAACCCGGACGCCAACACGGTCATCGTCTTCCACTGCGAGTTTTCCCAGTGCCGCGCACCCCGCCTGTACGTGTGGCACCGCGCCTCCGTCAAGAAAGGACGTCAGGAGATGAGTGTAGCCATATCTGGTGTACAGCTCGTCATAGCTGTCAGTAGGATGAAGCGATCAATAGGATGACCTATTCCCCCATATTATGTCTCTTACCATCGATTCTTCATGAGCATGAGAAAATAAGACATATTTTGTGCTCGCCCATGGGTTCCCATATCCTTTGGGTATGAGTGAGGTGCCAGCTCGCCCTTCCTTGCTTCGTCATTCCACGGGGTTGCTGTTGCGATGCCTGGGCCTCCGTTCGTTGCAGGGCAAATTAAATGGCCAGTACTGCTGGTGCACTTCTTTTCACGATTCTTCGCTTTCCTTAACATGCGAGCCGTGATCCTTGCGGCCTTGTGTTAACAGAATCCAGGGCACTCATGTACGAGTGAGAAAAAAAAGCGCAGTCCAGAAATCTGGAGAATCCGGACCATGGTAGCTTGAGCCTGCCGTTATCTTATCCGCGTTTTCGAGTCGTTCATGATGATGGATATGAATTGAGATGGAAATGTGTACCCGCTACTATTATCTGTGCCCCAGTTGTGCATGCTCTGCCCCTATCCTCAACCTCACAACAGCGTGCTGACACCCTGCACCCTGCTCCGCTGCCTGTTTGTGCCTCTCCCTGGCTTCCCTTTGCGCCAGCTTCAAGCACGTACGCAGCCTGGACCGCCGGCGGCACCTGGCCAACTACCCGGAGCTGAGCTACCCGAACATGTATGTCCTCTTGGGCGGCTACAAGGAGTTCTTCAAGACACACTCGGTGAGTATGCCACAGCGATCGGTGTTCCCCCCCTGAGGGTTTTTGCTGGTGGTGGGTAGGGGAAGATAATCCATCGAAAATTGGCATGGATGATCCGTGCTGGCCACATTCTCGCGAGAAGACAACGATTCGTGCATACCAGGCGTCGCCCATTCCTTCCTATTTGCCTATTTGCTTCATAATGTGGCCAACAATTCCACGATGATTCTATGGAATGATAGTACCAACCTGGGTAGGGAGTAACTCTCGCTTAGAATCCCAGTGGGGAATGCAGCGCTATGCTTTGGACCACTATCTCGTAAGAATATCATTGCTTTTCTCAAAGATTGTGTCTCCCCTCTGCTGCTCTTTACCTGCCCCCTGGCACCGATTGTGTGCATTCCCTCTGCCCCGCCCCCCCCCACCCACCCACCCCCTCCAAACGCTCTGGCACCACTTGTGTGTGTCTGCTGGCCTGAGCTCCCTGCACCCACATGCGACTGGCCCCTCGTCTGCTCCAATCCTGACTATGCTCGGCTCCCTTTAATTGCTTGGCTCTTCTCCTTGCTTACGCGCGTGCGCCAGCATCTGTGCGACCCGCGCGAGTACGTGGCGATGGAGGCGCCCGCGTTTGCCGAGGAGATGGAGCGCCACACCAAGGAGCAGAACCGCATCTGGAACGCCAAGCGCGAGGGGGGCCAGGCTGCGCTCAGGCGTAGCGGAGGAAGCGGCCGCTCGAGGCTCAAGCCGGGCGCAGGCAAGGGCAGGAAGGTTGCCGAGGAGAGGGAGGAAAAGGAGAACAGGGACCCTATTGACCCATGAGAGTGGGCGGGCAAACCTGCTTGGAGGTGAAGTAAACCCCCACCTGGCCCCATTCCCTGACGTGGCCCGTTCCCTGATGTGGTTGAGCCCGACAATAGCTGGTAGGCTTCGCGAGGGCCATTCCCTGTCTTGGCGGGGTCTGAAATTATTTGGACCAGAGGTGGGGTCGGGCCGTGAAGCCACAGGATCTGGGCGTGGGGCCAACAGAGCGCTTTTCGAGGCACGTACATGGACGGCATCCCACGTTTCACTTCGGCAGGCTGTCCTCAGTGGCACCTTCTCCTGAGTTATTTTGAGGGGTGGAGAACGGCCACGTGATGCAGGGCTCTGCATCATCCATGTGGGGTACCGCGTGGGTGCTATGAGCGGCTTCATCTGGTGTTGGCCCGCTTGCGCCTAGGGTGTTGATGAGGACGGATGCCCTTCGCCTTGCGTAGCTTATTCTTGAACCCAAAATAAGTTATGCAAGGCGTAAATGAGATATTATGACTGAGCACAATGGTGGGTGGTTTTGCATGGCCACAAGCTAAGTCGAGGAGGCTAGTGGTGGACTTGGCATTTTGCGCATCGTGCACAAAAGTTCAACAGGGCCAGCCACTCGCTCGTCCAGTGATGATGGCACTATCAATCTGCACCCGCGCTACTGAGTACTGACCATGGGCATTGGTGCTCTGTGATGGGTTCCTGAGGTTGAGGTGCAGCGCGGGTTTCTGCTGCCAGCGCGCCTCACACGCTGCCTGCTTGTATACTACGGAAATGCCGAATCCCCGATGCTTCAATCCAGGACGGCTGCTTCCTCGGAGGAGCCAGGCTGTGGGCATAGGCATGGTGCAGTGGGGGGCTACAGTCTGCTGCGCCTGCAATGATGCCGGAGCTGTAATGGCATGCCTGTGGCAGAAAACTTATGTTTGGGGGACTTCTGCAGTTTTTACCTTACTGCTTCCTTTGCGGCAGCGTGCCAGATGCTTTCACATTTGACTCTTTGGGTGCTGAGCACTAGCGTCTTCATGTTATGGCTTGCTCTTGTGCACTGTAGTGCCCAAGCTAGGCACGATGTAATGTTTATTCTTTAGATGTAGATGTGGTATTTATTCGTGCGTTCGCATTGACGTCCGGCAGCAAGCAAAAAATCCCAGCAAAGCACGTGATGTTTGTCCTAGGGATTCGCAGTACTTGGTTCTCCTGTTTTCTAATTAAGAGGGCTCAGCAGGGCGAATTTTTTTTGCGAAAAAAGTATTTCGCGGTACCCTCCGTACCGTGAAAAGTGGGTGCACGGTGCGCGCACCCCTTGCAGATGTGGCCATGGCGACTGCTTTTAGACGACACGTGACAAATGTGGCACGTGGAAGGCAGAAAAATTGCTCGATTGTTGGAGAAAATTAGGTGCTGATTCTGTTTTATGGTGGGATGGTTGCGATCTACAATTTAAAAAATTAAATTATAACATGCCTCCGTTGGGGGGTCATGTAGCACATATTCCTTGATGGGTGGTGGAAAGGAGAGAGCCGCGTAATCTAACTATCCTAACGCTAAGCTACCTACTCTAGAAAAATCCTAACTGCCCTACTCGTCAAAATGCCTCCTCCGCTTGGGGGGAGGGGGCTTGCCCACAGGGTCGGGCGTGTGAGCCTTGACAATCTTCTGCCACCGCGTCTTGTTCTGCATGGCAGTCCAAAGAAGGGAGAGAGAGTGGATGCGGTGTTCGAACTGGGCTGGGACCAGTAGGTCATCCAGCAACACCTGTACGTAGTTCGTGACATGTTTCCCTACCCTTTTGGGAATGTCCTTGGGGCCAGGCCAGGTCAGAATGTGCCGCCCTGGCTGGCCAAGCCGCTGGGGGCCTGCCAGACCAAGGGCGGTGTCGACCTGGCTAGTGCGAGCAAGGTGTCCTACAAATGCTATCCTACGCTGTCTAATCTCGTCTGAAATACGAGGCATGCCCTGATACAAAGACTCTGATGACGGGCGCTTGGTAAACCCTACGTTCAAGACCTGTCGGAGCATCCTGTAAACTGTGCCGTCTAGCCTAGCTGCCAGTGTGGGTGTGAGTGTCCACGCCTCGGCGCCATACGTGAGCACCGTGAGGACGAGGACCTTGAAGAGCATGCGCTTGCGGTGGTCGCCCAGGCCCTTCGAGCGCCAGTAGGTGTTGAGCGAACGAAGCCTAGCCCAGGCCAGGCCGATGCGGGTGTCCACATCGTCTGCAGTCAGTTTGCCAACTCCCCAACAGTTTGAAGCGGTCGCGGAACGGGACCTCTGTCCCGTCGAGCAGGCGCGGCAGCGGTGGTGTACTGGAGGCCCCAATCACCATCGCCTCAGTTTTGACACTAATCTCCAACCCCACCGCCCTCGCCTCCAGGCCCAGACAGTCCAGCCAGGTCTGAATGTGCTCGGGGCGCGCGATGAGGGTGGTGTCATCCGCATAAATCAGGTCGGCCAAGCGGTAACCAGGTCGAACCCTGCCATGCTCTTTCTCGTTAAGGATGTCCAAGCCTGGCTCGAACCCCTTGAGAGCAGTAAAGCGCGCACGTGCCCGGCGCATGACGTGATCCACGACAATAATGAACAGGTATGGGGACAGGACACAACCTTGCCACACCCCGTGGTGAAGGGGGAATGGTGGGGTGGTGCCTTCCGCAGTCCGCACTACTGCCTGTGAGCCCTCGTACAGTCGGCGAATGGCAGCAATAAACGCAGGTGGCACTCGATCCAGAGCTAGGATGGCCCAAACAGCCTCCCAGAGGACCGTGTCAAAGGCCTTGATATAGTCAACAAAAATGAAGACCAGCGGCAAACTGTCAGGGGGAAGGCGACGCACCTCCTCCATCAACCGGCGCGCGACAAACACAGCCATGACAGTGTTACGACGAGGTTGAGGTTACCGGGGCGGTTACTGGCCAGTAACCATGTACGTTTAAGGTTACCGGCCCGGTTACCGCCCGGTAACCCGGAATGCAACAGACTAAATACCGGCATGGGGCCATGTCTACCGACATGGGGCGATCTACAATTAATTAATTAATTAATTAATTAATTAATTAATTAATTAATTAATTAATTAATTAATTAATTAGGAACATAACTCCGTTGGGAGTATATGTAGCACATAGCCCAGAGAAGGGGCATATGGCCTATCATACATTCTAATTCTGTGATGGGCCCACACCCGCCCTTGCAATAGCCGTAGCAATGTCGAGTCATGCTTTGCCCATGCAGGGAGTTACTCCCTGCTGAGAGGCCATGTGTACCCTAGCTATAGCCTAGCCACATACCTTCCACCCCATATGTCATGCAGGCCTTCTAGGCCCTCTCCTCAAGCCCCCCCTGGGTGCCTGTGCTTGTTTAGGAGGCATGAACCATCATGGAGGTGCAGGTGCACCTAGTGCACCCAGAGCAGGTGATAGTTGTACATCCTACACCTGCAGGTTGTCGCCCTGATTGTATTACAAACCCATAGATGCCCCTTTCTCAGGGCTATGTGTTACATATGCTCCCCACGGAGCTATGATTTTAATTAATTAATTAATTAATACATTCTAAGCTACTTCCTGCAAGGGTGGGAATGTAAAGGACCCTTGCTCTAGGTGCACCAGGGCACTTGCATCCCCATGATCTTGAAGCTATGCCCAGCGAAGGGGGAGCCTGTCATGGGGGGGAAGATCAGCATGGCTATACAAAAAGCTAGGGCATGGCATCTCAGCAGAGAGTTACTCCCTGCATGGGCACAACATTACTAAATAAGGCTAGGCATCGTCTGGAGTGTGGCACATCATAGGCACACATGTACATGATTAAATAAAGCGCGGGGCTTAGCTGGGATAGTGCCTCTAGGAGGCGTACATGTACATGGCCACGGTCTATCTATTCTGCACTACTACTGCTGTATTCCCCTACTAAGCTGGGGCGTCTGGAGTCGCTGGGGCCGCGGGGGGGGGGGGGTCGCCTGCCAGGGCTTGTGGCCGACGTAGGTGGCCGCCCCCTTCCAGTACACCGGCTGCCCCGCCTTGGTCTGCCGGAGCTGGAGGTAGGTCGGCCATAGCTCCCATCGCCGTTGTTGCTGCGCCAGGGTCAAGTCGTCATCAAGGGTGAAGAGAGTCTTCTCGAGCCGCTTGCGGCGTCTGAGAAAAGAAATCTTGTCCGCCGGGGTCTTAAAGGTGAGAAGGAGCGGGGGCGGCCCTGCCTTACCCCGCGCGCGGGGAAGGCGGTGGGCGGCCAGCTCGATCTCACCGTTAAGGCCCATGCGACCAAGGATTTCTCTCTCAAACGCACGCAAAAGCTTCTCGGAAGTCTCACCTTCCTCCATGGTGAAGTTCTTGATGATGACGTTGAGGCTGCGCTTGGCAAGCTCGGCCTCCTCGCGGAGGTCAAGCGTCTGCCGTTGGAGCTGGGCTGCGACGGCGGAGGTGGCCATCTACAATGCCGCGGGCTTTTTTTCTTTTTATCATCGGCATGGGGGTTCTGACCTGAATTTCTGTCGGGATGAATAAAGTATAATGGATGCCTGCGGGTGTGATTGTCCATTGTTACCAGCTTTGATGGACGAAAGGGAAGCTAGTTTAACCCGTGTTTTTTTAATTAGAACGCAATATATCGCGTTGTAAGCTTTTTTTAGAACGCGTATAGCACCTAAGGAATTTTTTTTCATGGTCATGTATATATATTTTCCTGAAAGCCCATAAATCAAAGTTTGTTTTGAGCTACTCAGACCTACAACATGCTGATTCATTAGAGAGATTAATTAATTAATTAATTAATAGACACGTGACTGCGTCACGTGAGCATAAGTCCTCAGTGGGAGGGGAACATGGGATGGAATGGATGGTATAAGCTATCTAGGTCCTAGTTACAGGGGTGTGGGCACCGCGGCCCGAATCGCTATGAATGCCATACTTGGTCACACGCGGAGCCCCCACAGGCTTGGGGGTGGTCTCCTTCATCACTACTTGCCATCTATCCTTGCGCACCATCTGCCTCCATATTACAGACAAACCAGGAGGCTGCCCGGGGGTGAGCCCGTCACGTCTAGTGTAGCACATGTCTATGCCGAGTCTATCACGAAAAGTCCACGGGTGGCGGCCCTGCCGCGCGCGGCCGGGGGCACGCCAGGTGAGGACATATCGCCCAGGCTGGGCGGGCTTGGTGCCAGCGAGTCTATCTGATGTATCTACCTGATCTGTGCGGGCCAGGTGCCCGGCTAGGCCCAGGCGCCTGTGCCTAATAATGTGGGAAACATAGGGCAAATCAGCGTACAAATCCTCATTACTAATGTGCAAACCAAAGGGGATGTTAAGGGCCTGGCGCAGCATCTTGGTGGCGGCGCCGTCGAGTCGTTGCTCCAGCTCCTGCGTCAGTGCCCACGTCTCGGCGCCGTAGGTCAGGATCGTCAGAATGACGACCTTGAAGAGGTCACGCTTGACGATCCGGGGTAGGGCGGGGTTGCTTTACCAGCGGCGGTGGTCATGGAGGTGCGCCCACGCCATGTCGATCCGTGTCGTCATGTCGTCCTCGCAGTCGGGAAGCCAACTGCCGAGCAGCTTGAAGCGGCCTGAAGGAGGGTAGTTGACCTCGGCATCGTCTAAGAGGCGGAGTGTGGGTGGGGGCCCTGCCATGCCGAGGGCCAGGGCCTCCGTTTTGGGGCTGATTTCTAGACCAACCGCCCGAGCCTCGAGCGCCAGGCAGTCCAGCCAAAGTTGGGCAGACTCCGGCTTCTCGATGAGCGTGATGTCGTCGGCATCAGTAAATGAGGTCAGCTAGTAAATTCTGCTGACGACGTATACAGCACCTAAATACTGCAAAACTGCAACCTGCTATGGCTGACATGCAAGCAACGTCGAGTAGGATGGCGGTCTTAGAGAGGCTGGGCAGAGGTGGGTAGAAATAAGTGGAAAACTGGCAGACACTAGGTAGAAACACGATATACTTACGCCTGCAAGCACTATTGAGCCGGTGGCAGAGGCCATTTCCAGGAAAATACAGCATACCGTAGCAATAGCCACGGTCACGCCTTACGCTATTTGCAGGCACCATCATGCCCGGAGCTACCCAATAAAAGTCTGCATGCACAAATCTCGGTTTAGCCGAGAGTCCGGGCGTTCGGAATGAATAAACATGTAGTAAGGGGAGGGGACACCCCTAAAGGGCACTTTTCTGGAAACCATACCTAAGAACATGCTAAAAATCCAATGATGGTTGGGAACCATAAATATGATTTTTTAAAAAAATTCCAACCACTTGGGGGTGTACTAGCCCCCACCAGATGCCGGTTACGCTACTTTTGGCATATTTTCCCTAGGACAATGGGCAAACATATTTGGACCAAATCATATATTTCCATATAATTCCCCCACTTTTGAGAAAGTCTGCCTAATTTTGAGCACAAAATAATGATGTTTAGACACATTGATGGATTTTCCCGCAAAAAGGGTCCTTTTTTAAACAAAAAAAATAAAACAAATCATAAACACATGGAATCATGCCATTTCTTGTATTTTCAAATACTAGAGAGAGGGGGACATGCAGCCCCAAATTTTCAGGTCATTCTGACAAGCGCAGCCCTATTTGATGGATATTACTAGATCGCCACCTTTGATGACGCTGACGGAGGTTTTAGCTAGTATTTAACCACACTAACACCCCTTTATACCTGTAAGCCACGTGAAAACTGGCCAAACCACATACTTCCATCCTCTGCACATATGGTACCTCCTATGTTCAAGGTTTGACGACGTTCTGACAAGAACTGCCCAAGTTACAACCATTCCAAGACGGCCACCCATGTAGACACTACAAGGTAATTAGAGTAACCATTCAGCCACACTAGCACCTCCTTCTTCATCAAAGACATCTGCAAACTGACCTAAGAACACATAGTTAACTCTTGCACGCTGACGGCAACTGAAACGACTAAAAATGTTGTGTTTGCAACAGCTTCAGTATAAGCATTAGTGTGAAAAGATCTTTATACCTGGGTTAGTAGCGTCTTGACAGATAACTCCACGTCCAGAGCAGCAATGAAGATGGAACTCCAACAGTTGAGGGATTGAGTCCCCACCCTTGTTAGACACAACAGACAAGTTGTTTCCAAGTCGACTATCTGTTAGAGTAATAGTTGACTTCGAGCAAGGGCTGATTGCTTGATGAAACAAGGAATTCCTTGAATGACACCATAGGTTTGGTTCCCACGTAAGCTTCCCTCCACGACCTCCACAACCAGGATAAAGGTCATCGTGCATGCAGAGTCAGCTCAATCCTAATCCGTAAGGACCAATCAAAATGCGAGGAAGCACTCAAGGTAAGATCCTGGACGTCCTCTAAATTCACAAAACAACACAAGGCCAGCACTACAGAATCTCCGTGACCGGGAACAAAATCCACCACTGAGGTACAAAAGTCGTAAAGAGAATCTATAACTGGCTGAACTAGGCCATTCAAAGTACCCCACGTGGATCAGGCCACGACCAATGAGGGTAGAACAATAATTCGACAAGTCTCAGCAGGCCCAATACTAATCATACTTCGAAGCCTCATAACTTTTCTAAATAATTGTCCCAAAGAACTCAAAGTAAGATCAACAGTAGGAAAACTTTGGATGTAACATTTGGTTGTTACAGCAACGCATGCTCTGACAATGTGGGGGGTCATTGTGACAAGTTCTACTCAAGTTGATGGGTTTCCTATATGACCACCTGACAAGGCGCTAAGGACCACGCAGTAAGTTAGTAACCCCACAGTGCCACTTCATATGCCATCCAACATGCACCAAATACATGCTGAGTATGTTTACAAAGTACGAAGGGGTGGCCACGCACCTCATATGTCTTCATCATCCCTCCAGCATGGCCAGCCTTGTAAAATATGTGCATTAATTAATTAATTAATAGACACGTGACTGCGTCACGTGAGCATAAGTCCTCAGTGGGAGGGGAACATGGGATGGAATGGATGGTATAAGCTATCTAGGTCCTAGTTACAGGGGTGTGGGCACCGCGGCCCGAATCGCTATGAATGCCATACTTGGTCACACGCGGAGCCCCCACAGGCTTGGGGGTGGTCTCCTTCATCACTACTTGCCATCTATCCTTGCGCACCATCTGCCTCCATATTACAGACAAACCGGGAGGCTGCCCGGGGGTGAGCCCGTCACGTCTAGTGTAGCACATGTCCATGCCGAGTCTATCACGAAATGTCCCGACGGGTGGCGGCCCTGCCGCGCGCGGCCGGGGGCACGCCAGGTTAGGACATATCGCCCAGGCTGGGCGGGCTTGGTGCCAGCGAGTCTATCTGAGGTATCTACCTGATCTGTGCGGGCCAGGTGCCCGGCTAGGCCCAGGCGCCTGTGCCTAATAATGTGGGAAACATAGGGCAAATCAGCGTACAAATCCTCATTACCGTAATGTGCAAACCAAAGGGGATGTTAAGGGCCTGGCGCAGCATCTTGGTGGCGGCGCCGTCGAGTCGTTGCTCCAGCTCCTGCGTCAGTGCCCACGTCTCGGCGCCGTAGGTCAGGATCGTCAGAATGACGACCTTGAAGAGGTCACGCTTGACGATCCGGGGTAGGGCGGGGTTGCTTTACCAGCGGCGGTGGTCATGGAGGTGCGCCCACGCCATGTCGATCCGTGTCGTCATGTCGTCCTCGCAGTCGGGAAGCCAACTGCCGAGCAGCTTGAAGCGGCCTGAAGGAGGGTAGTTGACCTCGGCATCGTCTAAGAGGCGGAGTGTGGGTGGGGGCCCTGCCATGCCGAGGGCCAGGGCCTCCGTTTTGGGGCTGATTTCTAGACCAACCGCCCGAGCCTCGAGCGCCAGGCAGTCCAGCCAAAGTTGGGCAGACTCCGGCTTCTCGATGTCGTCGGCATAAATGAGGTCAGCTAGTAAATTCTGCTTGTTAGTCAATATGTGCATAGCTTTGATGATGGTAGCCCTAACATGTCTAAGCACCATTTCCTATGTTTCTCCCAGGTTAGAGTGTAAGGTTGATGCCACCCAAGCTAATCAACTCAACAACACCTCCTAAACTGCCCTCCCCGGCATGGATGACAAACTGGGACTATGTCCAGAGGGCAAGGAACCAAGTAGGAACATGGTATATATAGCTTGCATGCAGTCATGCATGTCAACCATGGTTGGCTCAGCACATTGTAGTCTTCAGTCACATCATCATAACAAAGGAAAGCTCAAGCAACCATTGGTGCCAGCTATCTACATGCAGTCACACAAATGCATGCAATATCTCCAACATCATCATCACTGAAACACTTCCATCCCTGCACGATAAAATGCAAAGAAACCATTGGCGGCCCTTCAGCGCATGAGCGCTGTGATGCCGCTGCGGCCTGCGAAGAGAGGGTGCGTCACTCTCAAACAACAAGAAGCGTCCATACGCACAACATCCTTGCCAGAACACGCTTTATGAAATGCCTTATACCTTTCCGAAGAGCTACAGGCTGCGACTGAAGCGGCCCTGATCACGACATCAACGTAAACAATCTAAAGCTGCCAGGCATTCGACAACACAACGGCAAGCGACGGCGAGCTAGCTGGCGGAAACTGCCCAAAAAGAACGCAAAAAACCTCGAGCGATGAGCTCATAGAAGAAAGCACTGATAGCAGATAAAATTCACGACAAATCTGTACCTTGCCCTCGTAAAACCCTCGCCCAGGCGCGCAACAACAGCCGGTCTTCCATGGGCAGGTCAGACACGCACTGCGCAGGTCTGAAGAATTACTTACCGATAATGGCCGAAAATCTGGCAAAAAGCACCAGAGTTGGTTCAGAATTCGATGCAACCGATATTCATGCCAGCTTCACGGTCAGAAAACCCCCCGAAACCGCGATTTTACAGCCGCTATCATGAATTCTATTTCATCCCGCGCGACCAAAAATTTCAGATTACCCCCCATGCCGATGGCATAAAAAAACAACAGCGATATTGTAAACCAGCTCATTTCCGCCACGAACTAACATCATAAACTCATCGCCTTTTAGATTCGAGTAAAATTTTTGCATTTCGCCTCACTAGGAACTCAGGGGTGGTAAAAAATACCACTTTTATCACTTTTTATCACTTTTTATCACTTTTTATCACTTTTTATCACTTTTTATCACTTTTTATCACTTTTTACCAACCACAAGTGGTAAAAAGCCGTAAAAAGTCGTAAAAAGTCGTAAAAAGTGATAAAAAGCGATAAAAAATACCACCTAAAGCGACTTTTACCACCTAACGGAGGTGGTAAAAGTGGTAAAAGGTGGAAAATGGTGGTAAAAAGTGGAAAAAAGTGGAAAATGGTGGTAAAAAGTGGTAAAAAGTGGTAAAAAGTGGTAAAAAGTGGTAAAAAGTGATAAAAGTGGCCAAAGTGGTAAAAAGAACACCACGACGAGCACAAAAGTGGTAAAAAATCCAAGGGCTGAACCGACAACAAGTCAGTTTAGGCCCAAACAATGAATGATGCATCTTTATTCAACATAATATCGGCATGATTACACTTGTGTGCAGCATCTAATGAGGCCGCAAAATGCTGGCGCAGCAGCATCAATCAGAATCATCCTTGGCATCACTACCGTTAAAATCACTGTCATATTCCCCTCGTTGCTAGGGGTTTGTTCTCTATAGTCCCTGACCGTGCGCGCGCGTGCACTTGTGCGCAACGGGGGCATGGGCTCCTTCCCCTTGTGTGATGCAGGCGCCAAAGCCTCAGATTTCTTCTTTCTCTTGCGAGGCGGGGCTGCGCGTGAGGGTTCTGCCGCCGTGGTTGCCGGCGCGGGCTGCCGTTCAGCGGGCGGCTTCTTTTTCTTGCGAGGCGGGGCTGCGCGTGAAGGTCCTGCCGCCGTGGTTGCCGGCGCGGGCTGCCGTTCATCGGGCGGCTTCTTTTTCTTGCGCGGCGGGGCTGCGCGTGAAGGTCGTGCCGCCGTGCTCGCTGGCGCGGGCGGCGGATCAGCGGGCGGCGGTTCAGTTAGCATTTTGGGCAACCAATATGCTAAGTGGATGCAGTTTGAAAAGACCTTTCCGACGCCGTGCTGACCCGGCGCCTGAAACAGACAAGGGACAAGAAAGATATGAGGTCCCGAAGTCCTAGCCGTCCGCGGTCGGCGAGGGTGCAACTGTTACGCCGCAAGCCTCGGCCACCACCTCTACCTCTACCTGTCCTGATACTACCTAAACTAGTGAGGCCGCTTCTATTTACACCCCTAGCGAAAGACGACCGAGACGAACCAGATCTCAATGCATTTACATATGTACTACTGTAATATGCCATAGGCCATTTAATCAAACCCGTTTACTCCAGGAAAAGAGGAAGGAAACACAACTAAACTGCCGTGACCCAAGCCTATATGTGTTAATTCATTTAACACACGCCGAGTGACCACACGGAGTGGAACGTGCATAAATGGTCACCAACGGTCCAACAGGCTCGGGCCGACCTGGCCCTCGCCTGCAGACACAGAAACACAAGCAGGTGCACAGATGCACGCCGGTCCACTACATTCTACAAAAGGATAAGGACCACTAATAAAGTACGCGGCGCGGCGCCCAAAGGCACCCAATATACCACAGTACTGTTACGGGGACAATCATGTCCAAACTAGAACTGCACGTAACCTAGAACAACCGAGGCCAAGGACCTAATTTACGTCCGTAACTACAACGAATTGTTACGCGACGTAACACCTCCCCCCCCACAAAGGTAGGGAGCCCCTCCCTACGCAGAGAGAAGGAAACCAAAGGGGTAGGAAAAACCTAATGCACCCAGCACACACCAACACAATCGATAGACCATCCCAGATACAAAGCACCAATAGTTCACACGGTCTCCACCACCACGCCGGGTGGTGTAGGGTTAGCCAGCACCAAGCCTGGTGGTAGGTTCCCCTAACTGCCTGGAACGGAGTCCTGGCCGGGGGGGACGGCACTGGGCAGGACACACAGAGTAAACACATCAGCGCTAAGGACCAAGAACAGCCAACCAACTGGCCAGAATATGAGGGCGACTCTATATACCGGAGGGACAACACCCTCAGGTCGGGCCTAAGGCCCTCTATCTAGTGGCCATCCGTCTGATAAGTGCCACGAGAGGCCAGCAGGACCTCCAGGTAGGCCTGGTAGTGGGCCACATCCTCGACATTGTCATGCCTATCTACAGTGAGGAAAACATCGGCCCACACGCCGTCAGGAAAGAGGCCCAGGAAGGCCCAGTAATACCTATGCTGCGTGAGGACGACCTGGCCACGGGCCCAGTCCAGAAAGCCACAGGCAAAGAGGCGAAGGAAAGGCTCTACCGCGATCAGGCAAAGGGCCCGCAGGAGGAGGCGATGGTACCGGATCCGAGGGCGCATACCCGTCGGGAAGAACAGGTCCACCAGGGGCTCCACGTTGGACGGCCACAACCGGATGTGCCGAACCTCGCGGGAGCGCCACCGACGGCACACTGTCGCGACCCGAATGTCTCTAGGTAGTCGCTGGCCCGAGGAGGAGGGTGACCGCGGGAGTCTAGACCCTGGCCCGGGATAGGCGCCGGGCGACGGGCATCCCACTCAAGGATGGGCTGGAGGACCGTAGTGTACGCAGCACCCGGCACCGCAGGAAACTCTACTGTAAGGGCATCCGAAGCCATAATGCCCAGAGGGGAGGGTAAGCCCACTGGAACCCACCGTAGGTGTCCAAGTCGTTGTGGCGCCTAGCCCAGCGATACAGAACGCGCCGGACCAGGATCTCACCCTCGAACACCGGATCAGCTAAAATAACCATGTCGAAAGGAGGCCGATCAGTCTCAATGGGTAGGCCACGATCCCGAGGCGCCCGACACACCTGGGAGAACCCGTAGGACATGGGGAGATGGCAAGCTCAGCAGAGGCGCGCGGCAGGTCACACTGTCGGCAGGCGAGTGCGGACATACCATACCCAGGAATGGGCGTGTCGCGCGACTCCGGCGTCGCATGCACCACAGAAGGGGCCCTGTCCCGATCACCCTGGGACAACTCCCGGAGGGAATCGGCAGCGCGGGTGACGCGAGGATCCTGACCGGTGGACCGAACAACCGCGGCCAAAGACCGCGAGGCCGAAGGAGCAGGGACCGAAGCAGGGGCCGACGCAGGGGCAGGAGCCGACACCGACGCAGGGGCACTGGTAAAACAGGAGGTCGCGCCGGACCCGAAGCCAGAGAGGGCCGTGACGGACCCGCCATCGACGCAGGCGCGCCGGTCTCCGTTGCCGGTGCACCCTCAGGCCACATATTGAAGATAGGGCCCGTAGGGACAGGCAGCCCGGCATAAGATTGGTTACCATCCAAGCTCCAGTCGGGCACCGGGATCCTCTGCGGGGGACCACCCTCCCAAAGCCTGGGATGATCGCCCGTGTCGCTGAAGAAACCACGAACTGGCTGTGAGGGCGCAGCGGACGGCCCAGAGGGGCGACGGCGGGCACAGCCGAAGGGGCTGAAGACTCGCGCCGAGGCGCGGGAACGTCGGCCGCAGGCACGGAGGCAACCGGAGGTGTCGGAGCCGCAGCAACCGAAGGGGTAGGGGGCGCCGGCGAAACCACAGGTGCCGAAGCAACCGAAGGGGTAGGGGGCGCGGACACCACAGACACCCCACCTGGCGTGGCCGGAGTCTGCGCTTGGGCCGCCAGGAAGGCCCCGAACGCCGTGGTCAGGGACTGGATCTGAGCCTGCATAGCCGAGACCGTCGCCGAAAGAGGATCAGGCAAACCCGAAGGGGTAGGCTCTACTGCAACACCCGGGTCGACCGAGGGGACGACGGGACCGGAGAGGGAGGAACAGACGCCGAGGAGGCGGACGCAGCGCTCGAGGCAGAATAATCTGGAGTATAATGTACCTCGGCTGGGGCGCCCGAAGGGGCAGGACCACTAACCGCTAGTCCCGCCGACTGATCAGCTATCTCCATGAATTCTACGGCCCGTAAAAGGTCGCAGGGGTTCTCATCTACCTCAGCATCACCCTCAGCCGGAAGCCAAGGGAACACCTCCCGTAGGCAGGTACGGCCCACAGGGGTAGAGAGGTAGGAGAACACACGGCAGCACCGGAGAACCGCATCTATCTGTCCCAAGGCGGGACAGCTGGAACCACACCCCAACAAACAGTGTCCGGCATCGTCGAACCCGTGCAGGACAAGCTGGTGCGGCTCATCAGGGGAAGGACCATACCACGTGACCCCGAAGAGGGCCGCCCTGACTAAGCCCGCATGTTGGGCCTGAAGGGCCGGCTGCACAACGCCACCCGGGTAACTTGATCGCGACACCCAGCGGCCCGGAAGGGCCTCGAAATACAGCTCAGGGTCCGGTGGGGGCGGGGACGGCAGCGAGCTCTCAGCCGGAGGGGTAGGCTCTGACATGACGGCTGCGGAGGGGAGGGGACAACCAACCATCCGTCGACAGCAGACATAACATAAGAGAGGAGAAGGTCTACAACTAGAGCTTATGCAGGGTTTTATACTCCTGCAGCAGGCGACTACACCCATCTAGCTCACTCTCAGTATACCAGACCTTATCTACCTCACTACGAGCATACATCCACTTCACCTTATACTGGCGCTGGGTACCGCGGCCTTTTTGATATCTCTATGGGCCACGATACCCTCTACCTCATCCTCTACCTCACCAGTATCCGGGTTATGCTCTAAAGGGGCAGGGGCTAATTCTCTACCAGCGAACGTGCTCTGATGATAGAGCTTCAGCTGGCTTCTATGAAAGGTGCGAGAGTGGGTCTGCCAAGAGGTAGGAATATCTATCTCATACAGAAAATTACCTACTCTAGACAACACACGGAAGGGTCCTAAGAAGGCGGGCCTAAGTTTCACTTTCAGTTCAGCTTCGAACTTATGAGCGAAGCGGCCAACACGGGGGCCTTCTACTAAGACTAAATCTCCTATTTCTATCTCAGGTGCTCTTCTATCTAATGAGGCACGCAACCTAGCAAGGTATTTGGCCTGCGCCCTATGGTACCCTGCAATAGCGTTGTCGTGTGCATTCTTCATCTTATCTAATAACGCCTGCACACCTTCTACAGTATCCCGGGACACATCATCCTTGTCCCTTAAAGGACTAGCTAAGAGAGAGGTAGGGGTAAGAGGTTGTCTACCAGTATCTAGGAAGAAGGGCGTATAACCATGCGCAGCCTGAGGGCAGTTGTTAAGGGAAAACTCTACCAAACATAGTAATCCTCCCAATCACTCCCAGAGCCATTCACATAGTGACGCAGAGCTTCTTCCACTACCCTATTCAAACGTTCTACTAAATGAGACGAGGAGGAGTGGTAGGCAGTACCGAAGGTGACCTTGGTACCGATAGCAGCGAAGAACTGCTGCCAAAAATCAGAAGTAAATAACTTATCCTTATCACTAATAAACTGCCTACTCAAACCATGATATCTATATACGTTATTAAGGTATAGGCGTGCGCAATCGCGTGCGGTGAGTTCTAAGGGACACGGCACGAGATGACACATACGAGTAAAACGATCTACAAAAACAAGGATCTGGGCGTTACCTCTATCATTCTTCCTAAAAGGTCCTACAAAATCCATCATAATGGAGTCCCACGGCATGATGGGATCAGGTAAGGTCCTAGGCTCTGCTATCTGTCCTACATTGTTGGGTTTCATCTCCTGGCAAGATTGACAGGTTCTAACATACTCATCTACATCCTTTAAAAGGGAAGGCCAGTAGTAAGAGCGGGCTACTAGGTCCCGTACCCGTTTACCACCCTGATGAGCAGCTAAGTCATGCAACTCAAAGAGCAAGGAGGAGCGACAGATAGGAGGGACATACAGGCGCCATTGAGGGGGAGAATCTGCTATCTGCACATATAAAAATCCACCTACAAATTTACAAGGGTGCTTGCCTAATTGTTGGGGATGGGCAGCAATGGCAGCTAATGCTTCCGGCTCAGTGGCCGTAAATCTACTAATAAGGCGTTCAAGATCAGAGGTAGGCATCGCTACAGAGGTATCCAGAACAGGTTTAAAGAGATCTCCTACCGCCTTGCCAAAGAGAAGGGGAGGTCCTAGAGGGACTATGTTTCATAAGACTTTCCTGACCTAGTCGCTATATGGCTAAGCGGTATAGAAATTTTATTTTTCCCCTCCCCCCCACCGAGACCACAGGAAGGGCCTCACACGGGAGAGAGAGTCCTACGTGAGAAAGGAGATCAGGCATGCGAACAGCTGTATGAAAGAGGTAGGCATAGGATTCATCATCAGGTAGTTCACCATACGGGGTTACACCCATAGTAGTAGGAACTAGAGTAGTATTGAGAACATCAAGGTCCTCGAAAAAGGAGTAATCTGCACGACGGAGAGTGCATCTGGTACTATGTTATCTACACCCTTAACATACTGAAGTTTAAAAGGGGAAACTGTGCTAAAAACTCCATCCAGCGCGCTTGACGAGGGGTAAGGTTGGGTTGTGAGAGAAGATGGGTAAGAGGGCGGTGATCTGTCTGGATAACTAATCTATAAGGATCAAGCTCACAGGGTTCATTCAGACAAACATCAAATTGAGCACCTTTAAGAAAGTGCTGCCACGCGTGGCAACAATACACCACAGCTAATAGTTCTTGCTGGTGTACGGGATAGTTACGCTCCGCAGGAAGCATTGTCCTAGAGATATACTCGATTGGCTGTAAGCCCTGACCCTGATCCTGGAGAAGGACGCCCCCTATAGCTACCTTGCTAGCATCTGTAGCTACAACAAAGGGTTTAGTAGTATCCGGTAGGATGAGTACGGGAGGGGAGAGGAGTAGGGATTTTAGACACTGAAAAGCCGACTGACATTCACTACTCCAAACAAAGGGGATATCCTTCTTTAATAGATGATTAATAGGGGCTGCTATAGTTGCGAAACGCGGGATAAAACGCCTATAGTAAGAAGCAATTCCTAGAAAACTACGTACACCTTTAACGTCGGTAGGGGTAGGCCATTCCTGAATTGACTTAGTCTTGTCGGGTCGGTAGCAACCCCGGCATCTGACAGAACGTGCCCTAAAAATGGGACACTCCTACCAGAGCGAACTTTAGCACGGCGCGCCCATAAAGAATTTTCAGCCATGATTTCTAATACTTTCTTTAAATCACGTAGGTGCGTTTCAAAATCAGGAGAATAAATAAGGATATCATCTAAGTAAGCTTGAGCACAAGAACGGTCATGCTCAGATAAAGAAACAGAGGAGAAGGAAGGATCCTTTAAATCAGAGGACACTTGAGGAAGGTGGAATTTCCCATAACAGGTCTAAGCACTTCATTCATTAACATTTGGAAAGAGGCAGGAGAGTTACAGAGTCCCATAGCCGCTACTCTAAACTGGTAATGCCCAAAAGGGGTAGCAAAGGCGGTTTTGTGGCAATCCTCAGGAGCTATACGTAGTTGCCAAAAACCATCCGCACAATCTAGTACTGTGAAACAGGTAGAACCTTTAACCTTATTAAATATATCATCAATACGAGGTAGAGGGTATTTAGACTTCACAGTAATATCGTTTAACTTCCTATAATCAGTAACTAGGCGAAACTTGCCATTTGGCTTAGGAACTAACAGGACACCAGCGGAGTAGGGGGAGTTACTAGGCTCTATCAATCCTGCTTCTAATAGTGATACTAAAATCTGTTTTAGTTCCTTTAATTCTGTAGGGCCCATTCTATACATCGGAGAGTGCGTAGGAACTGCACCGTCCTTGATAACTACACGGTGTAAAACAGAACGAGGAGGAGGATAAGAAGGAGTCTTTTCTTCAAATACTTTTGAGGAATCTATCACAGCCATGTATCTACTATTTCATTTTCAGTAAATCCCACTCCTATTGTATCCACTGTATTTACATCTATATCCACACTATTATTAGTGATAGGTATCTCTTGTACTTCTAACTGAAGGAACATACATAATAGGTATCCATATTCCTTTAGTTCAGATCGCAATTCGTCATTGGACATTAATACTTCAGGTATAGGTCTCACAGGAGGATCAACAGGTGTAGGAGGAGTAATATCTACCAAGGATAAATTTTCTAATCTATAATGACGTTCTGGTACCCAGTAAGAGCTATCTGGAAACCAAATGACCATAGTATCATAATTAATAGTAATTTATTATCCTGGTGCCAATCTAATCCTAGTAATACATCAGCTGTAGTGATAGGGCCTATAGTGGCCGTCAGGTTGACCGTACGTCCTTGTATGACCAGGGGAAGGGACACCGTACCCGGGGAATGACTGGTGCGACCGTCAGCATAATGGACAGTGACAGTTTTTGTGTGAGGGGTAGGGACTAGTCCTAAACGCCTAACTAGGGCCTCGCTCACAAAGGAGCTAGCCGCACCGCTATCCACTAACACAGAGACATTCAAGAGTTCATCAGCATGCAGGAAGGGGTCTACAACAGTATGAGGGACGGTTAAGCCACCATTCAAGAACATAAGAGGACGCACACGTAGTGGTAGGGATGATTCAGCTCCTACAGAGGTTATAAAAACAGGCAAGCAAAAATTATTATCTGGGGTACTATCTAAGGACCTGTCCAGGTTACCCCCGGCTGACAGGCCTACTGTTCCCCCTCCCCCCCAAATCCATAGGAACTAACCCCGAAGAAGACCCTGGCGGAAAAGCCACTGCTGGAGGGTCACGAGGGATTGAAGAGGGTGCGGGAGCCTGATTATCATAGGGGAACCCTGGGGATCCTGTCTGCACAGCATTCAGCCTACTAGGGGTAGCTGAAGGAATGCGTCCTGAAGTGGGACGAATAGGAGCACGCTGAGGGGTACGAGGAGGGCGAGCGTCGGGATGAGGGGGAGCACCCGAAAGGAACTTGGGGCACTCACGTTTAAGATGACCTACTTCCTTACAATGATAGCAGGTGATATGAGAGACATCCAGAGCTGAAAGGTCAGTCACACAGATATCTAATTCTTCTACATAGGAGTTCTCCTCCTCAGGGGTAAGGCTAATATTATTAATACGGGAACGGGTAGGAAGAGAAGGCGTGGAGAAGAAATCTGCTACTCGTAAAAGATGCTGGCGCACATGCTTGAGGGGCAGGTCAGTAAAACGGTAGGCAGAGAACTGGCGCTTGACTTCACGCAATAAGGGTCTACTGAGGCCCTGAAGGAAGCGGGCACGTACTTCTGCGCCCGACAAATCCCTAATTCGTACCATCTGGGCATCAAACTCTTTCATATATTCTTTGAAGGATTTGGTACCCTGCTGCAAGGTACCAAAGGCTAATCTATCCTGCCAATCTGCATCGGGAGGGACTAAATGGTTCTCTAAACGCTTAAACAATTCTGCTACAGAGTTTGGGTAGGCATGAGAGGCAAGAGACTCACACTGGATGAGGTTAGCAAGCTCAGGAGTAATGCAGGTAGTAAGATAATGAGGAACTAGTACAGCATCAGAGAGGCGCCACCTATTGTGGTTCTGCCAGGACTCTGTGTTCTGGGTGAGCAACATAATGAAAGTGAAAAACTGTTGAGGGGAAGACTTGACATCCAGCTTAGGAAGGTTGGCAAAGAGGGGAAGAGCAGGAGGCTTAGGGGGATTAGAAGAATCAGTTTTTCCCATAGGGCCACTATCTTCCACTGCTACATAAGCGGGATAGAAGGAAGGGATAGGAAAAGTCTTGGGTAGGGGTCTAGAGGGAGCCACCGTTTCAGGATGGTGCCCATAGGAGAAGGGAACAGTATATTGCTCACGAAGAGAGGAGTAGGCAAAATGATCATAATTCCTATCATCTAGGGGCATGGTACTGAAATCATTATTAACTTCTAAATCAGCCACACGGGTAGGGACCTGGGCAGCCTCATAGGCCGTCTCAGGGTAGGACCAGGAAGCAGGTGGGTAAAAGGGAACTGCACTAGGGCGCCCAGAAGGGCCGACAGGGGCAGGTACGACCCGTGTTAATGGCAGGCATTGAAGGCACAGGGTGGGAAGGAGGCCTAGAAGCATTGTTAGTGAGTGAGGGCCTGCTGGAGGGGTGAGCCAAGGTTGCAGAAGGGGCAGGGGCCTGGTTCACAACAAAAGAAGGTTCATCACTAAATCTGACTTGGAAATACGTTGTTCATAGGTAGGTGGGGTAATTGAGGGACGACGGCGACCACCAGCAACAGGAGAAGGAGGTGAGGTACGCAGAATACCTTGAGGGGTGAGATGGTGTACCGTTTCCAAGGAGTCCCGTCGGTTACCACGAGTATTGTTATTGTTAGTGTTATTAGTAGTATTATTATTATTATTATTGGTAGGTATAGGCGACATATCTCCACCCACTGGATCCATCTTTAATTACGTAAAGGAATAGGAATCTAGAAGAAAGCAACAAAGGAAAAAGGAAAAGCTTTTAAGGTCTGAAGCAAGGACAAAATTAAAATCAATCCTTTTTAACAACAGTAATGGATAGGGAACCAAACTCCAAAGTGAGAGGAGTATCTGAAGCAGATGCAGATGCAGCCCGTTTAGGGGGAGAAGAAGGAGGGGTAGCAAAGACTAGAGCTTCTACAGGAGGACGACCATGAGGAATAGGGCGTACATGAAGGCCTAAATCTGTTTGGCTATGATCTATAAGGAACTGCTGAGCTTCTTCGAAGGACATAAATTTCTTGTACCTAATTACGTTGTATACACGATTCTGAACGATCTTCCTAGCGTCGGACCAAGAAAGGAAAATGGAGGACCATTGAGGCGTAATCACTACGTAATATTTAGCTAGACTATTATCGCTAGAAGAATGGGAAGGAGCAGTAAAAGATCGCCGTTGGCTCATGGTAACGCACCTTGTTGTTCTTGAGTAGTCACGATAGGAGTGGAAGGGGTAGGAGTCGACTTAGCTGGGTTATCTGGATCACCGAAATGACGAGGGCGGCAATGGTCCAGCGCTCGTAGTCCTAAAGTCAGCGACCCAGTGACTTTCTGCGAGTGCGGCCGTCTAATGTACAGCAGCACGAAGGAAAAGGTGGAACCTACCCAGACGCTAATCGTCTCACTAACACCGAACCGAAAACATCACCTATCTACGACAGTGAACCACTTTTCTAAGGAAAACAAGACGAGGAAAAGGAACTATCTAGAAAAGGATTTTCCGCTTCGAGCAGGTCTATCTTCTAGGCAGGGCGTGTCCTGAATCAGGCAGCACTACCCCCCCAGCTCGCAGGCGACCCGCCCATTACCTGTCAAGTAGGTGTCGTCTTCATTTTCCCAGCCGCGGAAGGGTTGATTCAATGACGTATGTTGCAAAGGATCGTCGTCTCGCTCTCTATCTAAACTACCTCCGAGTCCATTGTTACGCCGCAAGCCTCGGCCACCACCTCTACCTCTACCTGTCCTGATACTACCTAAACTAGTGAGGCCGCTTCTATTTACACCCCTAGCGAAAGACGACCGAGACGAACCAGATCTCAATGCATTTACATATGTACTACTGTAATATGCCATAGGCCAGTTAATCAAACCCGTTTACTCCAGGAAAAGAGGAAGGAAACACAACTAAACTGCCGTGACCCAAGCCTATATGTGTTAATTCATTTAACACACGCCGAGTGCCCACGCACGGAGTGGAACGTGCATAAATGGTCACCAACGGTCCAACAGACTCGGGCCGATCTGGCCCTCGCCTGCCGAGACACAGAAACACAAGCAGGTGCACAGATGCACGCCGGTCCACTACATTCTACAAAAGGATAAGGACCACTAATAAAGTACGCGGCGCGGCGCCCAAAGGCACCCAATATACCACAGTACTGTTACGGGGACAATCATGTCCAAACTAGAACTGCACGTAACCTAAGAACAGCCGAGGCCAAGGACCTAATTTACGTCCGTAACTACAACGAATTGTTACGCGACGTAACAGCAACCTTCTGGGGTAGTGGACAGGACACGTGGCAGGCCGTGCCTGCACAGGCTTAGCCTGACTATCACGTGACTGTAGTCCACGTAGACCAGGAGGGACAGCAGCCTGCGACTGGTGGGGTACTGGAACTGGCACAAGGCTGCAAGGATACTAGGTCTTGCAGGCTTGTGACAGGTCCTGTACTTCCTAGGTTGCAGGTAGCCAGGTAAATCCAGTTCGTCCTGGCTCTGCAAGGATGCCAGTGGACGTTGAGGATTTGCTAGCAAGCCTGCAACATGCCTCGTCACACCGATGGGAACGAGGAGCAACAAAGAGGCATATAGCTTGGTCATGGGGATGGCCAAGCTATCTCGGAAGCACGCGCTCTGGTTGCCCACTTGAACGTGGAAGTGACCAACAAGGTGTGGCTTGGTGTTTGGGCTAAAGATTGCTGTCCCCAGCAATTGGCTTAAGCTTTGCGTGAAAGACCAAGAGCTCACACGCTCTGGGCTGGTTCATCTAACTCGTACTATTGGTTCCGTGGCGCATTTCATGTCGGAAGAAATTCCGGCGCTTGAGCAATCGCCAAGCCAAGGAGCCGCAGTGCCGCGGCAGGAGGCAGAAGGACCTCTGCATCCATACAGCCAGCCAGAAACCGCGTCCACGTTTGTACAAGCTGCGCATTTGGCGAGGGGCTTGGCACGGGGAGGCTGGGTAGCTGTTTTCGGCAACTCGGAAGGGCCGTCTGCCAACGACCCTGTTGTGATGCGTGTGCGGGCCACGAGCCCACGACTTCTCCGGGGGAGACGAGTCGTGTGACGGTGGAGCGCTTGATTGCGCTGAGAGACGAGGTCGCAGCGCTTATCTACAGCCTTGAGATCGCCTATCAAGGTGGTCACGTTACGCTGCACGGTTTGGATCTTGCTCGAGAGGCGTTGGGACAGCTAGTCGCCATCAGCCTTGGTGCCACCCGATTATTTAACCATTGGGTCGCAACGAGTTCCCTCGGTGAAGGGACGAACGCTTCACACCTCGTGCGTGACGCGCAGGTGCGTGAGCAGGACAGCCCCTGGTCCTCGCAAGAAGTAGTTGCTCAAACCTGTGAGCACCTTGTTAACATTTTGCTTCAAGAGTCGCGAGGCCACGCAGATCGGTGGCTTATCACCACGCGTCCCGCCGGCATCTGGTCCACATTAGACACTCCTCGTGTTGTTGGAGCCCCCGGTGCATACGGGCCGTCGGTGGAAATCGTCACAGGTCGGGACCTGTCTCCACAGGCAGTGCACGACGAGTTCGTCGACCGCCCGTCGGGTGTTATTGCACGCTCGTCCTAGCAGTTGGACGAGGGAGACGGTTCTGCAGCAGGGTTCTCCGAGCGGCAACGTGCAGATTATCACATCCCGCCGGAGCCGTTGCACGACTACAGCACTTACGGCCCTGGGGCATACAACGAGCGACGAGGTGGGGGAGGACGCTGGGTGCGTAACGTGGTGTGGGGCAGGCGCCCTAACGAGAGGCGTGTGCCGTTTGACCAAACCGCAGACGGGAGGCCCGTCAGTCGCCTTCTTGGACCTTATTCTGAGGAGGAGGTGCGAACTATTCCTCGGGTGAGGACGCCGGTGGCTGTCACTGCTGAAGAGCGGGAGAGAGAAGCCGCCGCTGAGGCAGAGCGCGAGGCAGAGGAGCTGCCCGACGCTTGAAGTCCTGTCTTCTTTTGCATGCCCTTGCATGTTGCAGTGTCGCTTTGTACATAATATAATGCCTCGTGGGAAGGCCGGCGACGGCGACAAAGGCGAGGAGGAGAGGCCTGCGGAGGCGGGCCAGGTGGTGCGAAAGGAGAAGGAGCCCATGGCGGGGGAAGCGATCCCTGCTAGCAACGGTGACGGGAGCAAGAGGCCGGGAGGCAAGCGCAAACATGAGGAGGCGATGGAGGAGGCCAAACGGGCGCGGGCAGAGTGGCCTTCAGGTGCTGTGCTGGTGGCTGGCGGACAATCAACGCTGGAGAAACGTAAGAGGGACTTGTCCTCTGACGATAATGGTAAGCGTCGTCATGTAGACGTGCCCTCCCCCAACCCTGCTGGCCCAAGTGGTGTCGTAACTGTGACGCCCGCTGTGGCTGGTGTCGCTGCTGTGACGCCCCCTGTGGCTGAGACAGTTAGGGCGTTACCGGGGTCGAGGCCTCACATGAGCGCTGTGTCCGTCATGAATGGCCAAAAGCCTCTCTGTCCACCATTAGCGCAGGAAGCACTAGATAAATGGCTTGAGGACATGGAGCTGGTGGTGCTCTCTGTGGATCCCACCGTGAATCTAGTGCAAGTCTTTCATTCCTCAACATGCAACCGGGATTCCTCTGAACGTGTGCGAGAAAAGACTAGGGTGGCTGTGAAGGACAAGCTAACCTGGGCACAGTTCCTGGATGGACTGACCTCGGGAGGAGTTTTCAGACAAGGTTTTAAACCTCACAAACTACTATAAACACCAGTATGACACGTTCGAGATCATTGGCCCTGTTGCAGAGGAGTGGGCCAGGCTCAACCGTATCAGAGACAAGGGGGCCAAGTATGGCTTCCTGGTCACAGATAGAGCCTTGGCAGACTATTTCCTGGACCGAATGGGGTTGAGTGTGGATGGGAGGAACAGTGCCCGCATGTTTCTGAACCAGACAGATGGGTCCTTGCGTGCTCTAGAGCTGGTTATCCTTAGTATCAGGAAGCCAGACCCTGCCTGCAAAGCCATTCAGTCCCACGGCAGCAATGCCACCTCCGCTGCACAGGCCCAAGGTGATGTCCCCGGGTACCCAGCCCGAAATGGGGCGAGGCCTAACAAGCGTAGGCGCTTCAGGCGCCAGAGGAATGGGGCTCAGGGTGGCAAGGGTGCAGGTTCCCAAGGAGGGGTTGGGGGCCAGCAAGCTGGTGGTCAGCAGGGCAAGGGTGGCCAAGGGCAAGGCAAGAGCCAAGCTCAAGGCAATCAGGGCAAGCAGGGTGGGCAGTCTCAGGGAGGCCATGGGAAGCCTGGCAAGGGTGGGGCTGGGTCTGGAAAGAAGGGTGGAACAGCTTAGGTATGCTGGCCAGTGAATCAGAGGTCACCCCAGGTTATCCCCTGACCCCTTGGTCAGCTCCCAACCTTTCCTTGGGAACTTGGTGTTGGATTAATGTCAAGGTACATTACCTAGCTCAATGGCTGGGATTACAGGATGCCAATTAGAACGTACTATTGTGAGTTCCTGGTCTTTCACAGTCAGAGTGCAATCGTACGTTATACGCGTTATACGGTCACGGTGGAGTATAATGTATAATACGGTATAATACGGTATAATACGGTATAATACGGTATTATACGTTTTCGTACGGACACACTCAGAATACTCTGATTTTACACATTTTAAGACACCCACCATCAATCCACATGTTTTTAACACTGTTTTGGACATAATCCAAGGTTGCCCTACCCTCGGCTATACTCTATACGGTGGATATTGTGGACACGATCGATATATTGCATGTAATACTGAGAATGTAAACGTGCGCATGCATAATTGTGTGTATGTGTATAACTGTATATATGTGGCTTTATATTGGTTATGTTTACTTGGGTGCCTTCACTTTGATGCAAGTAATTATATATGGTAAAAAGGCCAGCAATAACTAGGGGACCGTGCAGTGGGCCAGCAAGGGGCCAACATGTTAAACATGGCTAAACAGGTGGGGATGTGATAATAAGTAACTCACATATTCTCACCTTCCATACAACAACCTTGTTTTCCAGCAGGCTGAAGAGCATGACAGGCGTCTATGAGCTCGCCAGCTCCTTGCAACGGTGATGCCGCTCCCAGGCAGCTAGGGTCCTTGACTACGCAATATAGAATGTCTACCGTGTGAAAACCTCCATACAGGAAGCGTAGCAAAGCCAGATAACTGCCCGATCAATTCTGGGTAGCTTTAGGAAGCATGGCATACGCAGCGTAAGGAAAACCATTGAAAGCTGCGGAAAATCTGATAGCACAACTGCAACAAGTGGAGAACAAAATAGCAAGAAAAACCCAGAAACGGCGCAAAAAGTTTCATGCCAGGTTCATTAAGAGCGCAAACAGACTGGGCGGTGACATGCGGCAAATCAACGTACCACGGCCGGCATTATTTCCTACCCAGGCGCGCAAGAAAAGCCAGCCAGCCATGGATGGATTAACCGCGGATCGCGCAGGCCTGAACGAAATCATTTTAGAAATGACAGGAAATGGCCGCAGATCGAAGATGCTTAGGTTATTTTCATGGTGTCCGTTACGAAACGGCTCTTGCTGCATCAAAATAACCCACGAATATCGAGTTCTACCGTCGCAGGCACACATGCTAGATTATTCATCGCGGCCAAATTGTTGGATGAGACCCCCGTGCAAATCTGTACCAACAAAGGCAGCGAATTTGCAAATAGTGCAGATCTTGCTATGAAACATCATAATAGAACATCACTTTTAACCATCGGCTTAATTTTTTCGCCTGTCGCCCGCCGGATTAGCCATATTTTAACGGAACGCACGTCGCCATGGCCACCTCCGCACGGTGCGCGCACTGTGCACCACAATTTCAAAATAAGATCGCGTCGAATTGTGAAAGTTCAGACGGGTCAGTACTTAGTAGAGATACGAAATCTGTTGCTTCAAATCGTTGCCCTGTCGTTCTGGCATCCTAGCCGCGCAAAACGTAAAAAAAACGCGGAAAACACGGCATTATACGGTATAATACGGTATAATACGTCATTATGCGCTAAAACGTATTACGTATGAAAAATCATACGCTCAAAGCCAGCGTATTACGTATTATACCGTATTATACCGTATTATACGGCGTATGATTTTACACTGTTCACAGTTATCACAGGCGCCCGTTCTTATGGCGCCCGCCTTGGCCAACCTTTCCCTTCTGCTCAAAGAACCCAGGTAGCACCTAGATTAATGCTGTCTCCTTGGGGAGCTAGCCCATGTCTTCACTGGGTGTTAAGCCCAGGAGTCATTCATGCCAGGCTGTGGCTCTGCTGGGGAATTGAACCCCACCCCAACCTCCAGGTTTATAGGTGACCTGGAACTTCTCACAAGACAAACATGACAACCATGTGAACAACATGAGAATGACATGATTATGTTTTATTCAAGCATTATATAACCCAGAATGTGGCTCCCTGGCAACCATGTCACATGGTCACACAACCAGGTTCTTTATTAGCAACAGGTTGGAAACAAGCACTAGAAAACATATGTACAGCAACCTGTAAGAACCAGCATTCGGGTTGCCCTTGCATGGCCTAACTGTTTGAGGCCAAAGGCGTCGACTTAAGTCCTGGTGACTCTTCTGAACCCCATGGGGAGGGCCAGGCATGATTCTCAGCTGGTAGGAGTGACATTCCACACCAACTCCTGTCCAGGAGGGTGTACCTAACCCTGAAGGACCAGTTGTCAACCAGCAAGCACCAGTCACCACTTGGCACTTTGGTCAAACAACCCACCGGGGACACCCAAGCTGAAGCAAGGCCTGGTCTCTAAGGCCGCCCGTACAAGGGGTCCATGAGCCCACGGAGCAGGGGGTACTGCCGCTCCGCCTTCTCCTCCAGCTTGGTGAGGGCATCTGCAGGGTTATCCACACCAGGCACATGTTCAATGTGAGCTAGGTAGGACATCTCCTTGAGCAACAAGTAGTCAAGGTCCCTGCTCCTGGCTAGCTGCCTGTGCACAAATTGCACCATGCCCATGCTATCAGTCCTCACCAGTGTGTGCAGCTGCAACCTACAGGAAGCCACTTGACATAGCTGGTAGAAGAGCTCCCTTAAGTAAAGAGCAGTATGCAGCCCTTCACAGATTGCCCTGCACTCAGCAATATCACTGCTGGGTGTAACCCTGTTCTGCAACCGACTGTACCAGGTAACAAGTGAGGTGTGATCTTGCTCCAGGGTGACTAATGCTGCTGCCCTGCCCCTGACTTCTGTGACCTTCCTATTGTCCATAGAACTGTCCACATAAAGGATCATGTCAAGGGGCTTGTACAAATCCACAGGACCCAGTATAAGAGGGGGAGACATCATGACAGCCTGCACCACACTCTCAGCACCCACCTCAACCAGCTGGGAATCAGTGAGCCGACTCAAAACCAGCAGGTCAGGGGCACATATACTTGCAAGCCATGCCAGCATGCCCCTGATGGTAGCACACCTAGCCTGCGTGATGGGCTCCTGCAATGCATCTACAATCTGCTGTGGGTAATCCTTACCACCCTCCATCCTGATGAACCACGAGCCCTTGGCTTGGAACAACGTAGCCTGCATGCCACAGAAGACCATAGGCTCATTCTCCACCATGTGCTGTATCTTACCCAGCTCAAACCGCTTCTGGATCTTGGCCAAAACAGCCTCAACCCAGTCTGGTGGACCTATGAGATGCAGGTCATCACCATGCAGTGAGGCAAAGACAGGAAGGCCATTGTGGGACCCTTGGAACAAACAGGGATCCACTGGAGACACAGAAAACCCACAAGTATTCTTCAAGAATTTCTCTAGGCTCTTTCTCCAGATAATGGGACTGGACCTGAGACCTTCCAACCCTTTCAGAATCCTAAGGTACCTGGCCTTTATCTCTGCTCTCCATACAGCAGGTACAGTCACAAAGAAAGGAGGGATATCTCTCCAAGTCTGCCTAGCCTGATCTTGGTCACCCTTGAGAAAAGCCCTCTTGAAATCAATCAACACAGAGCTATAGGGCACACCCTTGACCAGAAAAGACAGAAATATACACAGCAGAATCCTCCACGTGTCATGCAGCATCCCTGGAGTATAGAGCTCCTCATCTAACAACTGGCCAGTGCCATGATACTCGGTTACAACTGGTCTGACATGTGGCACCTGGACACCATCTACCTCCTTGAGCTTGAGGACAAACATCAATCTGAGCAGCTGGTGAACTTCTGGCAGCTCATCCACAGGCTCTGCACAGTTGGAAACTATCCACTCATGCCCAGAAGCAACAAAGCCAAGAGTCCATGCCTTAGCCATCTTGGGGCTCTGCATCATCTCGACTAGCTGTGTCGCGTTTGCGTGCCATATCATCCTGGACTGGTCATTACCGCTACTTGGAATGCATCCACTATCAGCAGTAATCATGTGTGAAAAAAAAAATCCAGCTGCTCCAAGATGCTTTTCCAGGATCAGCAACAAACCTTAACATGCATGCTTTTAAAGGCTTAGCAATAACCCCTTCGATGGCTTTTTACCGGGAAAAGCCTAACCTCTTCAGATGCTTTTGAAGGCTAAGCAATAACCTTTTCCTTGTGCTTCCCTGGGTGAAGCAGGAGGAACATCCAGGCTGGCCGGACTGAACCCATCATGGGTTGTTCGTCCGTTTAAAATGAGAATGAAAGGTGCGGTCCTTTATGGCACCGCCACCTTCATGACAGGCAATCCGGCCCAACCAGCCGATTCTTGAGACCATGCTTTATCATCAAAGCAACCAAAAGACATTTCAATTCCAATGAGATACATGACGAATTACAAAGACTGTCGAGTTGTAATGTTGTAGTTATAAGAGCAGCTGTGAGGTCCCTTGGTTGACGCCACTGCAGGCCCCTTGTGGCGGCAGTGCGCGTGTGTTCCCGACCTAGTTCCTACTGGCATGCATGCCAACGACGACCAGGGTGCCCGAAGGCCCTGCCCCTTGTCTCGTTCTCAGTCTTACACACATTCTTAACAAAACCAATACATTGTCATATCCGTCAGTCCATCCTCATGGCAACTGACTGCATGCAACCACTCACGGGGGCTGCTCCGGGCTGCTCGAACTATTTCACCCCATGAAGACAACAAACCAGTTGTGAGGGAGAGAAACGGACGAACAACGACCACCATGGTTCGTTGCTCATCCTTCTATACTGCTCAAAGCTCAAGCCTGGCGGCTGGCGCCACTAGCGCCACTCTAGACATCAGCCAATCATAACATTGTCTAATTTCCGACAAGCTAAACTTCAAGCTTTAATTGTCAAGCGAACACAAATATACAAGGGCAAATCTATCGGCCATGCCAGGCACCGCCTGGGGCTTCCTTGCATTTAATTGTGTCTGGTGTCCCACGTTGACATCCTGAAATTGCACAGCTGCTCATGCAGTGCCTCCCCGGCTTGCTGTGTACCAGCATTCGGCAAACTGCCCTTGTGACGAATGTCAGTGAAATTCAGGTCCGCCCAAAAGTTCCGTCAGCAAATTCAGCGGACTTGGCGCGTGAGTACAATTGAGATCCGCGGCGTCAGTACCGGGCCGCGGTATAGCAACCCGCACAAGGCTGCGGACGTCAGAATTACGCTAAAATCTGAATTGCGGACGTGATAGATCACGGACGCGACAGCTGTCGCGTTTGCGTGCCATATCATCCTGGACTGGTCATTACCGCTACTTGGAATGCATCCACTATGACAGCAGTAATCATGTGTGAGATATGCCACCTCCCCCCCCACTATTTAGCTCACAACAACGTGAGAGCAAAAAGTGAAAGAAAGGCATCTCACACTAAAGAAGGAAGCCCAAAGAGGGCGTCATTCCAGGCAGCAGCAAAAAGAAAAAAAAAAATCCAGCTGCTCCAAGATGCTTTTCCAGGATCAGCAACAACCTTAACATGCATGCTTTTAAAGGCTTAGCAATAACCCCTTCGATGGCTTTTTACCGGGAAAAGCCTAACCTCTTCAGATGCTTTTGAAGGCTAAGCAATAACCTTTTCCTTGTGCTTCCCTGGGTGAAGCAGGAGGAACATCCAGGCTGGCCGGACTGAACCCATCATGGGTTGTTCGTCCGTTTAAAATGAGAATGAAAGGTGCGGTCCTTTATGGCACCGCCACCTTCATGACAGGCAATCCGGCCCAACCAGCCGATTCTTGAGACCATGCTTTATCATCAAAGCAACCAAAAGACATTTCAATTCCAATGAGATACATGACGAATTACAAAGACTGTCGAGTTGTAATGTTGTAGTTATAAGAGCAGCTGTGAGGTCCCTTGGTTGACGCCACTGCAGGCCCCTTGTGGCGGCAGTGCGCGTGTGTTCCCGACCTAGTTCCTACTGGCATTCTTGCCAACGACGACCAGGGTGCCCGAAGGCCCTGCCCCTTGTCTCGTTCTCAGTCTTACACACATTCTTAACAAAACCAATACATTGTCATATCCGTCAGTCCATCCTCATGGCAACTGACTGCATGCAACCACTCACGGGGGCTGCTCCGGGCTGCTCGAACTATTTCACCCCATGAAGACAACAAACCAGTTGTGAGGGAGAGAAACGGACGAACAACGACCACCATGGTTCGTTGCTCATCCTTCTATACTGCTCAAAGCTCAAGCCTGGCGGCTGGCGCCACTAGCGCCACTCTAGACATCAGCCAATCATAACATTGTCTAATTTCCGACAAGCTAAACTTCAAGCTTTAATTGTCAAGCGAACACAAATATACAAGGGCAAATCTATCGGCCATGCCAGGCACCGCCTGGGGCTTCCTTGCATTTAATTGTGTCTGGTGTCCCACGTTGACATCCTGAAATTGCACAGCTGCTCATGCAGTGCCTCGCCGGCTTGCTGTGTACCAGCATTCGGCAAACTGCCCTTGTGACGAATGTCAGTGAAATTCAGGTCCGCCCAAAAGTTCCGTCAGCAAATTCAGCGGACTTGGCGCGTGAGTACAATTGAGATCCGCGGCGTCAGTACCGGGCCGCGGTATAGCAACCCGCACAAGGCTGCGGACGTCAGAATTACGCTAAAATCTGAATTGCGGACGTGATAGATCACGGACGCGACAGCTGGCGCCAGGGAATAGGACTGTGAGCAGCTATCTGGTACCTGTTTACCCCTAACTGCCGTGGATCAAAGGTGGTTGGGATGATTAACAGGTCCTCAGCTATGGGCTCCTGACCTTGAGGACCCTCAGCTGGCTGACTCTTAACAGCCTTCACCGCCACTGCAAGACCCTGGGAATAGTGATATCTTTCAAGGGGGAGGCTGCCCCTGCCTTCTAGTGCCAACTCATCAGAGGTCAAAGTAACCCCTGGCATGCACAAGAAGTTCTGACCCAGAATGGCAGGCCCCTGATAGCCCTCTACCACACAGAACGTGGTGGGCACCCCTAAGATAGGCACACTCACTTCCCCAAGGATCTTCATGGACACCTTTCCTGAGAAATCAGACACAGCAAGGCAACTGGGATGGGACATCTGTAAGCCTACAGCATCCTCTTCCCTGATGACAGACACCTGTGAGTTGGTATCTACCTCCATTGTAGCTGCCCAGCACGACCCCCACCCTGTGAGCTTGGATACCTTGGGATCATGTTTGCTGCGCATGAGTGCTCGGATGACGTCCGCCATGAGAGGCCCCCGGGCCTTAGGTGGCTGCCCCGTCCCCTCTGGCCTTCTGACAGTTGCTTCAGCAGCCTCCTCCTGCTCGTCATCTTCCAGCAGGGACAGACCATCATCCACCACCAGAGGATTGTTAGCTGCTGCTGCCTGGCTCTGGCCTGGCTCCTCAACCCAGCTGGGAGGGCCTGGCCCGTCTGCAGGCCAGATTGCATGTGGCCTTCTCTCCTTGACATGAGCCCAGGACAACCTGTACACGTGCCTTGGATCCTTTTCCAAAGCCACCAGGCAAGATCTGTTAGCTTCTTCCACACGAGTGACCACCCCATCCTGCCACTTCCCCCGCTTGCCTGGAATAGATGGTTCCTTCCACATCCTGACCTTCAGCCCCACCTGAGGCCTCAGCACATTCCAGTTCTTGTCCTTACGTCTCAGCTGGGCAAACAGCCTGTCTGCCTTTCTAAGACTGGCCTGCACCACATTCTCAGGTAGTAAGCTATACTGCAGGGCCAGGGGAGAGACAGCCACACCATCAAAGTAATAATTAACCCTGTGGTTCAGCTGCTCTTCTATCCCCTTACACCAGGCTGCCCTCTCTAAGGCAGATGCCACAAGTGGCACTGAGTCTGCTGCTAGCACCACTGTCTTTACTTCACGTATGGATCTTTCCACAGCCCCTTGCTGCCCATGACTCTCCCTGGGGACTACTACCAGCTTACAAGGCAGCTGGTCCTGATGCTTGAGCAAACAGTCAAACTGCAAGTCTGCCTGCACACTCTTGCATACCCCAAAGCCTGGGATCAGGGCCTTCATACCCAACAACAAGTGATGCTCCTGCATACCAGGTAGAACGCCTATCAGTCTATATCTACTGAACCTGTCCACCCCCACTAATATATACAAGCCCCTAATATGCTGGATATCCATCTGGATGTCGCCACGCTCTCTAGCAGGCTCCCTAGCATGGGACTGGGGTGGGTGAACAGCATTCTCCTGGCAACCACAGTTCTCAGCAGCAGCCTGGCATGCCTCCCACAAAGGCTTCCTACCTAACTTCCAAGCAAACATTGCTGCCTGCCCAGAATGTCCAAACATGTGATGTAACCTATGGCCAGCCTCAGCATAGCTCAGCACTCTCTCAGTACTGACCTGGCGAGACGTCTGAACCGTGTGTGGGGACACATGATCCACTCCTGAGGTTCCAGGGCTTCCCTGCAGGCCATCCTGACGCCCCAAGCCAGGCCCTGCACCCTGGACCGCTCCAGGCCCTTCCAGCAAGGTCCCTTGGCCCTCCAGGCCAGCACCTGCTGGAGACCCACCACCTGCATGAGGCATAGGGAATTCAGCTGCAGCATGTTATTGCAATCCAGTGGAAGAACAACATCCTTACACCCTTGGTGCTGCACAAGGGGCACACCCCCGTCCTTATGTACATCCAGCACACCTTCCCCAAGGGGTGATTGACTATTTACAGGGGATGATGTAGCTAGTCACTGCTGCCCAGACTGGCCCCCTGCTCCAGCAGGCTTGGCCTTCCTGTCAGGGCACTCATGACGCCAGTGACCTTCCTTGCCACACACAAAGCATGCTCCACCCTTCTTTCGTCGTACTATTGGGAAAGGTTGGGAGCTGACCAAGGGGTCAGGGGATAACCTGGGGTGACCTCTGATTCACTGGCCAGCATACCTAAGCTGTTCCAAGGGCACATATGTTGCGTTCCCAAAAGGAAGGCAGGAACCTGGGCCCTGACAGGTCTGATCAACCTCAAGGGACCAAGCGATCTGTGGCTGAGTGGGCACAAGCTAGGCTAGGTTGTTTCAAGCTGGTCCAGCTCCAAAAAGAAGAAAGGGTTGGAGTTAGCATTTTGGGCAACCAATATGCTAAGTGGATGCAGTTTGAAAAGACCTTTCCGACGCCGTGCTGACCGCCTGAAACAGACAAGGGACAAGAAAGATATGAGGTCCCGAAGTCCTAGCCGTCCGCGGTCGGCGAGGGTGCAACCTTCTGGGGTAGTGGACAGGACACGTGCATGGCAGGCCGTGCCTGCACAGGCTTAGCCTGACTATCACGTGACTGTAGTCCACGTAGACCAGGAGGGACAGCAGCCTGCGACTGGTGGGGTACTGGAACTGGCACAAGGCTGCAAGGATACTAGGTCTTGCAGGCTTGTGACAGGTCCTGTACTTCCTAGGTTGCAGGTAGCTAGGTAAATCCAGTTCGTCCTGGCTCTGCAAGGATGCCAGTGGACGTTGAGGATTTGCTAGCAAGCCTGCAACATGCCTCGTCACACCGATGGGAACGAGGAGCAACAAAGAGGCATATAGCTTGGTGATGGGGATGGCCAAGCTATCTCGGAAGCACGCGCTCTGGTTGCCCACTTGAACGTGGAAGTGACCAACAAGGTGTGGCTTGGTGTTTGGGCTAAAGATTGCTGTCCCCAGCAATTGGCTTAAGCTTTGCGTGAAAGACCAAGAGCTCACACGCTCTGGGCTGGTTCATCTAACTGGTTCAGCGGGCGGCGGTTCAGCGGGCGGCTCAGGTGGGAAGTACCTGATGTCTTCCTGCCACCTTGTCGCCGTGCTTTGGAAAAACTCGTTCTCCAAAGCCCACCCGGTTGCCAGGTGACGGGGCAGCTTGCAGTGAATGACCGAAAGCTGGGGCTGATGCCGTGGGTCCAGCACAAACCCAACAGAGCTAACAGATGTTGGCCACACTAGCTTTGCCGTGCGTGGTGCCTCGGCGCTGCGGTCGACCAACACCAAGCGTTGATCCCGAATGTAAGCCACCTCCGATGCATCGAAAAGCTCTACTCTCAGCACAAGCTGTTGAGTCCACTTCCCCACCGGCTGCACCAGCTTCGCCACGAGAATGTGGGTCAGGTAGCCGTACTGAGTGCTGCTTCCCTCCTTATGGTAGGCTACACCACAGTTTGCAGTCCGCCATGCTTGCTTCCTGTCAGCTTCTTTTGTCCGGTAATTGAAACCGTACAAGTGCACCCTATCATACTCCTCAGCCTTGAGCTGCACGCCGGCTGCTGCAGCCTGGACAAGCTCCGGGACCAGCGGCTGCTGGTTGAGTCCGATCCAGTCTTTGAGCCATGAGAGGTCGCTGCACAAGGGCCGCCTGCATGCACATCGTATACAAAGCAAGATAGCAATGCAAGAAAAAAAAAATTAGAATAACGGCAGTAGTCCTTGGAAATCAGATGAAGTTCCATATACTGAAAGAAAATCAGCTCAAAGAATAGCAACTTACAATAATAGGACAGCGGCGTCTTACCAGTAGGCCTCATCGCCGTTGACTTCGGGATCTTTGTACTCCGCATTGGGCAGCGCATACTCCAACAAAATCGCGCCCACTTCATCAGATTCCGCGGCGGTGAAAGTGTAGAAATTCTTAACCTTGCGGCTGCGCCCCCCCAACTCGACCTTCTTGGACGGGTCTGCGTGGATGACGTCCCAGATGTAGTAGCGGTCTTTTGGCTGAAAGAAAAAAAAGAAAGCAAACAAGACATTGCAAGCAGCGCACACAAATATGCACAGAAATTAGCTGCATGCAGCACAAGACCGGGCCACAAGCAGCGCGTACATAACACTAAATCTGCACACAAATCCATTAAAAAAAAAATCGGTCACTAGCGTGTACTTACCATCCCGGTTTTCACCATGTGATAGGCCAGATGGGTCAGCGCCTCAGACTTGCGATATGCTCCGTCCATGGAGCACTCCACATTGACGTTGGACAGCTTAGCTTTCGTGATGGCCCCCATCATCCGCTCGCCCGACGCCATGGTGCGGGTGTCACATCGACCCAACAAGGGGATTTGCTGGGCCAGGTGGGCCATCATATGAACAGATTTTGCCATCTCAGACGCTGGCGCTATACGCTCCATCGCCACAGCAGCAAGCAAAAACATCTCGCCGCAGTCATCCAACTGCTGCTGAGTCGCCGGGCCGCTAGAAAACACAAAGTCCCAGGCCGCTGATTGAAGGAGAAATGCTTGCCGTGCATCGTCATCTAACCGCCCACGCAAGATGGTCGGGAGTTGCTTGCAAAAGTAGAGGATCTTGTCACGCGTCTTGGATTTTTCAGTACTCTTCGCATCGCAGAGCAAGCCACTGATCCGGCCGGTGAAGTAGTCGGGTAGGCTATGCGCCATGATGTCATCGAGACCTGCGCATTACAACCACACGCAAAAAAATAACACATAGTAGTAACACGACAGCCGAAAAAAATAGTCAGTCCTATGTAAATCACACAGACCCATAGTCAGTCCTACATATTAAATTTCCAAATTACGGGAAAAATAAAAACCCAATGTCACACTTACGCTTGATATCAGCCTTTTCCTCAGCCGTCAGCTGGAACCCGGGGCGCGGTGCTGGCGCCCTCTTCTTCTTGCGGCCTTTCTTCGGTGGACTTTGGTGGTCTCCCTCCGGTGGTGGGTCTCCCTCCGGTGGTGGGTCTCCCTCCGGTGGAGGGTCTTCATCAGGCCGCCACAGCTCCGGGTTCAGACCGAGGACCTTCAGCCTGCCACGAAGTGACCCGGTCGCCATAGCCTTCCCTGCATATAGTACAAACAGAAAAAAAAAACAATATTACATCAGCTTTCCATGTGAACAGATAGGCCACAGTCAATGTATGCATGCAACAATCACAATGAAATGATACAATTAAATGTTTAGCAATTACCGCTTGTGCAATGAATGACCCGCTTGAAGTTGTTGGGACACAGATGGAACTCGTCAATAAAATGACGGATCTTCAGGTGAACCCAGTACGGTAACTTGAGAAACGGCTCGGGCTGCTTTTTTAGCGTAGCACAGTACTTCAGGTAGCCAGCATGGTCCATCTCCTGAACAACAGGAGCGTGAGCCGGCCGGCGGGGGTCACCCTCGGGAAACATGCGGTCATTGCCAAGGAGAACGATACGGCCATTTGAGATAAAAACCCCACGCCACTCATCACCATGTAGGACGCATTGATAGTACCCTGCATCTGGAATGTTCAGGGACTTGGAGTATGCCGGGTAGTCGTGAATTATGCCAGCAAGAATGGACCTCACAAATGTCGTAGTGTAAACACCGGCCACGTCCAGCGTCACATCACAAATGTAATACCCCTTCCACAGTACCAGGAAGTCCTCAGCGATCAAGTCCAAAAAATGGTCATGTTCTTGGGTGCCTTCCCCTTCATGGCGCCCACAAGAAGCACCATAGGGCAAAACCGCCCATTCACCATCACCCACTCGGGCAAGTTCACACAGGAAACAAACGCGGGCCAACTGCTGTGGGTATCCATGAAAGACCTTGGACATACACCGTCAAAATTCAGAAGGAAGATGGTGTTCCGCGGCTGGCTGCGAAAGTCCCAGTTGTTCTTTATGTGCTACATGGATGGCACGGCTGTCTGCACGAACAGGTCCATGCACAAGAAACACCAGACGTAAAAAGAAAGGTATCCATCAGAGCAGTACAAACAAAAGATACGCACCAGAGGAAAAATCTCGAACTTGATACTTTGGCACACATTGCATAACAGAACTTTAGGCGTAGAAACAAGTGCAAACCTGCCTTTCAAGCCGTCCACAACGCGCGTGGATGAGTCTGGCTCCCTGTTTTCATAGTTCGCAGCGTACTGAAGGGCTTCCGCCATTTCCGGGACTCGGAACCAGGCCCTAATCCGATCCATCAGGGGGAAGTGCCTAACCTGGCGATGCGCTTTCCGCGAGTTGACAATGTCACCGTTTCTGTCAGTGTACGTCTCGTAGCGCGACAGCTTGCAAAGAGGGCAGCTCTTAGTAATCTTGTCCTTGTACAAGTAACCCTCGCATGGGCAGGCATCGTACACACGGTACCCCAAGCCCATTAGCAGTTGTGAGAGAGTTATGCCGAAGTTCGCCATGGTTCTTGCAGGAATGTTGCCTTTATTATGAATAAGGAAACACAGACGTAAGTCACGTCACTTCCAAGACTGCACGCAGCACAGGCGACAGGGTCGCAGTGCCAAGAGAAAGTGCACGCAAGAACTGGCGTCCTAGAGCTACCAAGTCATACATATAGCTTGCTAGGGACGCGTCCAAGTATTCAGCTGTACTGTCACAGCCGAACTGTCAATCAATTGATTACACAGACTCTGGCACGCCTTTGGCGCGCAGATCTACCAATTGTCCATACGGCTAGTCCTGTGGACCTATCCGTACACTACTCAGCATCAATTGTCTCATAGGTCCTGGCGCGCTACAGCACGCCTACCTATCAATTGACCATCAAGTCCTGTACAAGTCCTGTCAACGTCCTGCGGACTATCATGGTGACACTTGTACATCCTGTGTCCGTACGCGCCCACAGTGGCGCGCCGGGTACTGTCGGCACAGCCTTGGAAACGTCATAACTAAGTTTTACGTCCCGTAACCAAATGAGGCGTTCAAGGTGCCGTTGGAAAGAGCGTAACAATCTCTATCCATCTAACGTAAATCCTTTACGTTAACTCCAATCCCTTCTTTTCTGATCACATCCCCTGCCAGGGACCCTTGAAGTAGCTTGAAATGTCGATCCTTCACTCCAGCTTGAAGCTTGAACAGATGTTTTTAATGGCCAATGCCATTCCCCCAGCCCTTTCTTTTAAGGAACTGGAAAGAAACAGATCTGCCACAGGGAAAACCATTCCATGAGAAATGGATAAAAACCTATGGAAGTGGCATTACATATTAGTACCACCACTGAGATATTAGTTAGAAACACACAAAATTAAATACATACAGGTTAATTCTATGAGGTCTTCTCCAGGAATAAATCCCATCACCTCGGTAGAGCCTCCAGTACAATGACCTTCTGGCGGTGAGTTACATTAATCCCAGATACTAATCCCATAAAACCCAGTACATATTCAATATAAGTACAATAAACTCATGACGATTAAAATACCACTTGACAAAGTAAGACGTATTACAATAGTTTGCCTGCCATTCTCTCAACAGGGGTCTATTGGCGCCCGTCTTACGGCGCCCGTCTACTTGCCAGATGGTAAACTGCCACAGCAAACAAATGACAAAATGAAACACATAGGCAACAATTAAATCCTGCCCTGGGGAACTAGGGAAGCCTGAACAGGCAAACACCTGATGTTAGCGCTCCCACGGTCCTAAATTTAGGACTTTGTCCTAAATCGTCCTAGTGGTCACTATAACCGAGGTACCGGGGGGGGGGTCACTATATGGACCGTACCCCATGTGGACCGTACCCGGCATGATGTACCCGACCCGTGGTACCGGCACATGGTACCCGGATTCCGTACCCGGGTACCGGGTATAATGGCGGGAAAGTAGGTACCTCGACCAAAAATATAACCGATTTTGGAGCGAAAAAGTGGGTGCGGGAATGAAGTGAGGTGGATATGACGACCTGACAATCGTGGCCGGCGTTTTCACGTGTGTTTATCATTTCGGGCGCCCAGTAGCAAAAGCGAAAGGTTGTTAGTTATGCTTAAAGGCTGTGAATATTTTCTGCACAAGTTTTTATGTGTAGCGCTGTAGCACAGCTGCACAACACAAATGGGTCGCAGATCGCCTGCTCGCGGAGGGTCAATTTTGGCACAAACATGTTAGTGTTTTAGCAATCGTGGTGCGAATCAAGCCAGGAAATTTTTGTGGACGATTTTGATTATAGTCTGGAGTTTAGAAACGGAGTATTTGACATGGGAGCGCCTGGGCCGTGATATTCTTGCCCGATTTCCATTGTCGACCATGTTTTAGGGACGTTCAGGCTGGGCAGCGAGCGCACCTTATAGGTCTTCACTTTCGGTATTTCTTGGACCTAGAACGCAGCACAAGCGTGGTTTATATCATTTTCGAACCGGTTGGCCAGCTTTGGTGCGCTCAGCTCTCGGAAAGCTGACCTCGCTGCGGATTTCAGCAACTTTTTTGCAACCATCTGGAATGAGGCGACGTAAGTAGCAGGTACGTGCCGGGGTGTCCTAGATCATGAGTGTAACTGGCAACGCTGTCGTGGTGTTTTGAGTCAGCCAGCTATGCCTAAAAAGAGGGGACGCTCTCTGTGCACATAACTGTCACACCTAGTTGGTTTACGTCATACAATTTTTTACATCTCTATCTTCGTCTTCCGCTGCAGCTAAAACACACATGCGTAAGAGCAGTTTTACTCATGTGTTAGTTATAAACCATGGTCCTATGGCCTGCAGTCGTTCAGGGTGTTCTCAGACAGTATATACAGTTTCTATTAACCGTGGAACTCCAGGGTAACCAGACTCTTTATTAAAACAATGAGTGGAGCACATACAAAAGGCAGGCCACATCCCGGCCGCCGATGCTCATGGGAACACTTATTGCTTGGCAAAGGCTAGCCTTACCCCCAAACACGCAGGGAGGGTGGGCGGGAAAAGAAAAGAGGCCGACCTTAGCTAGGTGGGTTTGTTTTTGTCCTTTTTTGCGTGTCATGCGGCCTTGGCCCGGACGGCATTTTTTCGCCACGCAAATGTTGCGTCTGAACAAATGACGCAATGTGGCGTTCTAATTGCCGGCAGCTTACGTAAGGCTGCCGGGGCTATTAGGTCACATATTGCGTGAGAGAAAGAATCTAGATCTAGTTAATCACTACGCCATGAGCCAAGAAACCTAGACAGTGGCAGGTTTATATCTCAACGTAGCTCCTGCCACCTGGCCAAGAAAAACTGGCCAAAGCTTTGGCCACGACTGATCCGGATCAGGCCGCACCGGCCTCAAAAGGTATGTCACGTGAACCCAATAACCTAGCTATAGCGGCTACCCTTCCATCTCACTATAAAGAAACTATGTTCAGAGAACCACGATTCTATTAACCGTGGAACTCCAGGGTAACCAGACTCTTTATTAAAACAATGAGTGGAGCACATACAAAAGGCAGGCCACATCCCGGCCGCCGATGCTCATGGGAACACTTATTGCTTGGCAAAGGCTAGCCTTACCCTTATATCCCTCCCTGGCGATCCATGCCAGGGGCAAAGAACCTAGCATAATGACAGAGAAATGAACAACCAAATTAGGTGGAGGGCAATTTCAAAATAGCCCGCCAGGCCCGAGGGGGGCAGGCGGCCATGGCCCGAAGAATAACCTCAGGCAGCTGCACCTCCAAACTGCGGTGCAAGCCCACATAATGGGCAACCGTGGAGCTGCTAAGCCAGCGCCCCCGGCCCTGGATGTCCCCCATGCTGCGACCCGCGAGGAAATCGTGAGTGGCACCTCCATGCCGCAGCCCGTGAATGGTGAAAATCTGGGCGACCCCCAAGGCCTGACTCGCAGCCTGCCAAATGCGCCGGAATTGCGGGTAGGTGAAAGGGAACACGGCCTCCCAAGCGTGCTTACCCGCGATGCAGTGACGGAGGATGGTTTCAGACATCACATCTTCTACCACCACTGACTGAGTCTTGCCCTTAGAGGTCTTGGTAGACCTCAGCAGTAGGGCGCCCCGTTGAGCCGGCCCAAGCCGAACGTCAGGCTGGAGGCGCACATGGCCAACACGGAGGTTCAGCGCCTCCGAGATTCGCAGGTAATGGCGGAACACGATGACAACCAGCAGGCCCGCAAGGCGCTGACCTTGCATGACCATCGTGCTGGCAAGTGCAAACGCCGCCTCCCATGGAATGGGAGGAGGGGCACGGGGGGGCACAAGTGTTTTCCACCCAGCGAGGACGCCACGGGCCAAGTCCCACCGCTTCACCATACCGGGATAATAAAGTTGCAACCCCATCAAGGCATTGACACACACTTGGCGGCTGTACCCCCGAAAATGAGCCCAGGCGACATACGCACAAAATGTCTCCTCAAGGGTGTCAGCTCGTGACGATGACCCGTCCGCCCGCCCACCAGCCTCCCACCAAGTCAAGAGGGAATCAAGACCACGACGGTAGGCCAGCAAAGTAGCCGGCTTTACTTTCCCCTCTAGCAATGGAAGGTAGCTAACAGGTGCAGGGGGCCCCGGGTTAGGATGGATGCCTTCCGCGGTCAGGTCGCGCACCCAGCCTGCCAAGAAAGTCGCCATGGATTGGCCGCGAGAAACGCCATCGGCTGGTTGAAGTGCACTCGGCGTCCACACCCACTGGGAACGACTCCCCGTGGCGAGGGTCAGCGCGCACAAGCGGCGGCACTGCTTGTTGAGCTTGTGGGATGAGGACCGCCCCTTAGCCAAGCAGCCCAACGCCGCGGTGGAGTCCACCAACCTCACCACCCGCTTGCCTCGGTTTGCCAAGCTGCGCGCACTCCTCTCCACGCCCTTCACTGCAGCCCGCACCTCCTTCTCGTTGATGTGCATCCCCGGATCCCGCCAACGACTCCGGACCCCAACCCGCCATTGCTGGCTAGTGATTGCTTGTTGCGCCCGCGCGCTCAGTGGCCTAGGGCCAGCGTAGGCCACCTCACTTGGTATGAGCAAAGTCGGGTACCCCCGCACCTCTCGTGCCCTCGCCAGCTCCGTCACATCGCCCGGCTCCATGGTTGCGTACACGACACCTTGCCCGTAGGTGGACGCGTCAGATGCAACCACCTCACGGGCCAAAGGTGCGCTTCGGTCAACCCTTAGCATGGGAGCCAAGGCCAGGGCACACTCTAACTCCTCCCGCACCCCGGCCCACAGCACCCAGGATCGCTGCCCCCACCCTTGCAGGCTGATGAATTTGAAACATTGCTGCCAAATGGACAAGCAGCTGCGGCTTAACATCTGCAGCCACAACCACCGCCCCAAGACGGCAGCCAGCCCCTCGGCCGTAGCTCGGCCTCGAGTGAGTATAGCCTGCGTGTGGGCGATCACAAGGTTGAGCTGCTTGACCGTTGGTTCCAGCACGCCGTTCCGTCGGTGCACCACCCCTAGGGCTTCTAGCTCGTCCCCTTCCAGGCTCGCCATCTTAGTCTTCTCCTTAGACGGCACAAGGTTGTTAGGGAGGTAGCCTTCCTCAATAGCGCGCGTGATGAGCTGGTTCACCGCCTCGCAGGTCCGCCCGTTGCTGGCCACCAAGTCATCAATGGTGATGGACAGCATGGGGGCAGGGGGGTTTTCCAGGTCAATCTGAAGCTCCCCGGCGCGCTCCTCCTTGTACTCGATGGCCAAGCGCAGTGGCTGGCCACACTCGTCGCGCACCAAGGTGAGCTCACCTGCGCTTGAGAGGTAGTTGACCTGGCGCCTCGGATCCAGGGCACCGGTCATGTAGAGCACCATCTCATGGATGGCCTCCCCCAGCGCCACCGCATGGGAATGTCCCATGGCCAGCACCTTGAGCACGGGCCACACCTTCCGCCTGGGCCCTGCCAGACCTACGCTAGTCGACCACACACTAGGAAGCCCTTGGTAGTCCCACCACCACTCGGGCACCTCGATGGAATAGTAGTATGACACGAGGTCGCTCTTGGCGCAGTAGCACCAGCCTTTGATGTAGACCTCCACGAGGATGCCCAGGTGGGGTAGCAGGATCTTGGGGGGGTCCACCCACAGCAGGTTGCCCAGCTTCCTGTTGACGATGAACCGAAGCTCACCCACCCCCTTGGCCACTCCAAAGCAGCCATCCACCCACTTGGGCCGCCTCTCCCGGAACGCCACCATGCCCACGCCCGCTGCCCGGCTCATGAGCTTGCCCCATTCAGCCATGGAGCATCCCCGGCTGGGCTTGGGCACATTCCAATACTTTGCGCTCGCCACGACCGCTGGCTTGATGCAGTTCTCTTCGCTGGCATATATCTCCCGCCAGCTCGGCCGCATAGCCAACAGGTCGAGCAGCCGTGCCTTCCCCGCCACCTCCGCCTTTGGTAGACTCACCGCGTCCGCGCGCAGTTGTTCATACTTATTCTGCTTCCCATATATTGCATCAGCACCTTCTTGCTCCTGGCCTGTCGCAACGCCCCCTACGCGGCGACTGTGCCAGGTGCAGTGCCTCTTGACCCTCGCAAGGGCCTCCTCCCTCCCCTTAGAGCACGCCCCTCTAGGGTTAGGAGGAGGGTCTTGCCCCCCTCCCCACAGCCAATTAAGCCAACGCACTACCTTGCATTGCAGTGTGTACTCGCGGTGGCGGCGCGTGGCACGCTGTCGCCGGCGTGCCGATCTCACCCTGCCCCACGCGGTGTACGCTGGCCTAAGTGGGTATGGCAGCGGGAAAAGGGAGCGGTCCCGCTGGGATTCTATTTCCCTACTTGTTGAGCCTTGCTGAGCTTGTCCAAGAGGATGGCAGTTTGGAGAGCTGCCTTGACAGCCGGGGTGGCTGACAGTGCAGCCTCCTCCCCCAATGGCAGGAGGTGGCTGGCCACCTTCCACCCCCCCCTCCTTGCCCTCCACCTGCAGCAAGGCCGCCACCACCCTCATTAGGTACTCCATGCCCACAAGCTCCCCGGCTGCTGAGCCCAGCTCCTTGAGAAGGGTGTCCATGGCCAATGCAATGTTCATGACAATTTTCCTGTTCTCCATGTTCCGCCAATTTCCAGGCTTTACCGTCATGACCCACGACCGGATTCCCATCCCATTGTCGCTGGCGTCCTCCAACACCCCCGGCAGCACCCGCTCCGAAACCCGATATTTCACGCTCTTGGCTCGGCTTGGCAGCGCCACCCCTTTCGAGGCCTTGAAGTGGCTTCCCGCCCCCTCCATTCCTCCCAGCGCTGCCTTCAAACCTTGCATGAATTTCTCGGCTGCGACCTCCCCCTCCTCGTCCTCCTCGTCGTCCTGATTTTCGGTTTCCGGAGGTGCCCCAACGAATGTCGCCAACCTCGCCCTCATTTCCTTTCCGACAGCCCCCCCACCTGCCGAAACCTTGGCCGCGCCTTTCGGCTTGGCCATTTTTCGCTGCGCAGGTGTCGTTGGTGGCAGCGCCTGATCCTCCTCCTCGTCCGCCGCGAGATCTGCCACGGCCAGCAGTTTTGCCACCAACGTTCCGTTTGGGTCACGTGCGTCCAACACGTCGCCAACATCAACGTGATCGGCCAGCAACTGCACGACAGACTTCAGCTGGCTCGAGCTCCACGAGCTGGCGTCCGTCACCCAGTCCTCGGCACCGAAGACCTGCTCGACTGCCCCCACCGCCTCTGCGGGGCTGATGCACTTGGCGAGCAGAGTGGCGAGCTGCTTCTTTTTGGCGCTGAAGGCGACTGGCGCGTGACTGGCGGCAGCAGCCCGCGGTGTGGGCGTCCCGTCCTCCCCGCGCGCTGCCTGCCCTCCTGTAGCTTTGCGCCCCTTCGGCATTGCTGCTCAGGGCCAAAAATGGCTCCGACAGTACAGGTTCGTCAAACCAGAGGTTCGTTTCCCCTGGCTTGCTGTCGCCGCCCTCGTGAAAAGAAAAGAGGCCGACCTTAGCTAGGTGGGTTTGTTTTTGTCCTTTTTTGCGTGTCATGCGGCCTTGGCCCGGACGGCATTTTTTCGCCACGCAAATGTTGCGTCTGAACAAATGACGCAATGTGGCGTTCTAATTGCCGGCAGCTTACGTAAGGCTGCCGGGGCTATTAGGTCACATATTGCGTGAGAGAAAGAATCTAGATCTAGTTAATCACTACGCCATGAGCCAAGAAACCTAGACAGTGGCAGGTTTATATCTCAACGTAGCTCCTGCCACCTGGCCAAGAAAAACTGGCCAAAGCTTTGGCCACGACTGATCCGGATCAGGCCGCACCGGCCTCAAAAAAAGGTATGTCACGTGAACCCAATAACCTAGCTATAGCGGCTACCCTTCCATCTCACTATAAAGAAACTATGTTCAGAGAACCACGAATGGTTTACATGTTACATGCACCCTGAATTCGCTCACAAAGCGTTGCATGTTAGCACAACGTTGTTTTGTAACTTGATTTGGCTGCATTCATGTGTTAGTTGCAATGCATCGGGGTTCTTTGAACGGAGTTTCTTCTATACGTGAATGCGGGAACAAGAGGCCGCTGGATGAGCGGCTTATAGGTCGTAGTGTTTACTCGTAGCTGTTTGGCTAGAGCTTTTGTGATTAGTAGATGCAATATAGTGCATGGTTGAAGAATGAATTAAATAAAATGTGCGTTCCGCGCTTGGGTTGATTATACCCGGGCGGAACGGGGCGTGAGGTGCAGTGCCCCTGAAAAGAACAACCTACGCATTATTTAATACTAGCCGTGCAGATTCGGGATATTCTACCCCCGGTCTGTACGGTTAGCGTCTTACTAGCATCCACTGAACATAAGGGTTTAATGACGTCAGTTAGCTAGGGATAAGGGAGGTTTTGCGACTAAAAGCCGCTCTGGCTGGTTTTGTCGGCCTCTTTCTTTGCTCGTTGTCGTTGCGGCGGCAGCCGCAGCTATGGGTGCTGCGGAGCAAAATCCCAAAAGCACTGGTTGCACTGGCCACTTGGCCAGTGGTGAGACTTCCAGTTGTTAACCGGCCAGGCGTAGTTCCTCGCCCGGTTAACGAAAAGAAAATGATTACCTCCGGTCCGCACCTTTTCCCCAGCTTGGGGTCTTTGGTGGGCCGGATGCCGTGACAGGTGCTCAACTGTCGCTCGGTCGGCCCAGTGCGCGAGCTGGTGCTCCGTACCTGGGGATGCTTGCACCCCGGGTTGGAGCCGGATGGCTGGCACTGGCGACCCGTGTCTCGGTCCGCGGCCTGCGGCTTTTTCTTCGGAAATTGCTGCTGGCCAGCAAACTTTGCAATTGCCTTCCGCCGAGGGGGGGTGGTTGGGGCTGGGGACGGCGATGGGAAAAGCGCCTAAGCTAGAAATTTTTTCCCCACGCATAGAAACCTCGGGGGGAATGCGGTCTTGGCTGAACGGACTCTCGTTCAGCCAGGTGCCTGGGGCTGTGGCCTCGGGCATCCGGGCTGGCGGGGCCTGGGCTAGGTCCACGTTTTTTCTCGAAGCACCCCGGGTCTATGGGGAGACGGCCATAGCGGTACCGACTCGGGGCCCCGAGAGGGGTCATGATAGGCTGGCCGTGCGCAATCGCAGTGCAAATGCGCTGGGCCTTTTTGGGCCTGGCCATGCATCCACAGCCGCCGGGCACACGCCTCCCGATGTGGGGGGGCTCCCGTTTTGCGGCAGGGCGGTCACTTGTGACAACGAGCAAGGTGGAGTGCGGCTTCAAGGGAAAGCCAGGGCGGGGGTGATTGGGCAACGTACTTCATGAAGGGCCTTGAACGGCGTGCCTCCGGGCATGTCAATTAGTGTCACATGTATGCTTCCACTTATTGTTTTAATGAAGATGCTGGTTTTTGTGGGAGCTACGTGGGACATGAATCGGGGTTCTTTGAACGGAGTTTCTTCTATACGTGAATGCGGGAACAAGAGGCCGCTGGATGAGCGGCTTATAGGTCGTAGTGTTTACTCGTAGCTGTTTGGCTAGAGCTTTTGTGATTAGTAGATGCAATATAGTGCATGGTTGAAGAATGAATTAAATAAAATGTGCGTTCCGCGCTTGGGTTGATTATACCCGGGCGGAACGGGGCGTGAGGTGCAGTGCCCCTGAAAAGAACAACCTACGCATTATTTAATACTAGCCGTGCAGATTCGGGATATTCTACCCCCGGTCTGTACGGTTAGCGTCTTACTAGCATCCACTGAACATAAGGGTTTAATGACGTCAGTTAGCTAGGGATAAGGGAGGTTTTGCGACTAAAAGCCGCTCTGGCTGGTTTTGTCGGCCTCTTTCTTTGCTCCCCACCCACCCACCCTTGTCTTGGTTGCCTCTAGGGCAACGTACTTCATGAAGGGCCTTGAACGGCGTGCCTCCGGGCATGTCAATTAGTGTCACATGTATGCTTCCACTTATTGTTTTAATGAAGATGCTGGTTTTTGTGGGAGCTACGTGGGACATGAAAATGCATTGTTTTTTCATCGCTGGGTGGTGGCCAGCATGTCCGTGATGTCAAAGAAGGTTTGGCATATGCTTAGAGAAAGTTTACCGCAAGGGGTGGGCCATGTTCAAGCCGGGCAACCTCAGCAACCATGCAACCGTATATTGCATTACCTGCACCATCTGTGACACCGTTAAGGGGACTCGCACGTCCAAAAGCCTGAAAAACTGACTTTAATGAATATCAGTTCCAATGCACTCGGGAACCATCTAGTGATGATTGAGTACCATAAATATGATGTTTGGACATTCATGCCACCACTTGTTGGGGGTACTACCCCCAACCACGCACCGGTGGCGAGCTAAAAATAGAAAAAGACGCTATTTATGAGATATTTTGCCCAAGACAAACCACTTATCCAAATGACCTGCCCATACATTTCTGCAAAGTTCCCCCACTTTTTAAAAAGCTGGGCTATTTACATGGCCAAAATGGTCACATTTGTTTGAGTTATTAATTTTCCCGCAAAATGGGTACTTTTTTGAGCCAAAAAAAATAAATCAAATCATTAACACATCAGATTGGGTCATCCATCCATGCGATATTCCACTGAGTGGGGGGAAACACAACCCCAAAGTTTGAGCTCATTCTGACAAGCGTAGCTCAAGTTATTGATTTTCCTGTGATGCCACCTGGGTAGACGCTAAAAGAGAATTGAGCTAGTGCTGAGCCAAAATGACATCTGTTTTGCTACCCTAGACACCCAAAAACATGCCCACTTTGATCACGGAGTGTAAGGAGGATGTCCGGAGCGTCATACGCCCCACCCCTCCATCGGCACAGCCAGCCTTGTGAGTCTACCCTTAACTCGTCGTCTGTCCCAACTCAGTCCTCAAAAGAGGACTGAGTTGACCTTTTTCAACCGGGTGTAGCGACTAGGTGGGGGGTCCATCCCAAATGTTTTGATGTGGATCGAGGGTGTATTTGATGTCAATTTGCTGGAAAAAATGCTGCGTTAGTGAAAACTTGACCCAAACACCTGGAAATTACTCGGACATATGACACCCTCGGCGAATTTGCATTTTTCGGGATAAGAGCGAGTGGGGAAAATTTAATCAAATCATGGTACACGTTAGAAAAATATAGGCATGTAAACAATATAGTTCTTGACACGTGGCAAAAAACTGGGCTCAATTTGGCCACTGCCACTGCCTGAAACACTTAAAAAACTCTCAGTCCTCAGGAGAGGAATGGGGCTTTTGCTAACTTTGCTAGCATGTAAGTGCGGTCATACTACACACCACCGTGGCCACCAACCATCCCAATCAACTCACTTCCCTTCAAGCGTAATAGGACAACACACTTGCATCATCATGCTGCAGTTGTATCATACCTTATCATGTAGTGAGAGCCTATGCATGCACGTAGGGAATGGGCTTGGATACCTACCAACAAAGGGTTATGTTATAAGTGTCAACCACCAATATAATGGGTAGGTTAAGCATCTTTCCATTGTTTCTAACAACAATAGATATGGCTATAACTGTTTTGCCTTGCCATGATGTGGCCAACATAGTTGCTGGCACATGATGGCAGTGGTTTGTCACCAAGACTTTTCACTCACCCGTATAAGCTTGAAAGCACCCTTGACGCAGGCCGTGGCCACACAATCACGCAGTATGAACGTAGCAAAAGAATAACTAACATCTATGAAGGTGTTTAAACCTGCACAGCTCCTAAAACCCTGCACAACTACACTGGGTTAAGGCAAATGCCTGCTAACATCATCTGAAAAGGGGGTTTTAGAGAGGGGCAGGCAACGGTCAAGAAAGAGCATCAAGACTTGAACCTGACAACGCCTGGCAAGCTTAAACTCATGTAAGAACATCAAGAAACGAAGAGGCAACGATAATCCGACTTTACCTGGCACGGCTGGCGTTACCTTGGCCCAGGCGGTGCCCGCAAAAGTGGCACTTTGCGGCACATAGACCATGACGTGACAGAGTGGTCGAAATCATCAAATCTATACTGCCACTCAATTTATTCTAATACAATACATGTTAAAATGTAGAAAGAAACCTATCAGCCATTGAAATTGCGCCGGAAAGCAAGCGCAGTCATCAATTCCGTCGACCTGCCTTATCGCAGTTTTTTCCAGCAAGAACAGTGCCGACACCGGGTAAATCGCATCCCTGCGAGCTAAAAATTAGGATTTATCATCTATAGGACATATAAAATCTATTTCCTGAGTTTGGACAGCTAACTCGTCCGCAAACGTAAACTGCATGCATGGGCGCGAGCCGCCATGGCTAGGTCGTGCATTTCCGGAACTCGCGTTTCACGCGGAAAAGTACCCTTACCACCTGTACTTTGACCGTACATTTAGCCGCTCATACCAAATCCAAAAAAATCCCAAAAATATGTCCAAGAAAGATCTTTTCACGTAGTATTTGAATAAATTTTGAGAGAATTTTTTTGTCAAACATTCTGACCGGGGCGAATTTTGTACAGAACCTCAAAACTCGGTCCTCAGGAGAGGACTGAGAAAAACTCAGTCCTCTCCAGAGGTAGTGGGACAGACGACGAGTTAACAACAAGGCTGGTAGGACGACACGCCTGAGCAGCATATGCCATGCCTATCTCAGGCTAATAATGTGTGATTTTGTGCCAACAACCAAGTTGTTCCACCCAACAACACATTAAAAACCCTGTTCCAAAATGCCCAACAAGCCGGACATGTGGAGGACCACACACGCAGTATATAAAGAGAAAATAAGCTGACTTTTTATCCAGCCAACCTGTGGCTAGCTGCTCTGGTTAGCATGACAAAGGCTATCATTTACTCAGTGGGAAAGGTGAAGAGACCATTGGAACAACCTACCTGACGCATGTGCCACCAAAGCATTGTGTCCCGCAAAATGCACACTGCCTCCTTTCTAACAAGCACGAGCCACTTTCTTTAGGAGACAGGTGCCAGCTCGTCAGTGTCTGGGGAAAATGATGCCGCTGCTTAGGAAGACCGCGTGAATTTCCTCGAACACAACTGTCTATAAAGCAAAAGAAATTTCAGAGAAGCATGGAAATAAAAGCATTACACCTTCCCGACAGGTTGTGGGCCACGCGCTGCAGCAAGCCAGCCACGTCACAGACGAACTTGCTAAAAAACATCCAGGAATCCAGCGATGCAGCGCCAGGACCCGCAACTTCATGGCTGCATCTGGTCGGAAAGAAGGCAAAAAGCTTACGCTCAACGAGCTAAGAAAGCAGGAAAGCGCTATCTTAGGACGTTTGATACAAGAACGTACCATAACGGGCATTTATTCGTGCCCAGGCGCACAAGAAAGGCCACCCTTTCATGGAGATCGAGGTCGGGCGCGCATCGCGCAGGCCTAATGTTATCTTACCGCAAAATGATGGGAAAGGTAAAGATAGCAGCGGGAATTTTTACGGCTTTAGAAACATCATTAAACTAGCTTCCATTAGGACCATCAAAACTGGCAACAATCGACAATCACACCTGCAGGCATCAATTATACTTTATTCATCCCGACGGAAATTCAGGCCGGACCCCCCCTGCCGATGGTAAAGAAAAAGAGCCCGCGACATTATGGATCGCAACTATCCCACCATAAATTAGAATCAGTAACTAATTTTCTCCAAGAATCGAGCATTTTTTCTGCTTTTCGCGAGCCAGATTTGTCACGTTTCGTCTAAAAGCAGTCGCCATGGCCACTTCCGCAAGGGGTGCGCGCACCGTGCACCCACTTTTCACGGTACGGAGGGTACCGCGGAATTTTTTTTGGTGCGGAAAATATTCGCCGCGCCGAGTCCCCTTAAGCACGCGTATATATAGAGGCAGCCACAGCAGGGTATGGCCTTGTTATACGCTGCCCCGCCATCCCAAGGCCTCGTAGGGTCCCCTAGCGCTTGTAACATGCTCAAGGGACCGTGTGGATAGCATGGTAATGCGTTGACACTAATTGGTCCTATTGGTCCTAAAACCCACATTTTGGCCCAATTCGCGCTTTGAGGTCTGGCAGGTGGCAGGGCCCATTCATGCACTAAATGTAATTATTTGACCCCAGGTTTTTGATAGGAACTAAAAAAGTGTGTTATCTGTCATGGGCACGAATGCCAGGGTCAAAATTTAATGTTTGCATATATATATTTTAATTCCACTTGGTCCTAAATTTAGGACTTTTACTGCATGGGAAAATGGACACTGAACAGACCAGCTTGTAGAAACATAATACCAGGGAATCGAACCCCGCCCTATAAACCCCAGTATGAAGGTTCCCAGACCATTGTGAGAAGTATGTACAAATATACATTTCTTTTAAAATAGAATACATGGTCTGTAATGGACCAGTCAACCTTGTGTAGTCAACAGCATGAACCCCAGCCAAAACTTGGCTGTATCCTGATTATGATCAGAGTGAGTGTACCATGGTCCATGAGCCTTAGTACAGACTAAAATACAGGTATTATGCCAGTCACAATGCTGACACTACCACACAATCTGCTTCTCCAATGCCCTATAACCAGGCACCAGCTTAGACAGCTTGCTGAGATGGGTCCATCAGAGACTGAAGAACCTTGTACTGCACTGCTGCCTTCTGCACTAGCTTGGTCAAAGCATCAGCAGGATTGTCAACCCCAGGGATATGCTCAATGTTGGCCAATGAGGACAATTCCTTAAGAAGGAGATAATCCAAGTCCCTACTTCTGGCCATCTGTCTGTGCACAAACTGCACCATCCCCATGGAGTCTGTTTTGAGAAGAGTGGTAACCTGAAGTGGCCAAGGAGTGTTAGAAGTCATCTGATGAAGCAACTCCTTCAGATAGAGGCTTGTGTGAATGCCTTCACAAATAGGCCTGCATTCTGCCACATCACTGCTGACAGCCACCCGTTTGTGCAGGCGACTAAACCAGCTCACCAAACTCCCCAGGCCTTCCTGTCTGAGCACAAAGAGCCCTGCAGCCCTGCCCCTGACCTTGGAGACCTGCCTGCTGTCCATTGAGCTATCCACATACAGCTCCATGCAAATGGGTTGTGATAAATCCACTGCAGACAACAGAATGCCAGATGAAGCCCTGACCTGATCAGCCACCTTGGCAGACCCTAGCTCCATCAGCATGTCATCAGGCAACCTGGCTATGACCATAAGGTCTGGCCTGGAAATACCTGCCACCCAAGCAACCATGCCCCTGACCATAGGGCACAGTGCCTGTGTGATGACTGGATGAAGCTTGCTAATCAGAGGGTTTCTTGATAAGCGTTACCCCCCACCAGCAGCATACGCCATTCTCCCCCCTTCTTCACCAGTGTGGCCTCCATGCCCACAAACAGCAGAGGCTCATTCTCCACCTGCCATTGCTCCCTACCCAGTGGAAACTTGGACTTAATGATGGAGATCAACTGCTTAAGCCACGACGTAGGAGCCAGCAGGTGCAGGTCATCCCCGTGCAGCGAAGCATACACTGGTAGGCCTTCCCATTGCCCCAGAAACAGACAGGGGTCTACAGGAGAAACCTTCAAGTTGCAATGCTCCTTCAGGAAACGGTTGAGAGTCTCCCTCCAGATTATTGGACTTGACCTCAGGCCCTCCAGGCCCTTGAGGATTTTAAGGAACTCAGTGTGAATGTCCCTTTTCCATACAGCAGGCACCCTGACATAGAAAGGCGTCTTGCCCTCCCACTTTTCCTGGGCCACCTCTGCATCCCCCTCCAGAAATGCTCTCTTGAAGTCTACCACCAGTGAGCCATAGTCCAAGCCCTTGTTGAGAAGGCCTAGAAATACACACAGCAGCAGCCTCCAAGTGTCATGCAACATGCCAGGGGTATACAACTCCTCAGCAGTGCACTCACCAGTACCCTTGAACTCATTCAGCACTGGCCTGCATGACATGTTGTACCTTGACCCCGTCCACCACCTTCTTCATCTTGATGACAAACTTGAGCTTGAGTAGACGCCGTGCAGGAGGCAGGTCATTGACAGGTTCCACACATTTCTTGGAGATCCAGTCCTCCCCAGATTTAATCAGACCCAGTGTGACCTGGGGACACATAATGGGAGAGGACATGAGCTTCACCAGGCCTTGGTAGTTGATAGGGCTGTGTCCAGCAAGTGAGTGAGGACCAATGCCCAAACTGCTTGGATGACTAGCAGCTGGCAATATGAGGTCATCAACCAAGGGCTCCTGCCTCTGGCACACTTGCACACGCCGACCTGGTTACTGCACGTGATAGGTGAGTGGTCCTGAAATTAATCAGTGGGACCTGACCAGCCCCTTCCTTAGTCAGGAGAGAGGACGTGATCACTACTCCATCCTGGCATAGGAAATTCTGCCCCAGAAGAGCAGGTCCCTGATAGCCCGCCAAGACACAAAATGCAGTGTCCTGTCCAAGGATAGGAATAGATACCTCACCCAGTACCTTCACGTGTACCCCGCCACTGAAGTCAGACACAAACTGATAGCTGGGCTCAGTCATGCTGTACCCTGCTGCAGCTCTGGTCCCAATAATGGAAACCTGAGAATTAGTGTCTACCTCTAAGGCAGTGTCCAGCCCCAGATTGCCATGCCACCTGAGCTTGGCTACCTTGGGCTGCTTCTTGGCCCTTTGCAGAGCCCCAATCAATCCAGCCAAACTTGTCCCCCTGGGCTTGGTTAGAGCCTTGGGCTTGACAGTTGACTCCCTAGCTGTTGACCTTGCAGCCTGTTCAACAAGTACCTCTGCAACCTGGCCAGGGCTGATAGATTCCCCTGCAACAGATGTGGTCGTTCCGTCAGTGATGTCACCTGGGACCTGAAAATCCTGCAGATCCTGTGAGCCTTGTGCCTGACTGCCCTCATCCATCAGGTTAGGCTTGACATATGACCAACTCAGCCGGTGTACATGCTTTGGTTCGTCCTCCATGCTGACCAAGCATGCGTGGCTAGCTTCATCAACCTGGGTAACCACCCCAGGACTCCAGCTACCACGTTTGCCATACAGGCTCGGTTCCTTCCAAGCTAATACTCTCTGACCCACTGTTGGCTCCAGCATCTTCCAACCCCGGTCCTTCTCCCTCAGCTTGGCAAAGGTGACATGTGCAGCATGTTTCCAGCCCTCCAGCACATGTGGGGGGTACAGGCCATGATATAGACCCATTGGGCTGACAGCAACTCCATCATAGTAGAAATTGACCCTGCTGTTCAGCTGCTGCTCCACGTTCCTCAACCATGCACTCCTGACAAGTGCAGGTGCAGATAAGGGTACCCAGTCTTCAGAGATGATCAATTTCTTGACCTCCTGGATTGCCCTCTCTATAGCACCCTGCTCCCCATGAGCCTCCCTAGGTGTAACCAGCAACTCAGGAAGGGTGGGATCACCCTTGAGATGCTGAAACTGCATGTCCACCTGGATCCTTGTGGTAGGAAACTTGGCTCTCACATTCTATAGGGCAGCCAGCACATACCTGTTCTTCATAGAAGGTAAATGCTCTAGCACCTTGTACTTTGTGTACCTGTCCACGCACACCAACAGTTGCATGCCCCTGATGTGTTGGATATCACATTGCAGATCACCAAAGCTCTGAGGTAGAGCTTTGGCATGTGATTTCCTGGGCTTGTTGGAGGACAACTGGCACTTACACCGTGAGGCAGCTTGCTGGCACGCCTTGAGAAGGGGTGCCCTGCCCATACGGAAGGCAAAGTTGTTTGACAGAGAAGTGGCATGCCCAAACATGTTGTGGATTCGGGCACCCAACTCCTGGTACACGGAGGAAGCAGTCCCTGGCACAGTCAGGACTGTGCTGTCAGGTTGTCCAGCATCACCATTCTTACAGCTGCACCAGCTGTCAAGGACGTCTTCATAGGAACCTGTACCTCTCCAGGTGACCTGGGGCCACCCTGAACCTGGAGATCACCCTCTCTTTGCCCAGATATAAAATCTGCATTGGAGCACCTGGCCTCCCCTTTGGGTGAATTAAGGTGTGTAGGGGTTGCCTCAGACAGTCACTGCTCCTTGTTTTCTTCTTGTTGACTGCCCTTTGAAGGCTGGCCTGCCTGGGACTTGTTCTTGTTGTTGTTTTTGTTGTTGTTATTCTTGTTGCTGCCCTGGCCCTGGGTCTTCTTGAAGGAGGGACACTCCTTCTTGATGTGCCCCCACCCCTTGCACAGGTAGCACTGGATTTTTGACTTGCCCTGGCCACCACCCCCGTTGTCAGATGCGTTGCCCTGCTTGGGCTTGCCACCCACCCGCCTGAACACCGACTTGGAGTGTGACCTCCCGTCAGGGTCGGGGGAACGGCTGCCCTTGCGCTTGTTGTGGTTGCCCTTACGCCCTCCTTGGCTTCTGTCAGCCTCAGACGATTTGGAGCCCCCCTGGGTACGCCCACCTGCATGGGTTGCCTTCACAGCTGGCACCCCACCCTCAAACAGCTCCTCAGCTTCGAGGGCTTGCTTGATGATGACCTTGTAGGCCTTCATGGTGGAGTGAGGAGCACACATGACCTTGAGAGATCCACGTGTGGCCTTATCCAGCCCAGAGACCTCCAACCAGTTGGTCAGGGCTATATCGTCTGCCACGTTGAAACCGTGGGCCCTGCCTTCCTCAACCATTTTGCAATAGTTAAGGAAATTCTGGATGAGATCCCCCTTGACCTCCCACCCTTGATACTTGTCTTGCCAATGGATGCCGACCTTCTTGCGCTGGTCTTCAAGCAGCTCCTTCAGCTCAGCTACATATAGTGCCCAGGCCTTGTTGGCCTTCTTGCACTCCCTGGTCAGGTCCTTGATCTGGTCTGTGCACTTGCCAAACATGCTACTACCTATCCAGATCTGATAGTAGTTGGTACCCCCGTACAAACTAGGAAACCCTTCCAATCCTTCTACAAACTCTTCAGCCTGCTTAGGCTTGGAGTCTGATGTCACAGGTTGTAGCTGATTTACAATTAATAGCCCCTGAGTGGTGAGGTCAAATCCATGCACAGCTTGTGTATTATTATTGTTGAGAGGGATATTGGTTATTTCACCGGTGACACCCACGTCATCTACGTGAGCTGTCCCACTACCCGCACCCCCATTATTCCCACTGGCTGGGGCACCCTTGCTACGTCGCCCATCTGCCATGATGCACTACAAGCTGTTCTAGAACACTGGAGCAAAGCAGCAAAACAAAATATGTACAAAACTGTCGAGTAATGCCGCATGCACCGGTGTCGACGCCGCCGCGAAATGCCGTCGAAATGCCGACAAAATGCCGACGAGTACTGGAAAAATGGCCGACGTTTTAATAGTCAAGACCACGAAAGTCGCAGTACTCGTACGCGAACTCTGCGTCCTCCATGTCTGGCGTAATAGCCGGACCTGCGCCGGCGTGGATTAAAACAGGCGTGCTCGCCTGGTTTTGTGTCGGCAGGAAAACTGCGATGCGCCGACGCGCGACGATGCGGAGAGGATGCGTGAAGATGGACAAAAGTTCCCAGCCAGCTGGGATCCACTCACGCAGAGCAGAGAGAAACGCCACCAGGTTAATGAGGACCTGGCGTTCGCGAGTGCGTACGCCGCGAGTGAGCAGCGACAGCAACGCGATGTCTTGGAATAAATTTGTTGAGACCACGGGCGCGCCTCCCGTGCGCGTCGCAGCCCAGTTTTGTAAATTCCGCTGATAGCCGGTGAGCGACGAAATGGCGTTGTCCACCTCTTCAATGGCGGTGGTGACCTCGTTAACCGAACGAAGGCCTTCGCGGACCTGGACCGTAAAAGCCGATAGAATCGACCGAATTGAGTCCAATGGACCACGAATCGCCGGCACCAGCTGCGGCAAGCGTGGATCTTCCGGGAAATCGCCCAGCAGCGGTAGAGCTGCCCGCTGTCGACGATGCAATTCGTCGAGTGATGTCGTGACCTCGTCAATTAGAGCTTGCCACGGCGCAGCAATCGGCTGCGGACCACGCGATGGTGGAGCCGGTAATGGATCTGCCGGCGGAGTTAACGTAAAGGATTTACATGAGATGGATAGAGATTGTTACGCTCTTTCCAACGGCACCTTGAACGCCTCATTTGGTTAAGGAACGTAAAAGTTATGACGTTTCCTAGGCTGTGCCGACAGTACCCGGCGCGCCACTGTGGGCGCGTACGGACACAGAATGTACAAGTGTCACTATGATAGTCCGCAGGACGTTGACAGGACTTGTACAGGACTTGATGGTCAGTTGATAGGTAGGCGCGCTGTAGCGCGCCAGGACCTATGAGACAATTGATGCTGAGCAGCGTACGGATAGGTCCACAGGACTAGCCGTATAGACAATTGATAGATCTGCGCGCCAAAGGCGTGCCAGAGTCTGTGTAATCAATTGATTGACAGTTCAGCTGTGACAGTGCAGCTGAATACTTGGACGCGTCCCTAGCAACCTATATGTGTGACTTGGTAGCACCGGGACGCCAGTTCTTGCGTGCACTTTCTCTTGGCACTGCGACCCTGTCGCCTGTGCTGCGTGCAGTCTTGGAAGTGACGTGACTTACGTCTGTGTTCCTTATTCATAATAAAGGCAACATTTCCTGCAAGAACCATGGCGGAATTCTGTGCAACCCTCTCACAACTCGTATTACTCGCCTTTTCACGATCATGCCGAATTCCGAAGACTTCCGCATTCCTACCGATGAGGAAGTAGCTGCTCCGCCGGCAGATCCATTACCGGCTCCACGTCCGCGTGAGCCAAGGCCGGCTGCTCCATCGTGGCAAGCTCTCCTTGCCGAGGTCACGATTTCACTCGACGAATTGCATCGTCGACAGCGAGCAGCGCTCCCGTTGCAGGGAGATTTTCCCGAAGACCCCCGCCTGCCGCAGCTGGTGCCGGCGATTCGTGGTCCATTAGACCAAATCCGAAATATTCTTTCGGCTTTTACGGTCCAGGTCCGCGGCGGCCTGCGTTCGGTGAACGAGGTTACCACCGCCATTGAGGAGGTGGATAACGCCATTTCGTCACTCACCGCCGGGTACCAGCGCGACTTACAAAACTGGGCCTCGACGCGCACGGGGGGCGCGCCGGTGGTCACTACAAATTTGTTTCAAGACCTCGCGTTGCTGTCGCTGCTCACTCGCGGCGTCCGCACTCGCGAACGCCAGGTCCTCATAAACCTGGTGGCATTTCTTACGGCTTTGCGTGAGTGGATCCCAGCTGTTACGGCCCTAACCCATGTTTGGGCGTAACAATTCCTAAAATAAATTAGTTTGGTCAGTCGAAAGTCATTTTGATATTGTTTGAGACTTTCGATAGTTATTACGTTAGATTCGGGGACTTGGCCGAGTTATTCCATCAGCCGGCCCAGGTACCCGTGGCTTTGCTTTCGGTTTGGTGTGTTACTGGTCTCAGTGTACCCGGGACTGCCAGGTACCGGGTGCCAGACTGGCGGATACTATGTACATCTACGGCTGATATTCATTGCAGCGCTAGAGGTTCGGCCCCCGGCCGACCCGCTGGCATGCACGCCGTCTTGGACAAATGTCGTAGGTGACAATGGCTTCCTATCTTTGGTTTGGAATAAAATCGACTTGAGTAAAACTCGTCTGCCGAACCAGGGGTCAAATCTGGGCTGCACTAACGCCCTTCGTGCATTCCATGTATATGCATAATTTATCTAGTTGTGCATTCAGGGCCTAGCTAGTAATTCCGCGTACTAGCTACTAGAATTCAGGGCTACATTCACGTAGTCCGGGCGGATAGCAGATTCCGAGTTTATTCAGGTGTAACCCACGCTAGACTAGGGTCTTTCAGAGCCGATGGTGCGGCTCGTAACACTGGTAATCGGAGGATTCGTCTAGGGCCACCCTAGCTCGTACAGAGCGGGCAGGGCCTCGTGATCTGCCTGACGAGAATTCGGTGATCTGCACCAAGACGGCAAGAAACGATAACATCGCATCCGCAGCAAATAGGTGGGCACGCAGCCATGGTGGTTGTAGGGCGCGCAGCAGCCATATTGCTCGCTCTGTCCCTCCTCTCTCTGCACGCGTAGAGCGGTGTTGTGTGCGCCCAGCCCTGTTTTCTTGTCGTTTTCATGTTTGTGCTGTGAGCGCTGGCTCTGGGTACACCGGCCTCGCTCGTTGGTTCACGCAGGCCATAACCGTACAGGCTGGCTTGCGAGGGACTCCGCGGGAGTGGCTTACGTGCTGGGGCCCGGTACACGGGCGGGTTGTCACGTAGGTTACTCCCTTGTGCTGACAGGTTTTCCTGTCTACGTAATGTCGTTGCGTTCTTAGATTATAGGGCCTGTTGGCAACCCTTGTGAGCAGGTGATGGTCACTCACTAGAGGTACTCAAGGTTCCTTCTTCTCTGCCTATCCCTGCCTGCATGCAATAGACGTGGCATGTCTAATAATAATAATATTAGGCATACTGGGGCACTTAGGGGATGGGACAGTGATGGGTCTAGGCAATTATATTACGCATTGGCACGTGATGGGGGCACAGGCAAGGTAGGGAATTTTAATAGCTGGGTAGACTGCAGGAACAACATAGTAGATAGACATAGGGCTATTTTTAAGAAACAACCTGCTTCCCTGGAATGGAAGCCCACCTTTTATAGCAACCACCTCTCCAGCCAACCCCTACCTGGGTGGCTGGGGTACGGGTGCCAGCACAAAAAATATTTTTTCTAAAATTATTTTTTCTTTTGGTGCTATACGGCGTTGCATTCCCCGCTCAGCAGGTTAGTCATAGATAAAATGAGCATAGCTCACCAAATCCATTTCTGGCCTTGCCTTGCTTTGCATGCATCACCACAAAACATCAAATTTATTACAATATGTGTGCTAGCTCTATACGGTGGAATAACACAGACATGTCTACCAGATGGCAACACGGCCATCTGTATGCTAGGGTGAGCACACTATGTGAATGTGCAGGGCCAGCCCACAGCAGCTGTGCCCCTGCTCTACCCACATCTCCTTACATGGCTAACAGCCGAAAATACGTAGGACATGCAAAAAAGAAAACTTAAACTACCTAGCTATGGGGGTACTTTGTCCCAACCCAGGTTCACCCTCGGGTTAGTTAAACCATTTCCCCCCTGACCTCCCACACAAGGGTGAGGTCAGTTGATAGCTAAAAGACGAGAGATAAAAACAGGAGGACGTCAAAACTCGACGCCACCGAAGTGGCGCCGGAAAGCCGCTGGGTCAAAACCCAGGGCCTGAGCCCAGAGGGCGGGTGGGATGTCGCGCCCCAGGAGGCTGCGGTGGAGGCCAATGTAGCGCGTGACCGAGAGGGCCGAAGCCCACCGGCCGCGCAGCTGGATGGCCTCCGGCGACTCGCCAGCGATGGCGTCGTGCGTCGCCCCCCCATGCCGGAGGCTGTGAAAAGAAAACATCCCTGGGATGCCCATGCGGGCCTGCACAGCCTCCCACTGCTGCCTAGCCTGGCTGTACGTTAAGCCCCGAAAGAGGAGTGCATCCGGGGGCTGGCCAGCCGTCAGACGTCGCAGGAGCCACAAAGAAAGTGGATCCCGGACGAGGACGTGCTGGGCCGCCCCCTGCGCAGTTTTGGGGTTGCGCAGCACAAGGGCACCGACCATGGGCCCTGGCTCGAGAAGGGGGTGGCCGGGATGAGCCACATCCCGAACCCGCAGCCCTAGCGCCTCGCTAATGCGTAAATACTGCTGGAAAGCAATAATAATCAACGCACTCAAATGCACCTGTCGACGTGAAACTAGCAACAGGGCAGTGAAATAGCAAAGGCGCCAGGGCATAGGCGGAGGGCTGACAGCCGGAACAAGCCGCTGCCAACCTGCTAGCAGGCGGTCCGCCAGTACCCAATTCCGAACAATGTCGGGGTAGTACAGGTGCAGACAGGCCTTGGCATGCTGGCATAAGGTACGCCCCCGCCCGCCTCTGGCATGGTAGACAGCAGAAATCCACTCACAGAAAATGGCTTCCGCGTCAGCTGGGTCGACAGGGCCAGGTGGCGCCCACGCCACGTAGACAGCCGCCGCACGCCGGTACGCTGGCAAGGTAGACACAGGGTTGACTGTGCCCTCCAAAAGTGCCAAGTCCCGAGGGCGTCGCGCCCCCTCAGGCCCAGGGTTGGGATGCACGTCACCACACCGGGTCAAGTCAGGAATCCAAGCGCCACGCCGACTGGCCTTGTCAGCTGGGTTGTGGTCGGTAGCCACCCAGACCCAGTGGCTCTGCGTGTCGCCAGCCAGTGACAGAGCGCAGTAGCGCCGAACCAGCTGGTTGAGGCGGTAGGAAGACGACCGCCCTCTGACAAACGCCCCCACCACAGCACTGGAGTCTACGAGCCGGACGACTCGCTTACCTCGACACGCCTTGGTCCGGCACGACCACTCGACCCCCTGTGTCGCAGCAATCGCCTCCTTGACGTTGATGTGGTTAGGCTGCCCCCGCCACCGGTAGGACAGTGCCGTACGCCAGTGGCCACTATCCAGCAGCAGGCTGTAGTCCCCCTCCTCCATGCGCTCCAGGTCCCAGTCCTCCCCAGACGTTAAAGCTGTCGTCCGCCACCCCCGCGCTTCGCGCCGGGTCGCCAGCCGGGCACAATCGGCCCCAGGCAGGTCCCTGTAGACCACCCCACCGCCGGAGCCGCTCGCATCACTTGCGACGACCCGGTCAGAAAGGGGCCGGGCCCTGGCCGCCCTCAAAAAGGGGCCAGGTCGATCGCCGCCTGAAGCTCCTGGCGGGCCCCCGCAGGGAGGCGCCAGCGGCGCCCAGGCAGGGAGGCATTCATGGCTGCTAGCAGCCGGTACGTCTCAGACCACACCGAAAGCATGGGGCGGCACAGCAGATGCATCCACACCCACTTCCCAAGCACAGAACTAAGTTCGCGGTAGTATGTAAACCCGCGATCTAAGATTCTATGAGTAGCAGCGATAACTGCCACCACACGCTCAGGAACAGGCACCACGTCACCATCTCTTTGGTGAATGACACCCACCGCCTGCACACCAGTCTGCTCTGCTGTCGCCCGTACCACCTTGTCAGACTTCTGCACCAGCCCAACAGCGGCGTAGGCAGCCTGAACACGATCTAGCTGCTGATTCACCCCATCCACCGACGCACAGTGGGTGAAATGGAGGTCATCGATCGTCACAGCATGCATACCTTCCAGATCCTGCCGAGATTCGAAGCACGGCGAGGGCGCCAAGGGCGCAGCAGGGTCCTCCTCCAGCCTCAGCCGGACGGTCTCCCCCGCCTCGTTGGCCTCCGCCACCAGGATCAGCGCGGACATGTTGATGCTCAGCCCACGACTAGCCTCCAACGGCGGCTTGGGGCCACAGCGGTACAACACAGACTGATGCACACACTGGGCCACGGCGACGGCCAGCTTGTTTCCCATTGGCCAGCACAACATCCACGGCCACACCTTCCGACGAGCCCCACTCAGGCCCACCAGATCCGACCACACCGGCATCCACGCACAGTACCGCCGCATCCAAACTGGCAGGCGGAGTCTGTTGTAGTACGAATCCAAATCTGATACGCCCCCAAAAACATCCTCCCCAGCGCGCGTGGGCAAATCGCAAATCACGCCAAGGTGTGGTAAAAAAGCGGGCATAGGATCTGGTAGTGGCATGTTGCCACGCCGGTTGTCCACAATCAGCCGTATACGGCCGTCGGGCTTTCCGACCCCAAAAGTACCGTTCACCATAGGCGGCTCCTCCTCAAAAAATCCACCCAAAATCCCCCTCTCCACACACACCGTGCAAACCCGCGCGAACTCCTCCATGCTACACCCCCGCGAGATCCGCATCGACTTCTGCAAGATCCGCTCTGCTGGGCTCAGCGTCCGTACCATCCTACTCTCATCATTCAAAATTGCTCCCCAAGAGGGGGGTAGTAAGTTCAGCACATCCACTTGGCCACCTTCCCCCGGACCAGGCAAGGCCAAGCGTGCGGCCACTAACGGTTCGTAAGGGGCTCCTTCAGCATATTCACCCCCATCCACTACAGATCCTGCCATTGCCGCTACGGAACCACCGTTCCGGCGGACAAAGGACCTGCAAGCATCATCGATCCCATCTAGGGCCGCCTGCTGCAGAGGCCCGGGCACACGGGCAGAATCTACAGCAGGCGGGTCTCGCCCCCCCCCCCCATCCAGTTTAACGCCCTAACCGTCTGACAGGCTAGTGTGCGAGCATTAAAAGCCCGACTCATCCTATCGCGCCTACGGCCTGAGCGTACCTGCTGCCACCAGTCACGAGGTGGCAGGGGTGCTGGAAGAGGTAGTGGAAGAAGGCACCGCTCCCTCACTTGTTGTTGTTGGACGGGCCGCCCTGCCCCTTTTTGCCGGGACCCTGCTCCAGCTTGTGCTGCAGCTTCCCCATGCTCATCGCCGCCCGCACCGCCGGAGACGCCAGCATTGCTCCACCCTCCTGGAATGGCAGCATTGCCGACGGAGTCCCCTTCCAACCCGTCGACCCCACATCCACCAGCTGGCATGCCGTGATCAGCTTTGCCAGGTACTCGGCTGCTGCCAGCTCCAGAATTACTTCGGAGCGTGGCGTGGCCCAGTAGCCAAATTCTGTCACCATCGTGTCCAGAATTCCTGCCATCTCATCAAGTTTCGTTTAAGTGGCCAGCCGGAGCGGCTGCTTAGGTTTTAGCGGGCAAGTGTTCGAAGCGCGTCATTGGTGAATTACTAGGGAACTTGGGTTTCCCCGCGAAACTCCAACCGCACGTTCAGATTTCCAAATCTCAAGTAAAGTTCGGCGCAACTTTCTGAACGGGGGCAGTTGACGAGCAGCATTCCTCCGGACGAATGAATTGCGTTCCATACTTGCGCAAAATTTTGAAAGGTAGCTTGCGTGCAGCCCTACTAAAATTTGCGCGCACGTTCAGATTTCCAAATCTCAAGTAAATTTCGGCGGAACATTCTGAACGGGGGTAGTTGGCGGGCAGCGTTCCTCCAGACGAATGAAATGCGTTCCATACTAGCGCAAAATTTTGAAAGGTAGCTTGCGTGCAGCCCTACTAAAATTTGCGCGAAGTGTGGGACTGAAAATTCGTAACGGAAACTTTTTGGTAGTTGCCGTCACTTCCTCTTGTGCAAACGTGTGGGAGTGAAAATTCGTAACGGAAACGTTTTGGTAGTTGCCGTCACTTCATTTTGCGCGAGTGTTGGGCTGAAAATTCGTAACGGAAACTTTTTGGTAGTTGGCGTCACTTCCTTTGGTTCGACTGAAAATTCGCTGAAATTCGCTGAATTCGTACCGTAGCCTAATTTTTAGTACCTCGAAGTGACGGGGCACCTAAAAATTTGCCCACAAGTACACTTGGCAGCGCGCTCACTGGGAAAAATTGTACAGCCGCTCCGGCGGGCCACTTGAACGAATTGTAATGTGCAGGAGCAACATCCTCCTCTCCCCGCTGGCCGAGCTGCCGTGCATCGTCAGCATTAACGATGCACGGATTGACTTCCCCCCCACGCTCTCTGCGTAGTCCAGCATCCCCGGCAGCACCGCCTCCAGCATGTTGCTCACCAGGACCGGCACTGCATGCCCGCTCAGCGCCACCCCCTTCGTGCGCGCCAGCCTGCCAGCAGTCGCCGCTGCGGCTGGGCTTGCAGTTGCTGGAGTCTTTGCCTGGTCCAGCAGCTTCGACATGGCCGATATCAGGTCGCCAATATCTCCGCCAGTGCGGGCGTTGCCCGGGCGGGATGGAAGCCCTCCCGCTGGCGTTGCATAGCCCGTCTCGGTCCCCAGCAACCGACCTATGTTCCGGTCCAGGTCCGCCACATCCTGGTCGATCGCCCCAGGGGCGCCATCCTCCTCGCCAGCGCCCGGTCCACCATGCCCCGCCCCTCCGCTTCCACCTGCCGAAGGGGGAACACCCCCAGCTCCCACCCCACCTGCTGACACTGGTGGATCCGGCTCTGCAATAGCCTCCCCCAGTTGCGCTGCTAGCACATCGGCCAGGGCCTCCTCCCCATCCCAGTCGCTGACAAACCCCCTTTTCTCCAACACGTCCATGACGTTCTTGGCACGCCCCGGATTGAGCTTCTGGATCCGCTCTAGCCAATGCCCCTCCCCTAGGATCTTCTGGACCGCAGTTGCGGCCTCCTTTGGGGTGCATCCCTCCCTGGCTTCTTGCTTGAGCTTTGCTATGAAATTTCGCTCTGGGGCTGTCACTGAGGTCATGGTGGGTTATAATGCTTGATGTGTTATATTGCGTTTTGTTTTTTGTGATGTGGTCACTTGAGGTTCTCAGGCAAAAGAAACAACCTGCTTCCCTGGAATGGAAGCCCACCTTTTATAGCAACCACCTCTCCAGCCAACCCCTACCTGGGTGGCTGGGGTACGGGTGCCAGCACAAAAAATATTTTTTCTAAAATTATTTTTTCTTTTGGTGCTATACGGCGTTGCATTCCCCGCTCAGCAGGTTAGTCATAGATAAAATGAGCATAGCTCACCAAATAGGGCTATTTTTAAGGGGTTCGGGACAGCATGGGAAGCAGATCTGTTTATCCAGGCACACATGACACGTCCCGTAGGATTACATGTAGAAGCCCCACCGCTAGAGATTAGGCCCAGAGCACGTCCTGCATCTAGGGGGCGTAGGTACGCACATACCAGTGCACTGGCTAGGGTAGAGGACACTACAGCTACGCAGCAGGTTACCGTCACCTTTAACCAGCTGACGATTAGCACACACGATAGCCAGCCGCCCAGCACCCAGTGACGGGGCCATAGTGATTAGAGGGGCTCATCTATAATATTATAGTATTATATATAATAATAGACAGTAGATGTTGTCTTGACCTTTGTTTTTTGCTTCCTTCTCTTCTTGTGGTTGTGGTACGGTAACCATGGCGCCTAAAACAAGGGGTAAAGGTAAACCTAAAGGGTCAGAGGTTAGGGAGACGGGTATAGATAGTCCGGCCGTACAGGCACATGAGGAGATATCACAGCGGAGCCCAGCCTCCCAGCAGGGCAGCTCTGCAGGTCACCCAGGTGTGCTGGCTAGTCCCGCCCGTGAGTCGTACAGACCACAGGCCGGAATGTTCATAGATAGCGAGCAGCAGCAGCATATGCAGGGAGAATTTTTCAGTAGGTCGGAACGGGTGGAGACCGGCCCGAGGCGGGAGTCTCCCAGGTCAGATCCAATGAGTGCATCCATCCCACCGGCACAGCCCCCGCAGCAATTGCAGCCGCAGCATGAGCAACCGCCACAGTTGCAACCGCCGCAGCGGCCACAGTGGCAACCGCAGCCGAATGGTCAGCTTAGCCAGAACGCGGCCTTTTACCATGCGCAACGGGCCCAACGATTAGAGCACCCATGGTCTGTAAACGGACGCGGACGCGGTCGCGGTAGCCCATCCCGGCCGGAACCCGCGCGTCGTGTATCGTTCAGCAGCGAGCCACAATCCATGGGCACCTCACCGTGGTCGACGGAAGAGGGGGAGGTCGAACTTCCCCCCGCTACGATGAGGATGCCGAGGAGCGCCCTGAGACGCGCCTGGGTCAGTCCTTCCCAGCGACGGGCCCCGCGCGTCCTAGCATGGCGCATGGCCCCAACCTGAATCTGAGCCGGTTAGACCTCAACGATCCCGGTTACGAACACCCGACATCCGTTTGGTTGCGGCGAGGCGCTGAGACCTCGCGCAGCCAGCCGCGGGCTGCTGGGCCCCCATCGCTGCCGGCGTCCTTTAACCGTCCGCCCTTTTGCGCTAAAGGAGGCCCGCGGGCGGCCACGGTCAAGGCTCCGCCCATGCCCGATTTCAAAACCGTGCCCAAGTTGCGCGCGGACATGACCCCGCGCGAGATCGATGAGTGGGAACGCATGGTGTTGGCGGTCTATTGGGCATGGTGCGAGCATCACGATTGGGAGTTGGCCACTGATGTGCTAATTCCCTATCTAGTAGCGATGTGCATGGATCCGTCCGTTGTCGGCATCCTCCACTGTGAGAGCGTCGCGTCACGCACCTACCCGCGCACGGTCGAGGAGCTGATGGCCCGCATCCGGCGCAAGTTGGTGCCACCGGACTACAAGCTCCATGAGCGCCTGGCCTTTGGCAAGTTCCGTCAGGGCAGCACGCCTTTTCGCGAATTCCTCACCGAGTTTGAGGCGTACACTGCCCGGCTTGACGACATGACCTGGACCGAGTACAAGGCACGGTTCATCGAGGCGCTGCACCCGGACCTCTTGGATGAGGTGCTCAAGCACTATGCCGAGGTCCCATGGGAGGAGTGGGATGTGATAAAAATTCAGCAGTACCTGCTTCAAGTCTCGGATGTGATCGCCCGCCGCCGTGCAGCATCTACACGGCGCTTCCCGCTCGCGGCACCCAGGCGCGTCCACTTCACCACCGCGGACCATGAGGTCGCACAGGAGGACGCGTATGACTACGAGCTGCCAGCGGAGAGCGATTATGACCCTGATTTCCAGGTCAATGCGATCGATCCGGCCACTTCCCGCTGCTTTGCGTGCGGCGAGGTTGGCCACCTCAAGCGCGAGTGCCCTCGCCTGCGCGCCCGCAAGGATGAGGAGACGCATGTACCCCAGTTCTCTGGCCCCGCCTTCGGCAAACGTCCGGACCCTGCGCAGCGAGGCGATCGGCCCCGTAATGCGGGAGCACGTGCAGCCAAGCTGCAGGATGCCCGCCGCCAGCCCGCGCAGTATCAAACGCCTCGGGCCTCAGGTCCATCCTTCCAACGGGTGACCCGCGAGGTGAACAAGGTGCTAGCGCAGCAACGAGGCGCGGCCGATCACGACTCGGACAGTGGGCGGCTGGATGCCCAGGCCATCGCAGGCTATGCGTATGGCGACGACGATGAGGAGGAACCGGTGGAGGAGGGGGAAGAGCGGACCGGGCGGTCGAACGAGGCGGCCTCCCGGCCATCCGTTCCTCGCGCGTAGTGTCCCTCCCCTTGGGGGTAGAAGTAGCGGTAGCTCAGGTAGATAGGGTAGATAGCGTAGTAGGAGTAAATAGTGTAGATAGCAGTAGCTCCGCCGTACAGGCACCGTTAGTTGCGGATACCGGCGCGAGTATGGAGCCAGTTGGTGAGGCTCCAGCCACGGCTACAATTCCGGCTTCGGGCAGCAACGCGGACGCCCCGCCGACGCATGCAGCCCCGAGGAGTGCGGCCCGCAGCTTGCTCCTCTTTCGAGGGGGTCTGGCAGTGCCATCAACAGCACTGGACCCCTTCCTCAAGGGCAAGACTGTCATGGACGTGCAGTTCATGGTCGACACGGGCGCTTCCACATCATTCATCAATGAGGCACTGGCGCGTCGCGCTGGCTACACTATACGGCCACACGCGACAGTGGTAAATGTGACTTACTCAGATGGTCGCAAGAACCCCTCGCCAGGTCTAGTCGACATCAAGGCGGTGATTCAGGGCATCCCTGTGGAGCTTACCGCCACTGTCGCGCCGCTGGGCGCAGCCGATATCATTATTGGCATTGACTGGATGGACGCTCAGGATGTTGACATCAGCATTAAGCGTCGCGTGGTGTGGTTCCCCGACGGCTCCTTTTGGAGTCCGGTTGGCGAATATCAGGCGCAGGGTCCCACTGTGCACAACGTCACGCACGAGCGGGAATTTACCCAACCCCGCCAAGCCTCACAGATCCTCATGAGCATCAAGTCGTTGGAGGGCAAGTTGCGTCAGGGCAAGGAATACTACATGTATCGCCTCGACCTCGCTGCCGTGGAGCTCATGCTCAATGAGATCGGTGTGGGCTTCACCCCCGAGGAGACTGAGCGCTACAATGCGGTGTTGGCAGCACGCGCGAAGCTCTTTGATGAGAGTAAGCAAGAGTTTCCCCCGCCGCGCTCGGTGCTCCACCGCATCCAATTGCAGGAGGGCTATGGCCCTACGACGTCCCCTATGTACCGCATGGGTCCGGTGGAGCTGGTGGAGCTCAAGAAGATCTTGATGGCGCTTCTGGAGCGGGGTCTCATCGAGCCCAGCAACAGCCCCTTCTCAGCAGGCGTGCTGTTGGTCCCCAAGCCTGGGGGCAAGTGGCGGCTCGTCACGGACTATCGTAAGCTGAACGCTATTACGGTAAAGTCCAAGTACCCTCTCCCCCGCATCGACGATATCTTCAACCGCGTGCAGGGCGCCACATGTTTCACCGTCCTTGATTGCGCAGACGGGTTCTGGCAGTTAAGGATTGCGCCGGAGGACTGTCATAAAACGGCGTTCAACACGCCGTTCGGCCACTATCAGTTCCGTGTGGCCGCCATGGGGTTGTGCAATTCCCCTGCGAGCTTTCAGATGCTCATGAATGACATCCTCCGCCCAGTCATGGGAACCGCGCATCTCCCGCAGGTTTCCCGTGACCTCGAGGACCCCAACCGGGGCGCGAAGCCCCCGTGGTCCTACAAGCGCACTTGTGCGCTCGCATACCTGGATGACATCTTGGTGTACTCCAAGACCTTTGAGGATCACCTCGAGGACGTCGCCACGGTATTGCGCATCATGGAGGAGGAGAATCTTTCGGTCCGCAAGGCCAAGGTCCGCGCTGGTCGCAGCGTACCGTTCCTCGGTCATACCCTGTCCGCTGCCGGCGTCGCGACGGACCCCTCCAAGATCGCCTCCATCCAGCAGTGGCCGACCCCGACCAACGTCAAGGGCGTGCGCAGCTTTTTGGGTGTCGCGTCGTATTACCGACGTTTCATCCCCCGTTTCGCGACGATCGCTGCCCCCATTAACGCCCTCCTCAAGAAGGGTGTTCCTTTCGTTTGGTCGGAACCGTGCCAACAGGCCTTTGAGGCCCTCAAGCGCAGCCTGACCACGGCCCCCGTGCTCGTTATCTCGGACCCGTCCAAGCCCTTTGTGGTCGCAACGGACGCGAGCAAGGTTGCAATCGGCGGTGTCCTATTGCAGGACCAGGGTCAGGGGTTGCAGCCGGTCGAGTACATCTCCCGGACTATGATCCCTGCCGAGCGCAACTATCCGGTACACCAGCAGGAGCTTCTTGCCGTGGTCTACTGCTGCCATACCTGGCGCCATCATCTTCTCGGGGCCCAGTTTGACGTTGCCATCAGCGAGCAGGGGGATCTTGATCCCCACCGGCTGATCATCCACACGGATCATCGGCCCCTCACGCATCTGCTCGCCCAACCCAACCTGGTGCCCCGTCAAGCACGCTGGCTGGAGTACTTGTCCCAGTTCGCCCCCTTTAAGATTCAGTACGTCAAGGGTGCAGAGAACGTGGTCCCAGACGCCCTTTCCCGGCGGGAGGACTACTGGTTCTATGAAGATCTGGGAGTACTACATACCACTTGCGTCCCAGCTCAGGCGCCCGCCGGCACGTCCTATGGTGACCTTCCGCGGTCGCCGCAGGCTCGTTATTTGTTTCACACGGGTCGTACCACCATGGACGACCTATCCCCCGACTGGGGTTCGCACGAGGACGTGCGCGCCCCCGGGGAAGGGGAGGGGTCCCATTCGCGCTTGCCACTCAGCCACGTGGTCCCGGCTCAGGGAATTTTTCACTTGCAGCCCATTGGGTCCCCCACCATTTTCTCGGAGTACGTATACCAAACCCTCGAGACTGAAGAGGAGGCGGATGCGTACACCGTCACCTCCGTTCTGGAGACGCTGATCAGCCGATTCACCGTCACGGAAGCAGCAGCCCTGGAGGCGATCAGGTCGCACCCTCAGCAGATGGGCAAGCTCCCGTGCAAGTTCCAGGACGGACGACTCTATGTCATGGTGAGACCTGACTGCTGGCGCCTGTACGTCCCGGAGATATGTAGAGCGGCTCTGCTCCATGAGCTCCACGACTCCCTCACCGGTGGCCACCAAGGAATCCATCGCCTGCTGCCGCGGGCCGAAAGAACTTCTACTGGCCAGGTATGCGGGAGTACATCGAGACGTACGTGCGCGAGTGTCCATCATGCCAGATCATGAAGTCCCGCAACACGGGGTCACAAGCGATCCCCAAGACGCTGCCTGACCCCATGGCGCCTTGGGACTCATTGATGATGGATTTTATTGGCCCCTTCCGGAAGACCAAGCACGGCAACAGCATGATCTTGGTTTTCTTGGACCGCCTGACGCGCATGTGTCACTTGGCCCCATGCCCGGCCGAGCTCACGGCTGAGGCTTGCGCTAAGTTGTATCTCCACCACGTGTTTCGGTACCACGGACTCAGCCGGCAATTCATATCGGACCGTGACAAGTTGTTCACGGCTCGCTTCTGGCAGGAGTTCTTTGAACGACTGGGCACCAAGGTGTCATTGGGGACAGCGTACCACAGCTCGTCCTCTCACCTGGTGGAGCGACTGAACCGCACAGTGCAAGAGACCATGCGACACTACACTGACGCGGTGGGAGGCAATTGGGAGGAGTTTCTGGGCTTGGTGGAATTCTCCTTGAACAACGCCCCCCAGGCGGCCCATGGCTTCACGCCGTTCTTCCTCAACACTGGCAGGCACCCGCTTACGCCGACCGACCTTCTCACGAGCCCCGCTTTGGCAGAGAAAACGGTCCGGCGGGACACCCTGGAAGGGGTGGAGAAGCTGTTGGTTCAGATGCGTCAGGCCCATGACAGCGCGGTCAGGGGCTACCGAGCCGCAGCCGAGCGCTATATGGCGAGGACCGCTAGTCGCCTGGACGCGCGCACCCCGTCGATTGAGGCAGGCGACTGGGTTCTGGTGGAAGGCCCCCGACTAGGACGTTTCTCCGAGAAGGTAGGAGGTGAGCTCAAGACCAAGCTCCGTCCTATGTTCCTGGGGCCTCACAAGGTCTTGGAGAAGCTGGGCGATGTGATGTTCAAGGTCGACATCCCAAGCTCCTGGAACACTTCCCCCAACTTCCACCGCGATCAACTCAAGTTGTATCACCAGAACTCCATCCAAGGTCGCCTCAATCCGCCGGCCCCCGTCGAATACAACCCCGAGACCGGTGAACAGGAAGACGAGGTGGCCGAGATTGTGGACCACCGGGACATCCAGCGCGGGAGAAGCAGACAGCGACAGTACCGAGTACGATGGCGTTTTACCCAGCACGACTATGAGGACTCATGGCGTACGGAGAACGAGCTAGGCGGATGTGAGCGCCTGCTACGGGAATACAAGAAGAGGTGTGCCCTACACTAGGGCAGTAGATAGTAAGAAAGGTGTTCATCATGCAGGGCCGTACAGGTCCAGGTAAGGTACGTAGGCAGCCGCCACGGGCTGCAGGACACGTATGTAGGGGACCAGCTGGGTCCTGCACGAGGTATGTACAGGTATGTCCATATTGACAGGGTAGGTGGGTATGTAGACAGCCGTACAGGCTTTCTTACAAGACGCTATGGTCCCGATACTGTTCCCGACTGGGTGCCCCTCACCTGGCGGTTGCAGATGGAGCCGTCGGGAGACGAGGACTCTTCGTTGTTCGCAGACATGGTGGATATAGGGACGGATGACGATGGGCAGCTAGGGCGGGCTCAGGCGGCTGCAGTGCCTTCTATCAGCCAGCCGCGACACTCGACGCCTGGTGCCAGCGGCTCCCAGGAGCTGAAGGTACAGGCTCGGCTGCAAGAGGAGATTCGGCAACGGGAGACCTCGTCCCGGGAGAATCAGGAATGCTACTATCCGAAGTGGCATGTCTCCGGCTATGACTATGACGAGGTTCTATGGCGTCGCCGCAAGAGACATGGGCGGGTGGAATCCGACTTTGTTTCTAAACCCTATTGTCCTGACCGCGTCCCTGGTTCCAAGTCAGATCCGGTATCCGAGCTCAAGCTGTGTATCAGCAGACAGGTGGCAGTTACGTTAAATAGTGACGGAACCTTTTTGCCGCCTGAGGCAAATCGGTCCGTAACACTATTTTGCCCGGAATAACCACTTCCGAGCACCCAAGTTAATTCGGCCGAATTAACTTGGGTGCTCGGAAGTGGTTATTCCGGGCAAAATAGTGTTACGGACCGATTTGCCTCAGGCGGCAAAAAGGTTCCGTCACTATTTAACGTAACTAAAACCTGGCCTCGTGGAGGGGGGACGAAGAGCCCGAGACATCCGCCTAGGCCGCTGAGCACGCACCACTAAATGCGCCGGAGCTGCCTCAGTGAGGATTCGAACCCCTGACCTCCAAGGTGCACAGGTTTTAGTTACGTTAAATAGTGACGGAACCTTTTTGCCGCCTGAGGCAAATCGGTCCGTAACACTATTTTGCCCGGAATAACCACTTCCGAGCACCCAAGTTAATTCGGCCGAATTAACTTGGGTGCTCGGAAGTGGTTATTCCGGGCAAAATAGTGTTACGGACCGATTTGCCTCAGGCGGCAAAAAGGTTCCGTCACTATTTAACGTAACTAAAACCCGTGCACCTTGGAGGTCAGGGGTTCGAATCCTCACTGAGGCAGCTCCGGCGCATTTAGTGGTGCGTGCTCAGCGGCCTAGGCGGATGTCTCGGGCTCTTCGTCCCCCTCCACGAGGCCAGGTTTTAGTTACGTTAAATAGTGACGGAACCTTTTTGCCGCCTGAGGCAAATCGGTCCGTAACACTATTTTGCCCGGAATAACCACTTCCGAGCACCCAAGTTAATTCGGCCGAATTAACTTGGGTGCTCGGAAGTGGTTATTCCGGGCAAAATAGTGTTACGGACCGATTTGCCTCAGGCGGCAAAAAGGTTCCGTCACTATTTAACGTAACTGTGGCATTCCTGATCGAGGTGGAGTGGAGGACAACCTCGGTCGAGGGCCAGGTGGTGGCCGTGGCGTGGGAGCAGCATCCGCCACTCTGTGCTTGCGGCGACTGCCAGGACGTTCTGGAGGCTCTAATAGCGTACCCCCGCCTGGCGCTGCTACTGATCCCTGAACGCGTTCGCAGCCGATTGCCGGACGCGTTTAGGAGAGTTACCCTACGAGGCGCGCTCTGCACGGGGTGCTGGGAGTGGTCCCTGCGGGAGGCGTGCCGGAGGATCTGGAAGATGGATGAGGCGGAGGGAGATGACCCCGAAGGCGAGGGTGCCAGGCAGCTGGCTGACGACGGGTCGGATGACGACCTGCCACGGGTCCGCCGTGACGATCCTGAGGAGGATGGTGTCCCTTGGGCAGCGCAGGTCGGTACACGGCCGCCCCGCCGCCTCATTGTGTACAACCGTGAGGCGGTGATGGCTCGCACCAGGAGGTTCCCTACTAAGGGGCGTCCTCGGGGTCGACCAAGTGTGGTGGTGGCCCCGCGGGACCGGTCCGGGGAGAGACACGGTGAGAGCCGCCCTGCCCCGCGCCACGAGCGTGGCGGACAATCGGCACGTCATGAAACGCCACGCGAGTCTATCCGACGGCGCGACGAGCGTGGCGATTGGTGGGAAGCACGTCGGGACTCGGCACAGGACTTGTACCACGCTCACGGGGCGCGGGAGAGACGCCGGCACACGTCACGGGAATCTCGTCAGCAAGAAGAGCTGCGGGAGTCACGCCGGCGCGAGGCGCGACAGGCGCCGTTCCACCCCAGGGACAATCACGGTTCCCTGGACCGTGTCGAGCACACCGGTTCAGCTTCGAACTTGACAGGGGCGGCCGCTGGGCCCGGACAACCCGGCCGCGCTCGGGAACGCGAACGGTCACCCGTTCGAGGTGCCAACGACCGACCGCTGCGTCAGCAGGGCGCGGCCCTTATCCCCGCGCCCGCACCAGAGCAGCCTTTACCGGCCCTTGCTCCCCAGCCTGCACCAGCGCAGCCTCAACCTGTCCTGGCCCGCTCCGCAGAGACGCCGGTACAGGAGATCGCTCCTCGTCGGGACGTGATACCGGCCCAGGAATGGGTACGGGGCACGTATGCCCGTAATCGGGTCATTGTCCCCTTGCATCCGGTGGCTGGCTTCGTGGTCGACATTGACGTGGGATACCCACGCCCGAGCCTTCCCCCGCCATCCGGGTTTTACTACCCCGCGAGCCTGCGCTTCCGTGGGGGCTCCAGCGTGCTTATTCAGCGAGAAGGCACCTTCGACTCGATCAGCTTTCTCCTGCACGCACATGTGCCGGCGCCGGTGCCATCTGAGTCCCGCTACGAGCCGGTGATAGTAGGGACTACCGCCACGTACGATCTGCACCCGCCGCCTCTGCCGCAATACCGCGCTGAGCACCACTTGCGACGGATTGCGTATCCCAAGCTCATGCCTATCCCGGGAGCTATCTACATGCGGAAGCAGCTCCCTGAGATTGCGGCAGCTCCGGGGTTCTACTGCGAGAGCGAGAAGGCCCAGAAGGAGCTGTTGCTCATGGCTGCCGGGTACTTCGCGGAAACTGGGTGCGGGGAGGTCGATGTGGAGCAGGGGTTCATCAGGTTCACCCGGCTCCCCTACATGGCGGCCTTCCTGTCGTACTGGCCGCCGGATGTGTGGATTGAGAAGTCCACGCTGCGTCAGCAGACGCGCAATGACTACCAGGTGGCGTTCAACGCCGACGTGGTCGGGGCTCCCCTTGGCAAGATCCCGGAGATCATGACTGAGCACGGCTACAACGCGTTGCGGCGGCATCGCGCGCAGCAGGGATTCCAGTAATTTTCCGGGAGATTGGCCGGAGAGTGCTGGGACGAAGGAGTATTTGACAACTATCAAGGTGTTGTCCCTGCGAGGCAACACCGAGAAGAACTGGCTACTGCTCCGCTGGCGAACAGGGACCGGGACATAGTATTCTCATAGTTGGTGTATTATATGCATGTATGACGATGGGTTCTCGCTGGTACACAGCACCCCGTTGTTATGATTGTGTTTTGGTTTTCTTTTGAATTTTCCATGTTTGTGGTGCCGTTGTTTGAGGTGAGCCCCCGGGCGATTGGACGATATCCATCGTCCCCCGGGGAGGGGGAGGAGTGTTACGGCCCTAACCCATGTTTGGGCGTAACAATTCCTAAAATAAATTAGTTTGGTCAGTCGAAAGTCATTTTGATATTGTTTGAGACTTTCGATAGTTATTACGTTAGATTCGGGGACTTGGCCGAGTTATTCCATCAGCCGGCCCAGGTACCCGTGGCTTTGCTTTCGGTTTGGTGTGTTACTGGTCTGTACCCGGGACTGCCAGGTACCGGGTGCCAGACTGGCGGATACTATGTACATCTACGGCTGATATTCATTGCAGCGCTAGAGGTTCGGCCCCCGGCCGACCCGCTGGCATGCACGCCGTCTTGGACAAATGTCGTAGGTGACAATGGCTTCCTATCTTTGGTTTGGAATAAAATCGACTTGAGTAAAACTCGTCTGCCGAACCAGGGGTCAAATCTGGGCTGCACTAACGCCCTTCGTGCATTCCATGTATATGCATAATTTATCTAGTTGTGCATTCAGGGCCTAGCTAGTAATTCCGCGTACTAGCTAGAATTCAGGGCTACATTCACGTAGTCCGGGCGGATAGCAGATTCCGAGTTTATTCAGGTGTAACCCACGCTAGACTAGGGTCTTTCAGAGCCGATGGTGCGGCTCGTAACACCAGCGGGCTGGGAGCTTCTTTCCATTTTTACGCATCCTCTTCGCCTCGTCGCGCGTCGGCGCATTGCGATTTTTGATCCGACGCAAAACCCGGCGAATACACCGGTTTTGATCCATACCGGTGCGGGTCTGGCTCACACGCCAGACATGGAGGATCCCGAGTTTGCATATGAGTACTGTGATTTTCGGGGCCTTGACTACCGTAGTGGTCCCAATATCTGTACGCGTAATTATGTACGAATCGACCTCGTACAGGCCCAAAAAAACCCTCTTCCGGGCCTCGTACACCTCAAAATTAGGTACCACCAGCGCAGCGCGGCGCAGACCTTAAAGCCTAGCTACCCGTGGCGCGGCGCCCGGAGGGAGTTTTCGCGCGCAAACTTCGTTTGATCTGCGTTGATATGTGGGTATACCCGCCCGCTGGCATTCAGTTAGCTAAATGGCTACTACCTAGTACCTACATGCAGTTCAGTCAAACTGAACTGAACTACCTACTACTCGCGCACCCTTGAATATACCCTGACATTATACGTACGTACAGTAAAAATAATCCCCAAAAGTTCTCGTACACGTAACAAAAATTCCTAAAAGTATTCGTACGATAATTACGCGTACAGATATTGGGACCACTACGGTACTAAAAACGTCGGCCATTTTTCCAGTGATCGTCGGCATTTAGTCGACACTTCAACGGCATTTCGCGGGGGCGGCGGCGACACAGGCGCAGGCGGCAATTGAGACAGTTTTATACATACTTTATTTTGCTGCTTTGCTCAGGTGTTTTTTGGACAGCTTGTAGTGCATCATGGCAGACGGGCGCCGTAGCAAAGGTGCCCCAGCCAGTGGGAATAATGGTGGTGCTGGTAGTGGGACAGCTCACGTAGATGACGTGGGTGTCACCGGGGAAATTACCAATGTACATCACAACAATAATACACAAGCTGCATTCATGGTTTTGACCTTACCACTCAGGGCTTATTAATTGTTAATCAGCTGCAACCTGTACCATCAGACTCCAAGCCTAAGCAGGCTGAAGAGTTTGTAGAAGGGCTGGAAGGGTTTCCTAGTTTGTACGGGGGTACCAACTACTATCAGATCTGGATAGGCAGCAGCACGTTTGGCAAGTGCACTGATCAGATCAAGGACCTAACCAGGGAATGCAAGAAGGCCAACAAGGCCTGGGCAGTATATGTAGCTGAGCTGAAGGAGCTGCTTGAAGACCAGCGCAAGAAGGTCGGCATCCATTGGCAAGACAAGTATCAAGGGTGGGAGGTCAAGGGGGATCTCATCCAGAATTTCCTTAACTATTGCAAAATGGTTGAGGAAGGCAGGGCCCACGGTTTCAACGTGGCAGACAACATAGCCCTGACCAACTGGTTGGAGGTCTCTGGGCTGGATAAGGCCACACGTGGATCTCTCAAGGTCATGTGTGCTCCTCACTCCACCCTGAAGGCCTATAAGGTCATCATCAAGCAAGCCCTCGAAGCTGAGGAGCTGTTTGAGGGTGGGGTGCCAGCAGTGAAGGCAACCCAGGCAGGTGGGCGTACCCAGGGGGGCTCCAAATCGTCTGAGGCTGACAGAAGCCAAGGAGGGCGTAGGGGCAACCACAACAAGCGGAAGGCCAATCATTCACCCGACCCTGACGGGAGGTCACACTCCAAGTCGGTGTTCAGGCGGGTGGGTGGCAAGCCCAAGCAGGGCAACGCATCTGACAACGGGGGCGGTGGCCAGGGCAAGTCAAAGATCCAGTGCTACCTGTGCAAGGGGTGGGGGCACATCAAGAAGGAGTGTCCCAGCTTCAAGAAGACCCAGGGCCAGGGCAGCAACAAGAATAACAACAACAAAAACAACAACAAGAACAAGTCCCAGGCAGGCCAGCCTTCAAAGGGCAGTCAACAAGTTGAAAACAAGGAGCAGTGACTGTCTGAGGCAACCCCTACACACCTTAATTCACCCAAAGGGGAGGCCAGGTGCTCCAATGCAGATTTTATATCTGGGCAAAGAGAGGGTGATCTCCAGGTTCAGGGTGGCCCCAGGTCACCTGGAGAGGTACAGGTTCCTATGAAGACGTCCTTGACAGCTGGTGCAGCTGTAAGAATGTCTGACCCCATGCATCCTCGTGCTGGGCACGAGGGTGGACTTCTCATTTTGAGAGAAACCAATGTACAACCACAGAGGGGTGTGAAGGCCTCTGGTGGTATGCATGTGGTCCCTGCTGGCGGTCCAGGTGTTGGGCATGAGCAGGGTGACTCAGATTCTGAGTCAGAAAAGGATGGAAGTCAGCATGGTGATGCTGGACAACCTGACAGCACAGTCCTGACTGTGCCAGGGACTGCTTCCTCCGTGTACCAGGAGTTGGGTGCTCGAATCCACAACATGTTTGGGCATGCTACTTCTCTGTCAAACAACTTTGCCTTCCGTATGGGCAGGGCACCCCTTCTCAAGGCGTGCCAGCAAGCTGCCTCACGGTGTAAGTGCCAGTTGTCCTCCAACAAGCCCAGGAAGTCACATGCCAAAGCTCTACCTCAGAGCATTAGTGATCTGCAATGTGATATCCAACACATCAGGGGCATGCAACTGTTGGTGTGCGTGGACAGGTTACTACACAAAGTACAAGGTGCTAGAGCATTTACCTTCTATGAAGAACAGGTACTTGCTGGCTGCCCTGCAGAATGTACGAGCCAAGTTTCCTACCACAAGGATCCCGAGGTGGACATGCAGTTTCAGCATCTCAAGGGTGATCCCACCCTTCCTGAGTTGCTGGTTACACCTAGGGAGGCTCATGGGCAGCAGGGTGCTATAGAGAGGGCAATCCAGGAGGTCAAGAAATTGATCATCTCTGAAGACTGGGTACCCTTGTCTGCACCTGCACTTGTCAGGAGTGCATGGTTGAGGAACGTGGAGCAGCAGCTGAACAGCAGGGTTAATTTCTACTATGATGGAGTTGCTGTCTGACAGCCCTATGGGTCTATATCATGGCCTGTGCCCACCACATGTGCTGGAGGGCTGGAAACATGCTGCACATGTCACCTTTGCCAAGCTGAGGGAGAAGGACCGGGGTGTCAAGAAAATAGACCTAGGAGTAGTCTCGAAATTATATATTGCATGTGTAACTCATCTCAACTTTGTTACCATAGCCAGTTTTTATTGCGGAGCCTGAGGCATAATTGTTAAGGAGACAACCCAAAGGTTAAATGCTACGTTGCCTGCCTGAAAGCTGGCAAGTCACAAAACCACGCAATATTGGCCGTCCAGTTAGGAGCGGCGCATTCGTGGGCGTTGGATGCATTTGGCCCATACATGGGTGAAGGGCGCGGCGCCCAGCACTTGGTACTCTACCTAGTATATCAGATTTCTTTCCACAAGTGCATACGGCTCAACTTAAACATTTTGTCACGCCTTGGTAGGGCGTCCGCTAGTATCATTTATGGACACAGCCACGCAAGCCATGATCCAAGTAATTCTGACACCGTAGGTACGAAAAGTATTGTGCCGGAATTACAACTTCGGCACTCTGTAACTTTTGCTATACGGCACTATTTTCAGTGCTACAAACTGTGCCGGAAATATCACGGCAAGCCCTACTTAGCCTATTAATTATATTGGCCAGATATACGGCAGGCGGGTGCGATTATTAGGGACGCAAACCCTAATACCTCCGTGTACATCAGGATGGCCACAAACACAATTATCTCACATAGGCAGTTGGGCACATGATCATAGGGTCAAAACCCTGACACCCCCTTGCTCAACTAGCCGGGTAGCCGGGTATACAACAGGTTCCCTGACACCCCCCTTGCACGGCTATCCTGATGTTAAGGACAGACAGGGACCAAAAGACGGTTGTTACAAACACAAAGATGACTGGAGCCCCCAAGTGTCCCTGGGAGTGCGCTACAGCCGGTGATTTCTGGTACTGATTGCTGGTGACTGGTACTTGTCACTTATGAGGCAGATATGCTGGCAGTTACTCCTGCTCCTGCCCGCCACGTCTGGTCGGGGTGGGTGACTGCGGCAATGCCTAGAGACAGGGGTGCTCAGGTGCTGCTGCAACTCTCAAGACGCCACGTCTGGTCGCTGGGTGCAGCTGGCACCTGAAGCTACTGCGTGCTGTCTCAGGTGTGGAACCCATAGGGGATGTCCATGGTGTTGCCAGGGGGAGTGGTGTCCGTGGTGCCGGTGAAGGTAAGATGGGCTGTTGGCTGTCCCCCGTCGGTGTGATTGGCACGGGTGGGACGCAGGTGAGGGTACTTGTGCCAGCAGGTATCCGCCTCGTGAGAGAAGCGGCCACAGTGGGTGCACTTGACAGATGCATCACGAGTAGGTCCCCCGCGGTTGCCCCCGCCCCCGCGTCCGCGGCCACGGTGGGTGTGGTAGGCGGTGCCTGAGTGCGCCTCCTCGGCAGACTTGGTGCCGTGAACAATATCCCAGGCCTTGAGAAGAGCGGCCTTGGTTTCTTGAAGCGTCACTTTGTCAGCCAGGTTAAGAGAAGCAAGTGCAGGCAGTAAATCATCAGGCACGCCAGCAATAAAGTTTTCAGCCAGGTCTTCTTCGGCCATGTGGCCACCGGCAGCTTGTAGGTCAGCGTGGTCCATCTCGCCCTGCGTGAGAAATTGGCGCATGGTCTGTCCCCGTTCCAGTTTCATTCTGTTAATCTTGCGTCTAAGGGCACGACGATTGCTCATTAAAAGCTTTGGCTGTTCGTATTCCTCGCATAGACGTTTATAGGCAATGCTCCCAACTTTCTGGGGGACATTGTTCACGAGCTTAAGAGCCGGGCCCACTAGGCACTGTGTCAGAGCAGCAAAAAGAATAAAGTCACGCTGCTCATCATCTTCCACGCCCAACAGAATATTGAGCATGCCAAAAGCGGCCACAATTGCTACAAGCGGAATTTTCGTGTCCTCCCATTTGCTGGGGTCGGAGCCATTGAAAGGAGTGATGCTCTTGCAGGCGGTAATCAGGTTGAGGTCCTTGGTAGCCTTGGTGGTAGCTGCCACAGTTGCAGTTGCCATTCTTGAAAAAAAAAGAGAAAGTTCAGGACAATAAGATGGCGATGAGGTAGCAACGATGGTCAACGACTACAAAGACGAAATACAGGCTGTCGTCAAGGAGCCGGAACTCTTGGATTAAAAACTGACTGGCTGTAGCACAGGGAGTTGATTCCAGGTTTGCTGATTTCAGGTTTGTACGAATTTGCAATTGTTTAAAATTTCGAAAATGCTCCCCCCCCTCAGACCGATACCATGTCAAGAAAATAGACCTAGGAGTAGTCTCGAATCGGGGTTCTTTGAACGGAGTTTCTTCTATACGTGAATGCGGGAACAAGAGGCCGCTGGATGAGCGGCTTATAGGTCGTAGTGTTTACTCGTAGCTGTTTGGCTAGAGCTTTTGTGATTAGTAGATGCAATATAGTGCATGGTTGAAAAATGAATTAAATAAAATGTGCGTTCCGCGCTTGGGTTGATTATACCCGGGCGGAACGGGGCGTGAGGTGCAGTGCCCCTGAAAAGAACAACCTACGCATTATTTAATACTAGCCGTGCAGATTCGGGATATTCTACCCCCGGTCTGTACGGTTAGCGTCTTACTAGCATCCACTAAACATAAGGGTTTTATGACGTCAGTTAGCTAGGGATAAGGGAGGTTTTGCGACTAAAAGCCGCTCTGGCTGGTTTTGTCGGCCTCTTTCTTTGCTCGTTGTCGTTGCGGCGGCAGCCGCAGCTATGGGTGCTGCGGAGCAAAATCCCAAAAGCACTGGTTGCACTGGCCACTTGGCCAGTGGTGAGACTTCCAGTTGTTAACCGGCCAGGCGTAGTTCCTCGCCCGGTTAACTAAAAGAAAAGAAAATGATTACCTCCGGTCCGCACCTTTTCCCCAGCTTGGGGTCTTTGGTGGGCCGGATGCCGTGACAGGTGCTCAACTGTCGCTTGGTCGGCCCAGTGCGCGAGCTGGTGCTCCGTACCTGGGGATGCTTGCACCCCGGGTTGGAGCCGGATGGCTGGCACTGGCGACCCGTGTCTCGGTCCGCGGCCTGCGGCTTTTTCTTCGGAAATTGCTGCTGGCCAGCAAACTTTGCAATTGCCTTCCGCCGAGGGGGGGGTGGTTGGGGCTGGGGACGGCGATGGGAAAAGCGCCTAAGCTAGAAATTTTTTCCCCACGCATAGAAACCTCGGGGGGGAATGCGGTCTTGGCTGAACGGACTCTCGTTCAGCCAGGTGCCTGGGGCTGTGGCCTCGGGCATCCGGGCTGGCGGGGCCTGGGCTAGGTCCACGTTTTTTCTCGAAGCACCCCGGGTCTATGGGGAGACGGCCATAGCGGTACCGACTCGGGGCCCCGAGAGGGGTCATGATAGGCTGGCCGTGCGCAATCGCAGTGCAAATGCGCTGGGCCTTTTTGGGCCTGGCCATGCATCCACAGCCGCCGGGCACACGCCTCCCGATGTGGGGGGGCTCCCGTTTTGCGGCAGGGCGGTCACTTGTGACAACGAGCAAGGTGGAGTGCGGCTTCAAGGGAAAGCCAGGGCGGGGGTGATTGGGCAACGTACTTCATGAAGGGCCTTGAACGGCGTGCCTCCGGGCATGTCAATTAGTGTCACATGTATGCTTCCACTTATTGTTTTAATGAAGATGCTGGTTTTTGTGGGAGCTACGTGGGACATGAATCGGGGTTCTTTGAACGGAGTTTCTTCTATACGTGAATGCGGGAACAAGAGGCCGCTGGATGAGCGGCTTATAGGTCGTAGTGTTTACTCGTAGCTGTTTGGCTAGAGCTTTTGTGATTAGTAGATGCAATATAGTGCATGGTTGAAAAATGAATTAAATAAAATGTGCGTTCCGCGCTTGGGTTGATTATACCCGGGCGGAACGGGGCGTGAGGTGCAGTGCCCCTGAAAAGAACAACCTACGCATTATTTAATACTAGCCGTGCAGATTCGGGATATTCTACCCCCGGTCTGTACGGTTAGCGTCTTACTAGCATCCACTAAACATAAGGGTTTAATGACGTCAGTTAGCTAGGGATAAGGGAGGTTTTGCGACTAAAAGCCGCTCTGGCTGGTTTTGTCGGCCTCTTTCTTTGCTCCCCACCCACCCACCCACATATTGCATGTGTAACTCATCTCAACTTTGTTACCATAGCCAGTTTTTATTGCGGAGCCTGAGGCATAATTGTTAAGGAGACAACCCAAAGGTTAAATGCTACGTTGCCTGCCTGAAAGCTGGCAAGTCACAAAACCACGCAATATTGGCCGTCCAGTTAGGAGCGGCGCATTCGTGGGCGTTGGATGCATTTGGCCCATACATGGGTGAAGGGCGCGGCGCCCAGCACTTGGTACTCTACCTAGTATATCAGATTTCTTTCCACAAGTGCATACGGCTCAACTTAAACATTTTGTCACGCCTTGGTAGGGCGTCCGCTAGTATCATTTATGGACACAGCCACGCAAGCCATGATCCAAGTAATTCTGACACCGTAGGTACGAAAAGTATTGTGCCGGAATTACAACTTCGGCACTCTGTAACTTTTGCTATACGGCACTATTTTCAGTGCTACAAACTGTGCCGGAAATATCACGGCAAGCCCTACTTAGCCTATTAATTATATTGGCCAGATATACGGCAGGCGGGTGCGATTATTAGGGACGCAAACCCTAATACCTCCGTGTACATCAGGATGGCCACAAACACAATTATCTCACATAGGCAGTTGGGCACATGATCATAGGGTCAAAACCCTGACACGGGGTTGGAAGATGCTGGAGCCAACAGTGGGTCAGAAGGTATTAGCTTGGAAGGAACCGAGCCTGTATGGCAAACGTGGTAGCTGGAGTCCTGGGGTGGTCACCCAGGTTGATGAAGCTAGCCACGCATGCTTGGTCAGCATGGAGGACGAACCAAAGCATGTACACCGGCTGAGTTGGTCATATGTCAAGCCTAACCTGATGGATGAGGGCAGTCAGGCACAAGGCTCACAGGATCTGCAGGATTTTCAGGTCCCAAGTGACATTACTGACGCAACGACCACATCTGTTGCAGGGGAATCTGTCAGCCCTGGCCAGGTTGCAGAGGTACTTGTTGAACAGCCTGCAAGGTCAACAGCTGGGGAGTCAACTGTCAAGCCCAAGGCTCTAACCAAGCCCAGGGGGACAAGTTTGGCGGGATTGATTGGGGCTCTGCAAAGGGCCAAGAAGCAGCCCAAGGTAGCCAAGCTCAGGTGGCATGGCAATCTGGGGCTGGACACTGCCTTAGAGGTAGACACTAATTCTCAGGTTTCCATTATTGGGACCAGAGCTGCAGCAGGGTACAGCATGACTGAGCCCAGCTATCAGTTTGTGTCTGACTTCAGTGGCGGGGTACACGTGAAGGTACTGGGTGAGGTATCTATTCCTATCCTTGGACAGGACACTGCATTTTGTGTCTTGGAGGGCTATCAGGGACCTGCTCTTCTGGGGCAGAATTTCCTATGCCAGGATGGAGTAGTGATCACGTCCTCTCTCCTGACTAAGGAAGGGGCTGGTCAGGTCCCACTGATTAATTTCAGGACCACTCACCTACCACGTGCCGTAACCAGGTCGGCGTGTGCAAGTGTGCCAGGGGCAGGAGCCCTTGGTTGATGACCTCATATTGCCAGCTGCTAGTCATCCAAGCAGTTTGGGCATTGGTCCTCACTCACTTGCTGGACACAGCCCTATCAACTACCAAGGCCTGGTGAAGCTCATGTCCTCTCCCATTATGTGTCCCCAGGTCACACTGGGTCTGATTAAATCTGGGGAGGACTGGATCTCCAAGAAATGCGTGGAACCTGTCAATGACCTGCCTCCTGCACGGCGTCTACTCAAGCTCAAGTTTGTCATCAAGATGAAGAAGGTGGTGGACGGGGTCAAGGTACAACATGTCAGGCCAGTGCTGAATGAGTTCAAGGGTACTGGTGAGTGCACTGCTGAGGAGTTGTATACCCCTGGCATGTTGCATGACACTTGGAGGCTGCTGCTGTGTGTATTTCTAGGCCTTCTCAACAAGGGCTTGGACTATGGCTCACTGGTGGTAGACTTCAAGAGAGCATTTCTGGAGGGGGATGCAGAGGTGGCCCAGGAAAAGTGGGAGGGCAAGACGCCTTTCTATGTCAGGGTGCCTGCTGTATGGAAAAGGGACATTCACACTGAGTTCCTTAAAATCCTCAAGGGCCTGGAGGGCCTGAGGTCAAGTCCAATAATCTGGAGGGAGACTCTCAACCGTTTCCTGAAGGAGCATTGCAACTTGAAGGTTTCTCCTGTAGACCCCTGTCTGTTTCTGGGGCAATGGGAAGGCCTACCAGTGTATGCTTCGCTGCACGGGGATGACCTGCACCTGCTGGCTCCTACGTCGTGGCTTAAGGAGCTGATCTCCATCATTAAGTCCAAGTTTCCTCTGGGTAGGGAGCAATGGCAGGTGGAGAATGAGCCTCTGCTGTTTGTGGGCATGGAGGCCACACTGGTGAAGAAGGGGGGGGAGTGGCGTATGCTGCTGGTGGGGGGTAATGATTCTCAAGAAACCCTCAATAGCAAGCTTCCTCCAATCATCACACAGGCACTGTGTCCCATGGTGAGGGGCATGGTTGCTTGGGTGGCAGGCATTTCCAGGCCAGACCTTATGGTCATAGCCAGGTTGCCTGATGACATGCTGATGGAGCTAGGGTCTGCCAAGGTGGCTGATCAGGTCAAGGCTTCATCTGGCATTCTGTTGTCTGCAGTGGATTTATCACAACCCATTTGCATGGAGCTGTATGTGGATAGCTCAATGGACAGCAGGCAGGTCCCCAAGGTCAGGGGCAGGGCTGCAGGGCTCTTTGTGCTCAGACAGGAAGGCCTGGGGAGTTTGGTGAGCTGGTTTAGTCGCCTGCACAAACGGGTGGCTGTCAGCAGTGATGTGGCTGAATGCAGGGCTATTTGTGAAGGAATTCACACAAGCCTTTATCTGAAGGAGTTGCTTCATCGGATGACTTCTAACACTCCTTGGCCACTTCAGGTTACCACTCTTCTAAAAACAGACTCCATGGGGATGGTGCAGTTCGTGCACAGACAGATGGCCAGAAGTAGGGACTTGGATTATCTCCTTCTAAAGGAATTATCCTCCTTGGCCAACATTGAGCATATCCCTGGGGTTGACAATCCTGCTGATGCTTTGACCAAGCTAGTGCAGAAGGCAGCAGTGCAGTACAAGGTTCTTCAGTCTCTGATGGACCCATCTCAGCAAGCTGTCTAAGCTGGTGCCTGGTTATAGGGCATTGGAGAAGCAGATTGTGTGGTAGTGTCAGCATTGTGACTGGCATAATACCTGTATATTAGTCTGTACTAAGGCTCATGGACCATGGTACACTCACTCTGATCATAATCAGGATACAGCCAGGTTTTGGCTGGGGTTCATGCTGTTGACTACACAAGGTTGACAGGTCCATTACAGACCATGTATTCTATTTTAAAAGAAATGTATATTTGTACATACTTCTCACAATGGTCTGGGAACCTTCATACTGGGGTTTATAGGGCAGGGTTCGATTCCCTGGTATTATGTTTCTACAAGCTGCCAGGCCTGTTCAGGTGTTTGCCTGTTCAGACTTCCCCAGTTCCCCAGGGCAGGATTTAATTGTTGCCTATGTGTTTCATTTTGTCATTTGTTTGCTGTGGCAGTTTACCATCTGGCAAGTAGACGGGCGCCGTAAGACGGGCGCCAATAGACCCCTGTTGAGAGAATGACAGGCAAACTATTGTAATACGCCTTACTTTGTCAAGTGGTATTTTAATTGTCATGGATTTATTGTACTTATATTGAATATGTACTGGGTTTTATGGGATTAGTATCTGGGATTAATGTAACTCACCGCCAGAAGGTCATTGTACTGGAGGCTCTACCGAGGTGATGGGATTAATTCCTGGAGAAGACCTCATAGAATTAACCTGTATGTATTTAATTTTGTTATCTCTAATATCTGGTGGTACTCTGTAATGCCACTTCCATAGGTTTTTATCCATTTCTCATGGAATGTTTTTCCCTGTGGCAGATCTATTTCTTTTCCAGTTCCTTAAAAGAAAAGGCTGGGGGAATGGCAATGGCCATTAAATACATCTGTTCAAGCTTCAAGCTGGAGTGAAGGACATTTAAAGCTACTTCAAGGGTCCCTGGCAGGGTATGTGATCCCTAAAGAAAAGAAGGGATTCAAGTTAACGTAAAGGATTTACGTGAGATGGATAGAGATTGTTACGCTCTTTCCAACGGCACCTTGAACGCCTCATTTGGTTAAGGAACGTAAAAGTTATGACGTTTCCTAGGCTGTGCCGACAGTACCCGGCGCGCCACTGTGGGCGCGTACGGACACAGGATGTACAAGTGTCACTATGATAGTCCGCAGGACGTTGACAGGACTTGTACAGGACTTGATGGTCAGTTGATAGGTAGGCGCGCTGTAGCGTGCCAGGACCTATGAGACAATTGATGCTGAGCAGCGTACGGATAGGTCCACAGGACTAGCCGTATAGACAATTGATAGATCTGCGCGCCAAAGGCGTGCCAGAGTCTGTGTAATCAATTGATTGACAGTTCAGCTGTGACAGTGCAGCTGAATACTTGGACGCGTCCCTAGCAACCTATATGTGTGACTTGGTAGCTCTAGGACGCTAGTTCTTGCGTGCACGTTCTCTTGGCACTGCGACCCTGTCGCCTGTGCTGCGTGCAGTCTTGGAAGTGACGTGACTTACGTCTGTGTTCCTTATTCATAATAAAGGCAACATTTCCTGCAAGAACCATGGCGGAATTCTGTGCAACCCTCTCACAACTGGCGGAGCAGCTATTTCCTCGTCAGTGGGAATTCGGAAATCGAAGGAATTCGGCATGAGTGAGATTCGGCGAGTAATACGAGTTGTGAGAGAGTTATGCCGAAGTTCGCCATGGTTCTTGCAGGAATGTTGCCTTTATTATGAATATGGAAACACAGACGTAAGTCACGTCACTTCCAAGACTGCACGCAGCCGTACAGGCGACAGGGTCGCAGTGCCAAGAGAACGTGCACGCAAGAACTGGCATCCTAGAGCTACCAAGTCATACATATAGCTTGCTAGGGACGCGTCCAAGTATTCAGCTGTACTGTCACAGCTGAACTGTCAATCAATTGATTACACAGACTCTGGCACGCCTTTGGCGCGCAGATCTATCAATTGTCCATACGGCTAGTCCTGTGGACCTATCCGTACACTACTCAGCATCAATTGTCTCATAGGTCCTGGCGCGCTACAGCACGCCTACCTATCAATTGACCATCAAGTCCTGTACAAGTCCTGTCAACGTCCTGCGGACTATCATGGTGACACTTGTACATCCTGTGTCCGTACGCGCCCACAGTGGCGCGCCGGGTACTGTCGGCACAGCCTAGGAAACGTCATAACTTTTACGTCCCGTAACCAAATGAGGCGTTCAAGGTGCCGTTGGAAAGAGCGTAACAATCTCTATCCATCTAACGTAAATCCTTTACGTTAACTCAAGCCTTTGATCACTTTCCGTGCATTCGAGATACTGTCGGGCAGAGTGTTGCCCGCGGGGAGAACGTTTCCCAACAGCTTAAAGAGCTCATCAGCAAAGGTCTGAGGGCATGAGTTTTCCCCCATTAGCGTCAGCAATTGCAATGTAAACATCAAGGCCTTGCTCTCAGATCCCCGGCGGGTACAATGGCGTATCGTCCTTGACTCTGGCCACTGCTTCGTCATAATTTCTAGCAAACTGGCGTGCTGCATCCTCTCCACTGGCCGACCCGTCGTCAGGGTCCTCGGCCATGAATTCATCGACTGTCTGTCCTGGACGCATTTACAATCTCTAGATGGAGGGTCGGCATCGACCGTTGATGGTCAATGCCGGCCCTCCGTGGCTAACCAGTTGCCATCGGGATCACAAATCGAGCCACGCTGGGACGTCTGCGGCAGTGAGACCACTGGCAGCTCACTAATCAACAGTGAGCATGAAGTCCGGCTCTGTCCACATCTCCAGGAACGCATCCACCATAATTTCGCGATAAAACTGAGGAAGCCTGGAGGATGACCAATGCAACTGGACAATGTAGGTATCCATGGAGGAAGGGAAAGGAGATATCACGAAATTTGGCCAGCTAGCATGTGTGTAGATGTAACTGATCGGCTCGAGTCCGGTATCCATGGGTGGGTAGCAAAAGCCGACCGCCATCTTTCTGGTGCCTGCCTGCGTGCCACCCGCCGCCGTGATAGCCGCTAAGTCACCCGTTGCAAGTTTAAGTCTGCTCGCCAACGCTTTCGATGTCGTCGATCCCTTTTGATCAAACGGACATTTTCTCAGTCATTCAAATGGTAGATATTACGGTCAGTGTACGGTAGTGTTGGTTAGTCACGGGCTCATTGGTAGAAGTCTACTGAAACAGTACAGCCTTAGCTCCTGAGGCCTCTGTACTTGTACCAAGCAGTACGGAGTCTAGCCGATCCGCACGCCGAGCCGCGCGGGGCGTGCGGGCCCCGCGCGGGGCGTGCGTTCCGGCCGTTTGTGTAGCTGCCGTTGGTGGCTTTTGGCGAAAGACGTTCAAAAAGTTTTTGCGCGGGATGCTTCCAGGTTCGTCGATCTGCTGAATCCAACGGCGGACAGAAGCAGGTGCAGTGCGTCATGTATACGTTGGCACCGTCTCCGTTCGCAAAATGGGGGGATTCCGGACTTAGCCAGCCTTGGTCATCTGCATGGTGGTGTGCGACCGAACGTTGTAAATGCCGAGAAGGGTAGCAGTGCTCCGACCAGCTCACGTGTGCAGTGCCGAGGAGTCACTGGGAGCGATTTGATGCAAGAGCGACCGAAGAGGAAAAGCCAAAACAAAACGTCGGTCCCAAGGAATATGTGCAGACCTTAAGACTGCAAATAACGACCTTTGGCCGTGCATACCTGGTAGAGGGGTATGTCCTCAAGGAACAGGATGGCACCATGGTGGATGCTCTGATTAACCGGGTAAAGAAGAGCTGCATTAACTTTCTAGAAACAGCTGTGGCTGACGACAACCGTGCCGAGCTGGATAAGTATGAGGCATCATGCTGGGTGCTAGACCCGACGACTGGTGAGCTCACCCCCCAGAAGCCCAAGGGCTCCAAACCCAAAGCCCTAAGTGTTGACGAATTCGTAAGAAAGGAGCTGAGCCGGTGGCTAAGCAACACGAGCTCCAAAAAGCGGCAGAGTGCTGGCGCCGAGGACGAGGATGATGACGGCGACCTGAAGGAAAATCGCCAAGCGCTAGGCGACGTGACGAACATGCCAAAGGTAATAACGCTATCTTTAGCTACAGGAGTCTGCAAGCTTCTTGGTTTTTTCTTTCATCACGGGTCTGCTCTTAACCGACTTCCCGAATGTTAACGTCCTTATTCCATGCCCCGCCCTCTGCTTGCAGGCAATTCCTGCTGCCAAGCCGGCGGCCAAGCCGGCGGCCAAGCCAGCGGCCAAGCCGGAGGTCAAGCCGGAGGTCAAGCCGGAGGTCAAGCCGGAGGCCAAGCCTGTGCAGCATGCCACAGGCTGCCGAGCAGATGAAATTCGGAGACTCAGAGCTCGGCTCCAAGCCCTTGAGGAGGAGTTAGAGCAGGAAGTCGCAGGGTACGCGCCTACACCTGTGGAGGTATCGGATGTGAGGCCGCCGCCTCCGGTGGCCAAGAAGGTTGTACCGCCGCCCCCTCCCGTTCCCAAGCAGCCTGTCATGCCGCCCCCTCCGGTGGCCAAGAAGGTTGTACCGCCGCCCCCTCCCGTTGGCACGCAGCCTGTCATGCCGCCCCCTCCGGTGCCCAGCAACGCTGTGCAGCCGTCCCCTCCGGTGCCCAACAACACCGTGGAGTCGCCCACTCCGGTGCCCAAGCTGGCCGACCTGCCAATGCCGGATGGTCTCCCGCCTGCTCGTGTGCCTGCCATCAAGCCAGATGTCTTCGAGCCCATCACGTCGCGCCCCGCCATCAACAAGCCGGCCGCCAGCAACAAGCCGGCCGCCAGCAAGAAGCCGGCCGCCATCAAGAAGCCGTCTGCAAAGCAAAAGCTTCCTAGTGGTCCCATGGACTTGGGGCTTGCGCACTATCTGAGCACCTTACTGCCAACCGCGGTGGTTCAAGAGTGACCGGGCCCTGGTGGTTTCGGAGAAGCACTGCACGGGGCCTTCGTGGCACAAAGGTACAAGTACGAGCGCAATGGGGCGCGGCCGGCTGCGTATGTTTGGGAGCCTGGCAAAGTGGTGGAGGTGAAGCCGAAGCTCAAGGCCCCTTACGGCACGCGGTTTGTGGAGCGCGATGGGGGCTCGCAAATGCTGTTTGTTGACTTTGCCACGATGCATTACGGTGACGCCGAGGGCAACGAGAATGCGTGGGTCCTTCTGGGCAACGTCACTGACGACGACCTTCGAGGCGCACGTGCGAAATTGAAGGAGAGTTGGGGGCCAGCAGAGGAGAAGGAGGAGGTGTCGGATGAGTATGTACCGGCCAAGCGAGCGCGGGCGCCACCCAAGGAGAAGGCGTCTGCCGGTGCTCCCTCCGCGCCAGCGATCCCGCCTGCCTCTAGCTCTTCGACCGCAACGGCGTCTGCCGGTGCTCCCTCCGCGCCAGCAATCCCGCCTGCCTCTAGCTCTTCGACCGCAACGGCGTCTGCCGGTGCTCCCTCCGCGCCAGCGATCCCGCCTGCCTCTAGCTCTCCGGCCGCAACAGTGTCTGCCGGTGCTCCCTCCGCGCCAGCGATCCCGCCTGCCTCTAGCCCTTCGCCCGCAATGGCGTCTGCCGGTGCTCCCTCCGCGCCAGCGATCCCGCCTGCCTCTAGCCCTTCGCCCGCAACGGCGTCTGCCGATGCTCCCTCCGCGCCAGCAATCCCGCCTGCCTCTAGTCCTTCGCCCGCAACGGCGTCTGCCGATGCTCCCTCCGCGCCAGATCTCACCGAGGCGGAACTGGAGCTTGCCGCGATCAAGGCCATGATGGCAAAAGCGCAGCGGAAAGTTGAGCTGGAGCGGCAAGCAAAGGAGTCCCTGAGTCAGACTCCTGATCCGGTAATTATATATAATAATTTAGTGGAATGTTTTTTCTGAATTAAGCACGTTTTAGCTATGTAGTGATGTGGTGTTGTCACACCCAATTGCCATGTGCGTATATTATTGTTACTCGTGTATGTATCACTCTCATGCTAGATCATGCATCATACCCACAGGCATAACCCATTTCACCATAGGATGTTTTGCTGGGCAACAACTATCTGCCGTGCCTGACTGCCCCCCCCCCCTGCCTTGCTGCCCTTGTGTCCTCTTCAATGGTGGTGCTCTGCGTGCCTGCAGGCCTCCAGAGCATGAGTGCTGGCAACGGTGTGGCTTTGTTCATGCAAAGAAGCACCATTGATCATGATGACACCTGAAGAAGAAGTAAATTAATTGGCTGGGCTTGATGCGGCCTGTGTTATTTCACAATGGTGTAAACGTATCGATGAGACGCCCAATGTGGGGCTAAATCCTCATTGTAAATCAAGAGAGACAACTGTTAATGGGATGTATTATTATTTCTAATAAAGAAACCATTTGGAATGATGGCCTGTTAAGCTGTTCTTAACCGTGCTTGTGTTGTAATGCTGGCAAAATCTGCATTTTCCCCTTTTTTATCACTGTCATTTTTACCACTTTGTGGTATTTTTTTACCACCCTCATTTTTACCACTTTGTGGCGTGTTTTTACCACCCTCACTTTTACCACTTTGTGGCGTGTTTTTACCACCCTCGCTTTTACCACTTTGTGGTATTTTTTACCACTTTGACAGTAAAGTGGTAAAACTGAGGTGGTAAAAGGTGGTAAAACGATTTTACCACCTGCTTTTCTCCTAGCGTTTTTCCACCGTTTTACCACTTTTTACCACTTTTTACCACTTTTTACCACTTTTTACCACTTTTTACCACTTTTTACCACTTTTTACCACTTTTTACCACTTTTTACCACTTTTTACCACTTTTTACCACTTTTTACCACTTTTTACCACCCACTTTTACCACTTTTACCACTTTTACGGTTCCTGAGTTCCTAGTGCTGCCCTAGTGTGGTAGTTTTGCCTGAACGCAGTCGCCATGGCCACTTCCGCAAGGGGTGCGCGCACCGTGCACGTGAAATTTGTGACCTTCGGTTCCGGCGCGAATTTTTTGGCGCCAAAAAATTCGGGGGTGTCCCGTCCCAGTCGAAACACCATGGAAATACCAAGCATGGTGCCGCAGCAGACCCGAGTCTTGACGTAATAATATGTATGCCGGTTTCCAGGGTTTCCGCATGAAAGTTGGGTGAGAAACTGGATAAAACTACGTTTCCTTTGCCCCAGTACCTCAACAAACTCGTAGAATCCTAATTATCAACCTTTGAACGCATCATCATGGTCGTGCCACCCAACAGCCACTGAAATTCGCGCGAAAACTGGCGAGATCTACCTGCCGCCATCGCCGTCGTCTTCATCTTCGTCCCACAAAAATGCCTGATTTCAGTGGTACATATTTGTTTGCAGCTGTAAAAAAAACACACACACAAAAATACCAGGATTATTTCTTGAATTCTATGAGATGTTTCTGACCTTTGTTGAAAGTTTCAGACCAAAAATCGCATGTTTAATAGGTTTGCCACGTGTCAGATTACAACGCGATACATCGCGTTCTAACCCTACAACGCGATACATCGCGATGTAAAAAAACACGGGTTAATGATGTTTCATACACCCGTTTGCTCACCATAGTCACCAGCATCTTTGTTAAAACAATAAGTAGATGCATACAGACAGGTAGCGGTTACAGAACCGCTATTAAGAACTCCTTAGGCATGGCTCGCGATTACCCGCGCAGACCAGGCCACCAAAGAGGGTGGGTGGGTGGGACAAGAAAAAAGACCACAACAATGTCACTACGCCGCCAAAGTAGTCAAACTGCCCTAGCACGGGGCTGACATCAGCAACCGAGCTTAACTTAACACGCCAACCTGAGAATGTAGCGACACCTACCGTACCACAAAAACAACAACCAATCAAATACCCTTTCCGAAAGGTTCTAATTATCATTCAACAAACCGGTTCAACAAACCCGGCCCTGTCAAACTTTAAGCATAAGATTGTTTCGAGATTGTAGCACAATAGGGCCACTGCCCCTACTAACAATTCCAGGTCGCCAGCCATTAGCCAAATCCGGTTACATCTGCCAAACCCGCCCGGTTCAGCCGACCATCCAGGCGGCTCCCGTGAGCGGCCTTATTCCCCGCCTCACTTCGAGAAACTCTTTTCAAAGAAATCCGATTCATACACCCGTTTGCTCACCATAGTCACCAGCATCTTTGTTAAAACAATAAGTAGATGCATACAGACAGGTAGCGGTTACAGAACCGCTATTAAGAACTCCTTAGGCATGGCTCGCGATTACCCAACCTCCCCTTCCTGGCCCTCCGGTCCGCTAAAGAAGCACCATTTCCTTTCCCGTCAAAAGCTGTCCTGTCGCGATGGGCGCTCTCCGTTGCCAGAAAACAGATTTAATTCCCAGCGACTGTGAATGCACAAAAATTCATGCACTGTCAATCGACACAGCTCGCATTTTTGACCCCACTCGGGGGCCCCCGCTGACCTCGTTGCCGACCTCTTCTCTGGTCCGCTAAGGGGTGCTGTCGCGGAACACAAAGTCAAAGCAAAAGCTGCTGACTGGCGCCGCTGATTCCAGCCGACGCCCAGTTTACAACTTTTTTGAAGAGCAACCAACCTAGTGCCGAGCACATAAACACTCCTTCCGTACAAAAAAGTGGAAATACCACTGATTACGAAATCAAGTTGGCTTTCAGCCCTTGCCTCCTGCGCCGAGGCTCCGTGTCCCACAACGGTGACTTAAATTTTTTACCCCCCGAGCCGCGGCGGCCCTCAAGCCAAGCCCAACCCGGAATGCAAGCATTTCCAGGTACGAGACAACTCAAAGGCAGGCCAGCCTGCCGACAGCCCAACCCGAGGCGCAAGCATCCCCAGGTACGGAACCATCAAGCAAGCTAGCCCTTGCCCAACCCGGCCAGCTGGCCGTTTCTTTCAAACAAACCAGCCATTAAATAATGCATCAGCCCCCGCTTCGCATTTAAACCCCGATCACCCGGACATTAATTCCGGGCCAGTGGCAGCCATGAATCCCAACCGCCTTAAGCAGCCAGGGATCATGGATGCCGGAAATTTGGTTAACAAATTTTAGCCCCGCACCCATGCTGAGCGCAAGGCTGGTGAGGCACTTCTTGTACCGCCATAGCCTCAGCCGTCGGCGCTCAGCCAACGTTTACAAGAAAAAAGACCACAACAATGTCACTACGCCGCCAAAGTAGTCAAACTGCCCTAGCACGGGGCTGACATCAGCAACCGAGCTTAACTTAACACGCCAACCTGAGAATGTAGCGACACCTACCGTACCACAAAAACAACAACCAATCAAATACCCTTTCCGAAAGGTTCTAATTATCATTCAACAAACCGGTTCAACAAACCCGGCCCTGTCAAACTTTAAGCATAAGATTGTTTCGAGATTGTAGCACAATAGGGCCACTGCCCCTACTAACAATTCCAGGTCGCCAGCCATTAGCCAAATCCGGTTACATCTGCCAAACCCGCCCGGTTCAGCCGACCATCCAGGCGGCTCCCGTGAGCGGCCTTATTCCCCGCCTCACTTCGAGAAACTCTTTTCAAAGAAATCCGATTCTAAACCCGTAAAAATTCCCGATGCTATCTTTACCTTTCCCATCATTTGCGGTAAGATAACATTAGGCCTGCGCGATGTGCACCCGACCTCTCCATGAAAGGCTGGCCTTTCTTGTGCGCCTGGGCACCAAAAAATGCACGTTATGGTACGTTCTTGTATAAAAGGTCTTTAGCTAGCGTTTTCCTGCTTTCTTAGCTCGTTGAACGTAAGCTTTTTGCCTTCTTTCTGGCCAGGTGCTTCCATGAAGTTGCGGGTCCTGGCGGTGCATCATTAGATTCGTGGATGGTTTTTAGCAAGTTTGTCTGGCTTGCTGCAGCGCGTGGCCGACAACCTGTCAGGAAGGTGTCATGCTTTTAGTTTCCACGCTTCTGTGAAAATTCTTTTGCTTATAGGCAGTTGTGTTTAAGGAAATTCACGAGGTCTTCCTAAGCAGCAGCATTAATTAATTAATTAATTAAAAATTAAATTAAATTAAATTATAACATGCCTCCTTTGGGAGATCATGTAGCACATATTCCATGATGGATACTTAGGTGGGGTGGAGGAAGCTGCGTAATCGAACTATCCTAACTCTAAGCTACCTAGTCTAGAAAAATCCTAACTGCCCAACTCGTCAAAATGCCTCCTCCTCTTGGGGGGAGGGGGCTTGCACACAGTGTCGGGCGTGTGAGCCTTGACAATCTTCTGCCACCGCGTCTTGTCCTGCATGGCAGTCCAAAGACGGGAGAGAGAGTGGATGCGGTTCTCAAACTGGGCTGGGACGTACCACTACAGTAGGCCGGTCGTCCAGCAACATCTGGATGTAGTTCGTGACAGGTTTCCCTACCCTTTTGGGAATGCCCTTGGGGCCAGGCCAGGTCAGAATGTGTCGTCCTGGCTGGCCAAGCCGCTGGGGGCCGGCCAGACCAAGGGCGGTGTCGACCTGGCTAGTGCGAGCAATTAAGGTGTCCTACAAATGCTATCCTACGCTGCCTAATCTCGTCCGAAATACGAGGCATACCATGATACAAAGACTCTGATGACGGGCGCTCGGAAAACCCTACGTTAAGGACCTGTCGGAGCATCCTGTAAACCGTGCCGTTGAGCCTAGCTGCCAGTGTGGGTGTGATTGTCCACGCCTCGGCGCCATACGTGAGCACCGTGAGGACGAGGACCTTGAAGAGCATGCGCTTGCGGTGCTCGCCCAGGCCCTTCGAGCGCCAGTAGGTGTTGAGCGAACGGAGCCTGGCCCAGGCCAGGCCGATGCGGGTGTCCACATCGTCTGCAGTCAGTTTGCCAACTCCCCAACAGTTTGAAGCGATCGCGGAACGGGACCTCTGTCCCGTCGAGCAGGCGCGGCAGCGGTGGTGTACTGGAGGCCCCAATCACCATCGCCTCAGTTTTGACACTAATCTCCAACCCCACCGCCCGCGCCTCCAGGCCCAGACAGTCCAGCCAGGTCTGAATGTGCTCGGGGCTCGCGATGAGGGTGGTGTCATCCGCATAAATCAGGTCGGCCAGGCGGTAACCAGGTCGAACCCCGCCGTGCTCTTTCTCGTTAAGGATGTTCAAGCCTGGCTCGAACCCCTTAAGAGCAGTAAAGCGTGCACGTGCCCGGCGCATGACGTGATCCACGACAATAATGAACAGGTATGGGGACAGGACACAACCTTGCCACACCCCGTGGTGAAGGGGGAATGGTGGGGTGGTGCCTTCCGCAGTCCGCACTACTGCCTGTTCGAGCCCTCATACAGTCGGCGAATGGCAGCAATAAACGCAGGTGGTACCCGATCCAGAGCTAGGATGGCCCAAAGAGCCTCCCAGAGAACCGTGTCAAAGGCCTTGATATAGTCAACAAAAATGAAGACCAGCGGCAAACTGTCAGGGGGAAGGCGACGCACCTCCTCCATCAACCGGCGCGCGACAAACACAGCCATGACAGTGTTACGACCACGACGGAAACCCATCTGAGACTCACCCAGGTGTGGGTCCAGCGCGGCGCGCAGCCTGTGCAGCATCATACGCATGAAGACCTTCAGCGCGGCGCTCTGGAGGCAGACACCCCGGTAGTTACCGGGGTCAGCAGCAGAGCCCTTCTTGTGTACAGCATGACGCGGATGGCCGTCTGCCACTCAGCAGGCGGAGGCTCGTCAGAGAGCAGGACACGGTTGCAGAACGCCAGCAGAAGATCCCTAACCGCCGGATCAGGGGTCTTCAGCAGCTCAGCAGAAAGGTGGTCGGCACCGACCGCCGCATCGTACCGCAGGCGAGCAAGGGCGCCGTCCAATTCCTTCAAAGTGAAGGGGGGGACGACGTCGTCGGTGGCAAGGCAGCCCTCCTGCAAGGCGGGGACTTGGTAGTCCGCTGCCGAGGAGGGGGGCGCTGGCGGCGGCGGGGGTCCGGCGACCCCGAGGCGGGCGGCCGTCTCGGGGTGAAGCGGCGGGGGGGGGGCGCGAGCCCCACCGGTCAAGGAAACATTGTGGCCGCCAACCAGCGGTCAAGGCTGACCGGCGCCGTGCCGTCCCCCCGGTGTGCTCCACCGGGGTGCGCTGCCGCCGGCCGCCGAGCCGGTCGAGGTGGTACCACATGTCCTTGCCCTGTTTGCGAGCCTGTCAGAGTTAGCATTTTGGGCAACCAATATGCTAAGTGGATGCAGTTTGGAAAGACCTTTCCAACGCCGTGCTGACCGCCTGAAACAGACAAGGGACGAGGAAGATATCAAGTCCCGAAGTCCTAGCCATCCGTGGCCGACTAGGGTGCAGTCCTCTGGTATACAGTGGACAGGACACGTGGCAGGACGACCCTGCACAGGCCTAGCCTGTCTATCACGTGACTGTGGTCCACGTAGTCCAGGAGGAGCAGCAGCCTGTGACTGGTGGGGTACTGGAGCTGGCACAGGGCTGCAAGGATACTAGGCCTTGCAGGCTTGTGACAGGTCCTGTACTTCCTAGGTTGCAGAGTCTAGGCAAATCCAGTTCGTCCTGGCTCTGCACTGATGCCAGTGGACGTTGAGGATTTGCTTGCACGCCTGCACGTGCCTCGTCACGCCGATGGGAACGAGGAACAACACAAAGGATATAGCTTGGTCATGGGGGATGACCAGCTATCTCGGAAAGCACGAACCGTGGGGGCCACTGCCTTGGTCGTGGAAGTGCCCACCATGGTCGTGGCCTGGTGAACAGATTTAAGGTTGCTGCCTTGCAACATTGGCTAAGACGCGCTGTGAAAGACCAAGAGCTCACATACGTTGGGAGCTCTTTCTAACTCGTATTATTGTCTCCTTACATCTTCATGTCCAACGTGCCGAGGGAACAGGCCATTGAGCCTTCGCAAAGCCAAAGCTCGCAGCCGCAGCTTCGGGTAGGAGCCCCGGAGCGAACACGACCTTTTCATCCCTACGCTCATCCGAGCACCGCATCAACCTTCGTCCAGGCGGCGTACCTGGCAAGGGGGCTGGCGAAGAAAGGTTGGGTGGCAGTTTGTGGAACTGCAGCAGGGCCGGCGGCGAGCGACCCCATTGTGATGCAGATTGAGGCTTCGACAGCTCCCGGCGAATTATCGCGAGAGGCCGTCGAAAAGTTTGTGTCGCTAAGGGACGAGCTGTCCTCGACGATTTACGGTCTGGAGGTGGCTCACCAGGGCGGGCACGTGACCGTGTCGCAGCTGGATTTGGCGCGGGAGGCACTGGGCCAGATAGTGGCCATTGGACTGGGAGCAGCGCGACTGTTCAACCATCAGGTGGCAACTTCTGTGCTGGGCGCGGGAGTTGAAGTCCCGGACGTGATCAGGCAAGCGCAGGCGCGCGAAGTCGACAACCCCTGGTCGTCGGCAGAGGTGGTTTCTCAAACGTGCGAACACCTCGTGAACATTCTTTTGCAGGAGTCACGGGGCAACGCAGATCGGTGGGTAATAACCACACGACCATTTGGGATTTGGTCAACACTTGACACACCGCGGGTGGCGGAACCAGAAGCACACGATCCAGTGGTCGAGGTCATCACGGGTCGGGAGGTAACGCCAGAAGACTTCCATTACCAATTCGTTGATCAGCCAGAGGGGATCATCGAACGTTCATCTCAGCAGATAGACGAAGGCGACGGCACCGTAGAAGGGTACGCTGCACGACGTCGTGCTGAGCTGCACGTCCCGCAAGAGCCCGAACACGACTACGGTGGTCGTGGGGCCTGCAACAACAAGCGGGGTGGTGGGACGCGGTGGGTGAAGAACCTTGAGTGGGATCGCCAGAGTGGGAGCGAGCCCCGGATCCCAGTGGAGAAATCTGCAGACGGGCGACCCGTTAGCAGAGTGCTAGGACCGTACGCCGACGGGGAGGACGCCGCTGGCAGCGACGAGGAGCGGCCAGAGACGCCCATCGCAGCCACTGCTCAAGAGCGAGAGCTGGAGGCAGCGAACCAAGCAGGTGCTGAGTCAGTAGCTGGGACGGTGCCCACGGCATCCCCCAGCGACGCCAGTGCTTGAGTCAGTTCTTCCTTTTTCCTTCGCCTTTATTGTTGTGTCCCCACTTGTATATAATGCCTCGTGGCAAACCGGGCGACGGCGACAAGGGCGAGGCGGTGGCACCGGCTGGGGAGAGCCAGGAGCCTAGGAAGGACAAGGAGGCGCTGGTGGGAGAGGCGATCCCAGCCAGCGACGGCGATGGGGGAAAGCGGCCAGGGAGCAAGAGGCGACACGAAGACTCGGTGGAGGAGGCGCGCAAGGTGCGGGCGACAGGGCCATCTGATGCAATAACGGTGGCGAATGGGCAACCAGCCGTGGAGAAGCGTAAGAGGGACCCCTCCGCTGACGGCAATGGTAAGAGGCTTCATGTGGATGTGCTCTCCCCTGTGCCTGCTGGCCCAAGTGGTGCTGTTGTTGTGACACCCGCTGTGGTGGAGCCAGTGAAGGCGCTGCCAGGGTCGAGGCCTCACATGAGTGCTGTCACTGTTATGAATGGACAAAAGCCTCTTAACCCACCACTAGCACAGGAAGCTTTGGACAAGTGGCTATAGAGGACATGGAGCTTGTTGTGTTCTCCGTGGACCCCACTGTCAACCTTAAGTGCAAGTGTTTCACTCGAGCACGTGCAACAGGGACTCGATCATCAGAGCGTGTCAGGGAGAAGGCTAGGACTGCTGTCAAGGATAAGCTAACCTGGGCACAGTTCCTGGATGGATTGAGGGAGGAGTTCTCTGACAAGGTTCTCAACCTCACCAACTATTATAAACATCAGTATGACACCTTTGAGATAGTGGGTCCTGTGGCAGAGGAATGGGCTAGGCTCAACCGTATCAGGGACAAGGGGGCCAAGTATGGCTTCCTGGTCACAGATAGGGCCTTGGCAGACTATTTCCTGGACGGTATGGGTTTGAGTGTGGATGGGAGGAACGGTGCCCGCATGTTTCTTAACCAGACTGATGGCTCCTTGCGTGCTCTGGAGCTTGTAATCCTCAGCATAAGGAAGCCAGATCCTGCCTGCAAGGCTATCCAGTCCCATGGCAGCAATGCCACCTCCGCTGTGCAGGGCCAAGGTGATGTCCCCGGGTACCCAGCCCGTGATGGGGCAAGGCCCAACAAGCGTAAGCGCTTCAGGCGCCAGAGGCAAGGGGCTCAGGGTGGCAAGGGTGCAGGTTCCCAAGGAGGGGTTGGGGGCCAGCAAGCTGGTGGTCAGCAGGGTAAGGGTGGGGGTGGTCCCACGCGGAATGGGGTAGATTTTTGCAAGAAAAAAACGCTAATTTCAATCGTCCAAAAACCGGACATTGCGCCGAAATTCTTGCCGAAAATTTGGCAGCCGAGCGAATTTTTCGCCGGACGGACTTTGCGCCGAAATTTTTTGTCTGCCGTGCTTCGAACTCAACCGACTCCTGCTGTTGCGTGCACTTTGTCCGATGCCTGCAGGCCACGCACGAATTTTGCGACCGAAATATGACGACTAGACAAGTTTATCGACGACCTACATCGATCTATTGCCACTTTTGAAGTCCTTGGCTTGCTAGCAGCTTTTGATTATCAATGCCGGGAACAAAATTGCCGAAATTTTTTATTGAATCAGTACATATATGTGCACATGTCCGTAATTTTATCATTCGAATTTTGACATTGACATTGTCGAGTATTTGACAACTTAGGCATTGCGCCTAGAAAAAGGTGCCCCATCCGTCGATGTCAAAATCGCCGAAGGAGTACACTCCCTGGTACTGGTCTCCCCTGTAGTTGGGAGGCTCGCCTGTATACATTTTGGTGTTCCACTTGGCCCCGCCGTTCTCCGCAGCAGCCAGGAACTCCTGCTGGGCCTCGGCCCTCAGGCGCATCATTGATACATTGGGAGAGCCCGGAATTTCCGTGCTCTCCACCACCACTCTCGCCTGATTGTCAGGCACGCATTGGTAAGCAGGGTTCAAATCTGAATCGGGTGGCACCAGATCGATCATGCCATTGCCGAACGCAATGACACCTGCACCCCACTGTGCAGAAGGTCCGAGCAACTCTACATCAATTCTGATGTTTGCAGCGTGCTCATTTTTGTCGACCATCACATAGGTATGCTGAGAACCGAAAATATTGCTCTGCTCCATTTGTGACAGTGTTAAATTTCGGCAAGGTTGGCTGCTTGCAATCGACAGGAAATTGGTGACCCCGACAGCCAGACGCGCAAGGGTTATAACTGCAGGTAGAACCCAAAATTTGTCGATAAGGAGTAATGGAAGGGCACGACCACCAGTCACTAGTATTCGCTTCACCGGACACCTTTTTCAGCTTCCGGATAAAATTCAGCAAGAGCAGCGGCGATTAGATACTAAATATTGCGTTATTGGTTCGTACCGTACCCAGACAAAAATTGTACTAGTGACGCAATTGTACTAGGCGGAATGACAACTGCGCCCGGCAAATAAGTATTTATTGCTCCAACCCCACAAAACTTGTTCCGGAGCTGTTCGAAGCGAAGAGCAATGGAAGGGATCGGACCCGAGCCAGATTTGAGTGCGGAACATGATGGCTGGCCTACCTCACTCCGAACATTAATGTGGACCCGGGTTCGAATCCTGTCAGTGCTATTCGCTTCGAACAGTTCCGGAACGATTTTTTTTGTGGGGGTGGAGCAATAAATTCTCGACATGCAGAAACAAATGTCGAATAGATTGTGCAAAAAAATATCGAAATCCTTATCATTATTTAAATATACAGCATAAAATTATGTTGCAGTAAAAAATAACTGTTAATTGAAGGCCGCAAAAAATTATCAACTACCCTTAAACTTGACCACAGAAAGATCTCGAAAAATATATACAATATATGCGGCCACCTTTTTACACCCTACTGAAGCCCCACTCTAAAGATATAATACGAGCCGAAACTAGGGCGTCGTCTACCCGCAGCGAGACCCCAATTTCTTGTTTAAGTCGGTGCCGGCCCCTCCGGGGCTTCATCCTTGATCACCAGCGCAGTAAGCCACTTGTCGAGCTCCTTGCTCATCCTGATGTCGGCACACATTCCGTCGCTGCGCACGCGTGCTTCTAGCCGGAGAGCCGGAGCGACGCAGAGATAGCAATTCACAAGCTCGGGCTGGCGTGACGGTGGCCAATCCTCAACGTTGAGCGTGAAATGCAGGGGGTCATGCTTATCCCGCTTCCAAATCCGAACGGGAAGAATGCCGTTCCCGGCGAGGAACAGCTCCTTCTCCCGTCCGTTCCGGCCCTCGACCCACCTCTCGAAGTTCTCGTCTAACACGATCGGCCCGGCTTCGCTTACAACCTCAGCCAACCAGAACGGGTGGATGGGATCGTGATCCGTGTCCTTGTCCGATGGAACTGCCACATAGTCGTGGAGTCTCATCTGCCGGCCCATCGCCTCCCGCTTGTCCTTCAGCTGCTCCCCCCGCGTCACCATGCGAACCGGAGGGTTGGGCTGGCTCGGTGGCAGCAAACGGACAGTTTTCATCGAGCTTCCTGCATCATTGAACTCGATGATAAACGACCACTCGCTTAGACATCCCTCAAACCGCCCAGCCAAACAGGGCGGACAGTAGCAGGAATAGCGCCTAATCATCAAAAGGCCAGGGTCGGACTTGTCCAGTCGCCACCAATGCGCCTTCTTGATGCCAGGCACCTCCTCCACCTCCGCGCGTCGGCCGGACTCGACGTCCTGTCATCAAATAGTTAGGACAAAAAGAATACCGTTCAAGTTAGCAAAATTGACCAAAAATCAATAAAACAGGGTATAGCTGCAGAGAGACCCCTTAAAAAAAAAAATTAACGACAAGACATCAAGTGATCAAAATTCGACACAGGGTATAGCTGCAGAGAGACCCCATTCGAATCATAATAACAACGTACGACAAGATATCAAGTGATCGAAATTCGACACAGGGTATAGCTGCAGAGAGACCCCATTCGAATCATAATAACAACGTACGACAAGATATCAAGTGATCGAAATTCGACACAGGGTATAGCTGCAGAGAGACCCCTTCATACCGATAGAACAAGCGAAATTTCATACCTAAAAGAAAAGCAACCCATTGACAGTATATAGGGTCTCTCTGCAGAGATACCTTTATTGGGTTTGAATTTTTATAGAACAGCGGCAGTTGACGTCTTAAAACCTGAAATAACACAAAATTCCGTACCGGGGGTAAAAGGAAGAAGTGGCGAGTGACGTTCTCGGCCCGCGCGCGGGCCGACTCCCTGCTCGATGTCTTGCCGCCCTGCCAGTTCTGGTTCAAGTAGGCGACTAGCTGGTGGGTCTCAAGTATGTGCTGGTTTTCGGGAATCCTCTGCATTTCCCTCAAGACGCACTTGCACTTCGCTCCTTGACCATCCACCTCCCCCTTCCCATGCTGCTCCCCCATGTAGTGGAACTCAAAGGCCTGCAGGTCGGGATCCCCCATGAGCAGACCGTTAATCTGGTTAATCACGTACCTGGACTTAAACTGCACCGCGCAGTTGTCCGAGCACATGTACAGGTTTCGCACCTCTACCCCTACTTCTACCCGCAGGGTTTCCAGAATCTTGCGAAGAGCGTATACGAGTGCGCGCTCGCCCCGCTTGATACTGGAATCCCCCAGGAAAAAGAAGACGCGCTTTTCCAGCTCGCCGTTGAGCCGATAACGCACGATCATGGGCATCAGGATGTGGCTGCGCTTGTGGAAGTACTGCGACTGCAGTTGGACGTAGCTGCTGTTCTCGTAGTTCTCGGCCCAGTCGCCGTGCACGAGCACGTCCCCCTCTCTCAGATTCTTCTCCCGATCCTTGATTGTATCCGCCTGCGACCAGGCCGTAAAGCAGTGCACGGTGAACTTGTCCCACCTTAAGAATCTCGTCCCGCAGCTCAGCTGGGGTGGACCTCATTTGGACTTGCTCGGGCCGCTTCACCTTCTTCGCCGCCCTGCCATCGGTCTCGCCCTGTTTCGCAAAGGTCCGCAGACAGTTTCGATTTGCAATAAAATCGCATTTCGATCAGATAACTGCAACTCACAAAGGGTCTCGCTGCAGCTATAGGTCACAAAAAAAAAAGTCAACAACATTTAACGGAGAAATAAAATCGAAACCTACTCACCCTCACCCCTCGGGTCACAGTCTGCTCCACCATCTCGAACTTGAACCAATTCAGAATCTCCGTGGAATTCTTGTCCCGATCACACTGCACCCAGTTATTATGGATGCCGCATGATTCCTCAGGACAGAACCCCTCCACACACGCCATCTTCAGTATGCGGTGAACCCTCTCCGTCCTCGGCACCCCATCTTCGTCCTCCACCAGCCTCTCAGAAATGTCGAGGTCTTCCAGGTCCCGTCCCCGCCATTCATCTTCCCCCTCCCCCTCTTCCATCCCCCCGCCCATTCCGCCCCCTTCACGCAGCCCGTTATCCCTGCCGTCAGTCTCGGCGGACACCGGGCAGTGAAAGTGCTTGATCCAGTCCGTCGAGTGAATGGCTTTCCACATTCCGCAAGTACCGTCCGGCTGTCTGTACTTGGAGCATCCCGCACACTCCGCGCCACACTTGCAGTTCTTGCCGTGGTTCGCATTGCAGTGCTTGGTCCACGCCCCCATGGCCGACTGCATGGTGACGTGCTTCTCACACGCGCACAGGTTCCTCTCCTTCCACTTGCCCTTGATGCAATCGGGCGCGTATTTGCAGAAGGTCGTGTAGCCCACGTGAATGCCCACGTCCTTATCATACTGGTCACTCCTTTTGTTCCAGTACGCATGCTTTTCGAGAAAGTGATTGTACATGTCCTCCTTGGAGGTCATGTAATAGCGCGCTCCCTCAACGGCGACGAGCACCCCGCGATTGCCATGACCCTCCCTGCTGTAAGTGCGCTTGACATCCTTCATCTGGGAGGAGGCGCGCGACTCATCATCGTGCATCCACGCGTCCACTATCGCGTCAATCACGAATTGCGGCAAAGGGCGCCCCTTGCGAGCCTGCGCGTGTCTGAGGTAGTCCAACTTCTGCTGCCTTCGTATCGCGCGAATTCCGCGAATCTTCTTGGCGTCCATCCCCGTCAGGTTCTCCAACTCCGCGGCCGAAAACTCCTTCTCCAAGTCGTCACCACAGTAAAGCGTGGACATCAGCACCATCCTGACGTCTCTGTCTGCGTCGCTTTTGGTCAGACCATCAAAAAAGCCGTTAATCCGAGCCACCCAGAACCTGTTCAGTTCTGCCATCCGCTCCTGATTGTAAAGCTTTTTCGCCTCCTCATGATACTTCCCGTGACCTAGTTCAGCGGCCCTAGAGTTAAAGCCAGCAATCATCTGGTCGAAAGCCGGCCCCCGCCCCTCGGGTTTTGTCATCGCCTGAGCCGCTTCAAACGCCTGGTCAGCGAAATATTCCCCAATAACCCTCTTTGATTTCGAGTATTCTCCCGGCCGCTTGACTTCCTTGGCTTCAGGCTGCGCTGGATTCTGGTTCTCATCTCCGAAAACCCTTTTTGCGCCAGTTGACTGCTTCGTCCCGGTGTTCAACTTAATTGCACTGAATCCTGGACGACCGGACGCAAGGGCGAAAACTCCCACCCGTTCGCGTGCTGCATGCCATGACGACCGGCACAACGAAATCCATGCAAATCGAGTATCGTTGGGAAAAGCGACAATTACAGACAAAGTTCGAAAGTGTATCATTTTTTACCACGATTGGGGTCTAGCTGCAGCTAGACCCTTAGAGGGGCTTTTTCCGTTAGACGAAAAGATTACCTGATGTGGTGAACTTAGCATACCCCGACCAAGATTGGGGTCTCGCTGCAGCTAGACCCTTCATTGCGGCGTGCGATTGTTAAATCACAGACTTCTGATTCATTAATTTTATAGCAACCATAAAGAGGGTCTAGCTGCAGCGAGACCCTTGAATTTAAGCTATTGCTTGTGGTTATAAATGGTCTAGCTGCAGAGAGACCCCAATAAGGACGAAAAGATTTCAGGTTTTCCTCACCTTCGCGGCTCATTCTCTTATTAGTTCTCCCAGAACACTCAGATACCTGCATGGCGAGAATAACAAAAATAACACAGTAGCATTGATAAAATTGTTTATCAGAAAATATATATACTAATTACAGTATATTTTGCAAAAGATTTTATAATATATTGTGAATAGCATGGTTAAATTCCACATACTTTAATAATATGGTATGTTAAAGTATATAGAATCATTATTTAGTAAATCATTTACAAGAAAAAGTGGTATAGACTATTATTATTATATAGTTCGGCAATCTATGATAGTAAGACATACCGGATGTCAGGTTTATCAGCGGCCTCCAGGGCTATAGCGTCTCGCTGCAGCGTGACCGTTTGGTGCTATGACTGATTTCAGTAGATGTGCAGAAAAAAATTTATTTCCATGACCACACCAGGAATCGAACCCAGAACCTCATTGTACATTTCTGCATGGTAACGATGTCAGCCAAACATCCGAATGTTCCCAGGTAAATGGGCTGGAGGTCGTCTCTTTTTATACCTGCGGCCACAAGCACGGGTGACGGCATATTGGATGTCGTCCAATCCGCTAGCTTGGTTCCAAAAGATGGGATCGAGCTTTTGCACCAGCGCCGCGCTTCCAGTTTTCAGTTCCGTGGGGAGGAACGAGGATGCCACGTTTCCAATTTTTTCAATACCGTTCAGCCCTGTGACGCCGCGTCCGGTTTGCGAATTGCGACCGTCCCATCGCCCATCGAAAAAGAAGCGCAGCCGCAGAGAGACCCCATAGCTAATAGTAACCAGCTGCAACCGTTTGCATGCTACCTGCTTTTTTACAACATCGCTTTGCTACCTGTGCATAACGAAAGGAAATCGGTCTTCAAGCAATTAAGGCAATCGGTCTTCATTTTCCCGCATAAAGAAAAAAGGTGAGCTTTTGCCGCATCGTGGATGGTAGGCTGACAAACTTTGTTCTATCAAAAACGGCAACTAAACAGCGCATGCACGCCGACGACACAGTTAGCCAGCTGGGCGAAGACATGTCCTTGCTGCCATCGCAAGAAACTCTATGTTGCAGCAAGAGTGATAAAAATGTCTGGCTTCCTTCTTTTCGTTGCTAGCTAAACCCTGCAGACATCTCGGTAGAGTCAGCTAAGCCGATCCTAATCCACATCTGGCATCCATCCCTTTAGTCTAGTTGCCATGGAGCGTTTCTTGGTCTCGCACATGTCGATCATGGTGGTGCTAGGCTTTCACTTGGGTCACCCTTTCCATGTTTGCTATGCCTTTGGTCTGGTTAGGTTATAGGTGTAGATGTGCACATACTGCATTTGCTGCGTTTCTAATCGGTGCTCCTGTTTGATGCTTTTTTTCCCCTTCATATCGTTTCGACGTTTGCATGCTACCTGCCGGATTATAACATCGGACGTTGCTACCTGCCTGCATAACGATAGTTTGCAAGAAATCTTCATTTTGCCGAAACACAAAAAAAGGTGATCTTTTGCCGCAACGTGGATGGTAGGCTGACTAAAATTGTGCTGCTACGTATCAATACATGTGGGGGGGTGCTGCTACGTATCAATACATGTGGGGGGGTGCTGCTACGTATCAATACATGTGGGGGGGTGCTGCTACGTATCAATACATGTGGGGGGGTGCTGCTACGTATCAATACATGTGGGGGGGTGCTGCTACGTATCAATACATGTGGGGGGGTGCTGCTACGTATCAATACATGTGGGGGGGTGCTGCTACGTATCAATACATGTGGGGGGGTGCTGCTACGTATCAATACATGTGGGGGGGTGCTGCTACGTATCAATACATGTGGGGGGGTGCTGCTACGTATCAATACATGTGGGGGGGCTGCTACGTATCAATACATGTGGGGGGGTGCTGCTACGTATCAATACATGTGGGGGGGTGCTGCTACGTATCAATACATGTGGGGGGGTGCTGCTACGTATCAATACATGTGGGGGGGTGCTGCTACGTATCAATACATGTGGGGGGGTGCTGCTACGTATCAATACATGTGGGGGGGTGCTGCTACGTATCAATACATGTGGGGGGGTGCTGCTACGTATCAATACATGTGGGGGGGTGCTGCTACGTATCAATACATGTGGGGGGTGCTGCTACGTATCAATACATGTGGGGGGGTGCTGCTACGTATCAATACATGTGGGGGGGTGCTGCTACGTATCAATACATGTGGGGGGGTGCTGCTACGTATCAATACATGTGGGGGGGTGCTGCTACGTATCAATACATGTGGGGGGGTGCTGCTACGTATCAATACATGTGGGGGGGTGCTGCTACGTATCAATACATGTGGGGGGGTGCTGCTACGTATCAATACATGTGGGGGGGTGCTGCTACGTATCAATACATGTGGGGGGGTGCTGCTACGTATCAATACATGTGGGGGGGTGCTGCTACGTATCAATACATGTGGGGGGGTGCTGCTACGTATCAATACATGTGGGGGGGTGCTGCTACGTATCAATACATGTGGGGGGGTGCTGCTACGTATCAATACATGTGGGGGGTGCTGCTACGTATCAATACATGTGGGGGGGTGATGCTACGTATCAATACATGTGGGGGGGTGCTGCTACGTATCAATACATGTGGGGGGGTGCTGCTACGTATCAATACATGTGGGGGGGTGATGCTACGTATCAATACATGTGGGGGGGTGATGCTACGTATCATTTAATAATTCATGCCATCACCCCCCCACATTTAATTATTAATGCCAGCACCCCCCAACATTCATTTATTCATGCCATCACACCCCCACATTCTTTTATTCATGGCAGCACCCCCCCACATTTATTTATTCATGCCATCACCCCCCCACATTTAATTATTAATGCCAGCACCCCCCAACATTCATTTATTCATGCCATCACACCCCCACATTCTTTTATTCATGGCAGCACCCCCCACATTTATTTATTCATGCCATCACCCCCCCACATTTAATTATTAATGCCAGCACCCCCCAACATTCATTTATTCATGCCATCACACCCCCACATTCTTTTATTCATGGCAGCACCCCCCACATTTATTTATTCATGCCATCACCCCCCACATTTAATTATTAATGCCAGCACCCCCCAACATTCATTTATTCATGCCATCACACCCCCACATTCTTTTATTCATGGCAGCACCCCCCCACATTTATTTATTCATGCCATCACCCCCCACATTTAATTATTAATGCCAGCACCCCCCAACATTCATTTATTCATGCCATCACACCCCCACATTCTTTTATTCATGGCAGCACCCCCCCACATTTATTTATTCATGCCATCACCCCCCACATTTAATTATTCATGCCAGCACCCCCCAACATTTATTTATACGTAGCAGCACCCCCCACATTTAATAATTCATGCCATCATCCCCCCACATTTAATTATTCATGACAGCACCCCCCCACATGTATTGATACGTAGCAGCACCCCCCACATTCATTTATTCATGCCATCACACCCCCACATTCATTTATTCAGGCCAGCACCCCCCACATTCATTTATTCATGCCAGCACCCCCCACATTCATTTATTCATGCCATCACCCCCCACATGTAATTATTCATGCCAGCAACCCCCCACATTAATTTCTTCATGCCAGCACCCCCCCACATGCATTTATACATAGCATCCCCCCCCACATGTATTTATACGTAGCTTCCCCCCCACATGTATTTATTCGTGGTCGTAAGGGTCTCGCTGCGGGTAGACCCTCGGAATTTTGTTTTTGTATTGACGTTAGGGTCTCGCTGCAGCGAGACCCCAAGGAATGTCAATTTTTCATGTTTTCATGATGGGGGGTCTTTCTTTTCTCACCCTTAAAATGATTTGTTTTTGTATCGGTGTTAGGGTCTCGCTGCAGCGAGACCCCTACGAATGTCGACTTTTAATGTTTGCAAGATGGGAGGGGGCTTTCTTCGCTCACCCTAAAAATGATTTGTTTTTGTTTGACGTTAGGGTCTCGCTGCAGCGAGACCCCAAGGAATGTATACTTTTTTATGTTTGCATGATGGGAGGTTGCTTTTTTTCGCTCACCTTAAAAATGATTTGTTTTTGCTTGAAGTGAGGGTCTCGCTGCAGCGAGACGCCAAAGTTTTGCATTAAAGTAAATGTCCCTTTTAGAATCCACGAAAGGGTCTAGCTGCAGCGAGACCCTCCCCATCGTTTTTCTGCCGGCGATTCAGATTCTGAATGACATTTGTGAAACTTGCTTTTTTGATATTGTTCTGCAGATGTCGTCCTCCTATTCCGATTCTGTCAAGGCCACTCCCGTTTCACCCAAGATGACGTCGAACACCTCGCCGGACCGAACGGCAACAGAGGCGTTTCCTCCGTTGCCGGTCGGTCCCGTAAATGCTCTGGCGAGGTCCCCCCCACCGAGTCCCCCTCGCCCTCCAAGTCCAACTTGCCCCCCAGCGAGTTGGACAGAATTTTACCCCCCAACTCTCTCGCTGCTGCGTCTCGCGCTCCGTCCCGCTCTCCGCCCCGTAAGTCTCCATCGCCGCCCCCCAAGTCGGCCGGAGCTACTGCGTCCCGCTCGCCGCCCCGCAAGTCCCCCAAGTCCCCCGCAACTGCGACCCGTTCGCCGAACCGCAAGTCCCCCTCTCCGCCCAAAGTTCCCCCCGCTACCGCGTCCCGCTCTCCTTCTCGCAAGTCCCCCTCGCCGTCAACCAAGAACCCCGCAACTGCGTCCCGCTCGCCGTCCCGCTCTCCTTCCCCCAAGTCCCGCTCGCCGCCACCCAAGTCCCCCGCTTCTGCGTCCCGCTCGCCGCCACCCAAGTCCCCCGCTTCTGCGTCCCGCTCGCCGTCCCCCAAGCATTCCAGTTCTAAGCGTAAGCCTGCGCCCGAGTGGGTAGAGGAAGACGACCGCACCAAAGAGCTCAGGAAGCTGAGGAAGTCTATCAATGAGCTTGTTGAGGAGGACGAGCGCGATAAGACTAACGGGAGGCCTGAAGACCCGGACTCGCCGGTTCGGGAGTCGCGTCGGCAGCGGTTGTCCGATTTGTTAGCAATGGCCGCAACATTTGCTGACGACTACGCGGTTCTCGACAAGAAGGACAAGGAGAAGGAGAAGGCGGAGAGGGAGGCCATCGAGAAGGCGGAGAGGGAGAGGGTGGAGAGGGAGGAGAAGGAGAGGCTGGAGAAGGCGGAGAGGGAGGAGGAGGAGAGGGAGTACAAGGAGCGTAAGGCTGCCCAGGAGAGGGAGCACAGGATCCTGGTGGCGAAGCAGAAGGAGGAGGCGAAGAAGAAGACGGAGGCGGCAGCGAAGGAGCTTCGTGCGGAGGAGGCTGCTGTTTTTAAGCAGATGCGACAGGAGAAGATGAAGGCGGACGAGGCTGCGAGGAAGGAGGAGGAGGCTGCGAAGGCGGTTGAGGGGGAGAAGGACGGGAACGTGAAGAAGGGGTGGGCTCCCGAAGGATGTTCAGTCGATTATCAGGTATGTTTATTTATGTGAGACGTACATTTCTCAGATGGCTTTTGAACGGTGTGTGTGTATCGTAGAAAGGGTGGGATTTTATGTCATACTTTGATCGTAAGGGTCTATCTGCGGAGAGACGTTGACCTAGGAGTTAAGGTTGTTGACGACGACGACGACGATGTGTGGCCTTTTTTTACTCTTGTTGTCTGCAGCCCTCCACGGTGGCCATTCTGAAACAGTACCTGGCTCAGGCTGAGTCTGAGTCTGGGGCGAGTCGTAAAGCCGAAAAGGGCTTGATCGGCTTGATCCGCTTTCTTTCGGCCGAGATAGCGTTTGCAGAGAAGTCCGGTGTCGTCGTGGACCGTCCGGCGTCGCCAGACATAATTTGGAAGAACGACCGCCTGGGCCGTCTTGCATTGTTCGAAGCCACACAGCGAGCCATTAATGGGAAGAGGGTCGTTGGTGACGACATTTATGAGGTTTTGAAGATCGCGCAGTCGTGCATCCTTAATCTGAAGGAGGATGTCGGACGTTACTTTCCCCGTCGTGCTTTAATATGGTCGACGCTCTTTGATGAGGTTGAAAAGTTCGAGGTCCACATGGGCGTCACATGTATCGAGGTCTCCTATATGGAAACCTTGAAAATCACTGCGTTGCATCAGCTCTTTAAACTCATGACTGGAGATATGAAAGCGGATTCGAGGGCTTCACTGTCGGAAGATGAAGTGTTTGATATTGTCAGGAAAGGATTTGTTGACATGTCCAACAGTGACTTTATCGTAATTGTGCCGGGAAGAATGAATCACGTAGGAGGATTGGAGGAGCGCGCACATGAAGTGATCGCGCATTTGGACATGACAAGAGACCACTTACTGCAATCTTTTGTTAAGTGGCGGACCGACTTTCTTGTCAGCCCGGACGCCAGCCTTTCGCGGGAAGCGGTCGCTTTCTTTTTGGATTGGGCTGGACAGGTGATCCAAAGTTTCCGGCACCGGGAGGACTTCCATGTTATTCAGACATATAAGCCACACCGGGAAGTCGTCCAGGAATGGTTGGATCAAATCTCGTTGGTTGATTGTCTCCAGAGTATCCGAACCAAGATAGACACGGAGTGGTCTGATTTAGAGGCGGGAGGCCATTGGCAGTCCCTCGAGTTGTTCTTCGAGGCGGAATTGAGGCGTAATCTGGAAAAGGAGAGAGCCCATCAAGTGCCGATATGGCCTTTGGGGAAGATTTTGAGGAGGTGGAAGTTCTACGTTTCGGTACGTTAACTTGCCGATATCGTTTATCGATTTGGTTTGTTTCCATTCCCTGAATAGGGCTCTATATGCTGACCAACCTTCATGGTTTGTCCTGTCATATCATGCAGGGGGGCTCCATGCCAGGGGACGTATCGGAGGATGTAACGAATTTGTCAGACTTGGTTGATAAGGTGGGTGCTTGTCCGTCGAGTTTCCACGAGCATCTTACATGGGGTCTAGCTGCAGGTAGACCCTCACCCTTTTATTGAGACTGACATCTTCGGCTAATTTCAACGGTGCCCCCACCAATCTGTTGTCTTTTTTCAGGGGGCGGCTGCGGCGATGGCTGTTGACAGTGCTGGTATTTGGTCTGGACTCGAGATGGAAATGGTAAGCATTAAACGATATCCGGATGTCTGCATTTCGCCTGAAGTTTTAGTGAGCGCATTATGCGAAATATACAAATGTCGACTAATTTTGATTTCCAATGAGCTGTCGTATTCGGTGTTGACAGGTGGGGGGTTTGGCCTCAGCAGGCGCTGCCGGAGAGGAAGAAAACGCTGGAGGAGATGAGGATGGGGGGATGAAAACGCTGGAGGAGATGAGGATGGGGAGACGCTGAGGGAGAAGTGGCTGTGCAGGTACGTTCATCCGCCGCGAGTTCGTGTGATTTTTTTCGTGCTGAGGGGTATCTCCGCAGAGAGACGATGGTGCAACAATCGAACTGAGGTCAAGTCCCTTGTTGTTGGTTTTTTTTTGTCATGCAGGCGGGGGCTGTCGCTGGGGGTACTGCTGGGGGGAAGGCGGCGAAGCCCGAATTGACTGAGCATGAAAGGGAAAAGCTGGATTCCCGCAAGAAGGTTGCGAAGGATCATATTATTGCTGTTGGCCTGATCATGCTTAAGTCTCCGCCCGATGGCGTCGATTCGGAGGGACCTGCGGGGTCCGAGTTTCGCAAGTACCTGACACGACTTGAGGCGGAAGTCGATGCCGATTTCGATACGGAGGTGTTGGGTGCCGCTACCTTTAAGAGTGAATTGGCATATGAATTTGTAAATCTGGTGAAGTCGAAAGCCACCAAGAATTTCAAGTGGCAGCCTAAGGAGTACTCAGAGGCAAAGGTTGACAAGATCGAGAAATTCATGAAGTCTGATTTTCGTCGTCGGGCCGCTGAGGGAAAAAGGGCGCTGAATGCGGTGGCAAAGGCTAACAGTAAGAAGAACGCGGAGGCGAAGGCGGCGGAGAAGGAGGCGAAGAAGGCGGAGAAGGAGAAGGCTAAGGAGGCCAAGAAGCAGCAGAAAACTGGACAGGTACGATTGTTGTGAAAATTTAGACCTCTCGCTGCGGGTAGACGCTGACTGGCTGCGGGACTTGGTGTTTAGTGTCAGTAAGGTATTATTCCAACAGAACTTTGTTCGTCCCTGAACAGGATGTCGTGGTCGGCCTAAATATTACTGACTTGAGCAAATCCTGCGGTCCTTTTCGATTTTTTACTTCAGGATGACGGGGGGACGAAGACGCCACGGTGGAGAAGAAGTTACCTGGTCATGACGCCGTGTTCGCGCTGGTGAAGGATATGCTCAAGTACTGCTCGAGTAGGCGGATGGCGGACGTCGATGACCTGCCAAACTGGCCCGAGTTCTCCCCCTTTCTTGAGCTGCTCCGGTCACTCAACAAGCTTTTTAAGGAGGGGGTGCTCACGAGCAGTGGGAACCCGGACACCGACCCTATCATTGAAAGCTGGAAGCCTTCGAAAAAGGTCGACTCGAACAAGGAGGTCAGGGACCAGAACATCCGGAAGGCCAATACTCTCAGGGAAACGCGTTGGATTCGGCCGGCCGATTTTAAGCAGACCGGATGTTTCAGTATGCGGATCCAGACGGTCAACGCGCTTATTTTGCCAGAGGCTTTGAGGCAGCGGCGTTTAAACCTTGAAACCATTAAGGAGAACGGCCGCATTCTCCTCAATGCGCGGGACAACGCCTTGCACTTCAAGGTTGTTGTCCCGGTCTGGCAGTTCCCTTTCCAGGCGCTTGCCGAATCTCAACCTGACCTGTTCGACAAGCAAATCTTGTGCATGCCGGATTTCGTCAAGTGGCTGAAGATTCACCACGGCGCCAAGATTGACGCGGAGGATGTGGGGTCCAGGTACTTCCGGCCCCTTTCGGATACTGAAGTCGACGTGTGGCTTAACACGGAGTCCACCACCTCTTTCCTCGCGAGAGGACTTGAGTGGCGTACCTACGCCAGGGTGGACGAGGTGGAAGCAGTTTTGCCTCAGGAGATCGAGGGCAGTCGGGTTGTGTTCAACCTGCTGTGCAATACTGCGATGAAGTCCTACGATCCGAAATTTTTTGAGCAACGGGTACCGGTACCGTATCTGGTTCTCCGGTACGCGGTGGTGGATGGGAACCACTACTTTAAGGGGTTAAAGTCGTTTCTCAGGGGGCCGGATGGCGGGTGGGGAGAGGTTCGGGCAATGATGTGCGAGGGTGGGGCGGAGTCCAATTTCGCAAATACTCCTAAGGAGGCGGAGCACGCCTTCCAGGACCTGTTGCGGAAATTCCGTGGTGGTTACATGGGTACGAATGTCATTCTTCTCAAGGGTGGCGACCTGCTCCCGTCGTGGAGTGAGCAGCGAAATCTACCTAAGCCAAAAGAAGATGTAAGCTATCTATTTTGGCAGGGTCTAGCTGCGGGTAGACCCTCGGAATTTTCGTGGTTGTTTTTTGTGTGCGCTTCAAGTTTTTTGCGAGGGTCTCGCTGCAGCTAGACCCTCTCCTTTTTTTGTTGGAATTTTCGTTGCGTATTGTCGGCCGTTTCTTTTTCGAATTTTGTTAGGGTCTATCCGCAGCTATACCCCTCGCCTTTTATGACTGAGTTTTGTCGTTGCTCGCTCGATGTTAATTGATGTCGCAGGCGGTGCTGACCGGCAAGCTGGAGAAGCTGTTCGACATCGCCAAGGGGGCGAATTCGGAGGACTTAGCCGTGGCGGATCGTACGCTGGGCCAGGCGTTGCTTGACGTGTGGAACTACAACAAGCTATATCTACACGGCAAAGTCACGCGTGGGAAGGGCCACTATATTGCGGATGGCCACTATACCAATCTGCTCACGTACATCCTCCCGGCTATGCGGCAAGCGGGGGGAAGGGAAGGGAATGTGGAGCCGGCAGGGGTGGATGTACACGAGGAGGAAGCAGAAGGAAAGAAAAAGCCGGCCCACAGCATTCCTTCAGTGCATTCCGCTTACAGTCGCACGCTGGCCAACACGTTTCTCCGTCTGACACAGGAGCAGACTGATGATCCTGCCTCAACGAAACCCGCGCCTGAGGAGGTGATGATGCAAAGGTGCAAATTCGCGAATGCAGAGGGGGAGAAGAAAGGCCAGAAGGTCTCTTGGACTTCTTTCAGGAACTTGGCCAGCCTTCCTATGATGGACGCCGTGATCGATTGCATCATGAGCTGCCAGGTTGGACCGGAAAAGCTCACCAAGTTGGTGGAGATCGCCAAGGATGTGCTGGAGTGCCTGCGGCTGACCATTTGCGCCAGATTCAAGGAGGATGTGACGCTGGAAGCGCGATGCAAGGACGCAAATGGCAAGGAGTTTGTGGCGTCTCATATTTTCGAACTCGTCTTCAATCTCCATCCTCTCCCTCGGCCAGTCGGCAGGGAGCAGATTGTGGCCAGATACCGGGAATTTTGGGATGTGGCCGTCATCATAACGAGGAACATCGCCTACCTTCTTAAAGCCAAAAAACACGCCGCACATCTGAGGATTCCGAGAAAGGATCTCAGTAATGGCAAGATCGACTTTCAGGAGATTCTGCTAAAAGAGAGCGAGGACAAGACGGTGGGTTTGGCACTTTTGGCTCCGGAAGCGTTCAGGAAGTACGCTCCAAAAGTTGGATTACTCGAAGGGGGGGTGAAGGAGGCGGCGATGAAGGGGCCGGTGAAGGGGCTGGAGAAGGGATCGAAGGGGAAGGGGAAGGGGAAGGAGACGGAGGCGAAGAAGGAGAAGGGGGCGAAGGAGGAGGAGGAGTGGGACGTTGTGTATGAGTGGCAGAGTGTGGACTGGGGCCGTCGCCGGGTCTGGTTTTGCTGTCAGGAACTAGACGGTGATGATGATGACAAGTCGCTCGTCAAGCAGGTGGCAGGCGAGGTTGCCTCAGCTTCAGCCCGCCCCTTTCCCTTGGGCAGGTCCCTTCCGTGCCTGAGCCTGCTGAACTTGGCGAACATGTGGGGTGATAAGTGGAGTAACTTTCAGAGAGGGTGGTGGGCGTTCGGTCCTTGCCCGCCGGAATCGTACATTCCCGAACCGGGCGGGATCTACGATCATGTGCTGAAGGCTTGCGCCCATGAGTTTTTCTCCAGGTTCGAACCGATGGTGATCGTGTTTGGTACCGAGACGGAGATTAAGGGGTTTCAAGAGATAGTGGAAAGGATCGGGAAAGGGAGTGAATTGTGGGAGCGGCTTGAACAGGGGGAAGGTGATGGGGGGCCTAGGCTCGGAAGGGCGAAGAAGCGAAAAGCTTCCCACGAAGCTGGGGGATTGTCCGCCGTGGTGGAGAGGGATGACCAACAGTTGTTGGAGGGAGGGGATGGAGGGGATGGAGGTCCGGCAGGAGGGTCTAACCGCGGAGAGACCCCCGTCGAGGTCAGAACGCAGCAGGCCGAACAGATGACGGGGCCTGAAGGTGATTCGGATCCGCCTGCGGCGAAGAAGCCCGCTTCTCAAGTGACTCGACGGGCAGTCGTGTCACTTGCTGAGGATGATGGAGGTGGGCCTTCCAAGCCTGCCGCGCCACAGCCCGTTTTTCAGGTTCCGAAGAAGCAGCTTCGGGTTCCCCCGGCGACTCTGCCCACCCCGGCGCCTCTGCCCAGTTCTCAGGTACCGAAGAAGCAGCTTCGGGTTCCCCCGCCGACTCTGGCCATTTCTCAGGTACCGAAGAAGCAGCTTCGTAAGCAAGTTGTGGCAGTGGCTGATTCGGACGACGATGCTGAGGAGGAGGAGGAGGAGGAGGACGACGATGCTGAGGAGGAGGAGGGGGAGGAGGAGGAGGAGGAGGAGGAGGAGCAGCACGTTGCTACCAAGAAATCCGCCAAGGGTGGGAAGGCTGCGGAGCACGTTGCTTCCAAGAAATCGGCCAAGGTGGGGAAGCCTCCCAAGCCTGCCCTGCCTCAGAAACGGCGTCGAAAAGCAGTTGTGCTTTCAGATTCGGACGATGAGGAGGAGAAGGAGGAGTGTCACGGACGCGCGCTATGTCATCCGGGCGCCCACTATGCACAAGACCGGTGACGTGCGCAAGGAATTTGTCTTCTACGCATTTTCGACAAAGGCTAGTGACCGGGGGGGGACACTAGCACTTGCAGCATAAGAGCGGACGAAAGTGTACGTGCACGCGCGCCGGGCCAGGCACAGCTGGGCGCGCAGCACTGACTTGAGCGGACGGCAGCACAAGTGTGCAGCGTCGAGAGGATCATACGCGTGTTAGTGGACAGCTGGAGCTGAAGCTGTACTGCTGGACTTCAACAGCGCCGAGGCTATTGACAGGCCAGGTGTCTTTGTGGTGTAGAATAGCGGGTCAACGTTATGAGGACTGGACAGAAAATGGAAAAGGACAATTTGCGGTGCGGAGCCAGATCGCTGGAATGAATGCGAAATCGCTGGCAGCCCTAAAAAGGGATTTCTTCTAGAAAGGAACGATTAGACGCAATGTTTGCTGGGCCACTCACACGCAAGGTGTGAGCGTGCAGATTGTCTGAAGGATATTATGCTTCGACCTTGCTGGACGTGACTCAATGTCGGACATTCCCAGGGACAGAAATGCCGGAGCCTCTAGGAGATGAGATCGGCAACAGGGTAGCAATTTAGATTTGTCGGGATGCCTTCCTGCTTTTGTTGGCATGTGTGGTAGAAAGCCAGGACGGCAACTGGAATGCGGTTTCTATTCGCATGGTTCAGGCAGCAAGATAGTTTTGGCATTCCTGGCTGGACTGACAAGTGTGGCGTGTGTCATGCGTGTGGCATGACGAATGGTTTGGTTCATAGTCGAAGAGGACTCTCACGCAGCGTGTAGTCTCTTCGAGTCTCTCGTTAGTGGCCTTCGTGTTTCTCCCTTTCCTTGGGAGCAAGGCCGGTAGCATGTCATGGAGCGCTGCCTAACTGCGGGCTCGTGAGCATGGAGTGCATCGATATTGAGACTATCAACGTGTTGTAATTGTATTAACTTTCTCAATAAATTCCGCATGTGCGGCTTCATCATCAGACTGTGCAAAGTGTGTGTTGTGAAAGCATTATTCTATAGCAGGGGAGGCAATAAGGTGGTTATCAGGCACGAGGGACAGTTCCTTGTCCTCGGCTGAGAGCCCTCCTTTCTTTACTCGAAGAGACTACCCGGTAGTCTGCTTCCTTCTGTTCGAAGCCAAGACGTTGGCTTTAGTGTTTAGCAACCATCAGCAGTACAGGGAACGGCCTGGCTGACAGTTTGTAAAGGAAGTGTCTTGAGACAGATTTTAAGAAAATAGAACTAGCCAGAATTTGCTGGCTCTTGTCTTTTTCTGGCAGGCTAGTCGAGTCGTTATCCTTGACACCTGTTATAAAGCCTTTGGTTGTTGCTTCTTCTCAGCGAAACCTAGGCTTGTTGGTTCTTGTTTTGCCCATCGGTCAGCTGGTGCATGCCACTGACGCGAGCGCAGACTCGAGCCATGGCAGATGCAAATAGAGCAGATGCCGACACGTCCGCTCCGGGGTCGAATGGCGGGATTCCTCCCGCCGTACCCGCAGTGGGTGAGAGTCGCGACCAAGAAGCGCCGCTGAGTATGGTGGCGCTGTTCGCGCAGATGCAAGCGCAGATGCAGCAACAGTCGCAACAGTTGCAGCAGCAATTGGCGCTGCAGATGCGGGAAGTGACCGACAGATTGGTGGCCGTAGAGGGTCGTCATCTGCAGTCCACACCATGGGACGGGCAGGCATCGATGCCGGGCCCCAGTGGTGTTGCCGCGGAGCCGAGGGAGCGGGACCAGCCGCCAACCTCAGGTAATGCGGCGGGAAGGGCTTCGATGGAACCGGGGGTTTTGGCTGGGTCGCTAACCCAACACGACTTGCTTGGTGAGGCGGATGGTCAGCCACGGGGCGAGTATACGCTGGCGCCCAGGCGCCTGCCTTTCGATCAAGCGCGAGACGGATTGCACGAGGAGAACGGGGCAGGGCTGGCGCGCGCGATGGACCCACACAGGGGTGCACCAGGACGCATGCTGCCAGGCGGGGCCTCAATTCCGTTTGGGCGAGGCGGTGGGGCGCTGACCGGCGGGTCGACTGCACGGTGGTCAAGTGTGCCAATCGGGCGCATTCCGCCCATGGAGGACATAACCACGCCGCTGGCTTTCCGAGTACGGGAGGCAGCACGACCAAGCACGCTGGCGCAGGGACGCGCAGCTCAGCGACCGCCGGAGGATGCCGATGGGGTGCAGTACCCGCAAAGGGTGCGCCTCATACCGGAAGGCGCGAAGATGCCCACCCTACCACGGGTGGACATGCGCGAGAAGTTCTCCACAACCGGCAATCTGGCCACGCTGGCGCAGGCCTACAACGCGTACAAGTCATGGATTGATCTGCAATACATGACTACGCAAGGCGCTGTAATGCATGAGTTTGTGATGAACAACATGCATTTTTTCTTTCACGGCCTTACGCTGAGGCGAGTGGCTAGGCTGGTGGAGCAGTGGAGAGAGGTCTCGCTGTACACGCGTCACACGGACGTGTGGTTCGGCTTCGACGGGCGTGGCCAGCCCGACTATGACAACATCATGTATGGTGTCGACCCTGCCGAGGAACTGTGGGGCCTCCTTCGCCAGGAATACCCGGTGGAGACCATCAAGGCAGAGCGTGAGTGGCGCAGTTTCAAGATAGCCGAGGGTGAAACCCCGGAGCAATCTTACGAGCGCCTCATGGAGTTCGCCGGCGAAGTGGAGGACTGGTCCGAAAAGCTGGCGTGTCAGAAATGGCTGCAAGCGCTAGGCTCCAAGGAGATGGAGCTGCCCACGCCGCCCAACGGCCAGCCGTGGCGATTGCGGTCACTGTGCATTGAGGTCAGGGCCATGATGCGACGACACGCGCAAGGCCGGATCTCGGTAAGCACGGTGGTGGCCGAGCTGCAGGCCAAGGTCGACGCGCTGACCAAGGCCAAGTCGGGTGAGTCGTCTGCCACAAGACAAGCGCGCCCGCAAGGCGGCCACGGTGCTAGCAGGAACCAAGGGGGGTCTCGCAACGCCTCATCGCATGATGCAACCCAGGGTAACGCCGCTGGCGGCAACAAAGACGCTGCCGCCCCGACGCGAGCTGGGGGGGCACGTCCTCACAGACGGGTACTAGGACGGATGCGCGCAAATCGGGCTGCTTCCTTTGCGACAAGGATGGGCACCTTAGTCGCGAGTGTCCAAGCCGCTGCACGAAGCCGCATGGGGCAGACACGAAGTGGCACCTGATGAACAAGTGTCCAGCCGCGGGCATCAAGACGGTCCACTTCGCCGAGATGGCGGGCAAGACCGACTCGATGGAAGCCCAGGTGGCTGCCATCAAGCATGGTGAGGAGGCGACGGCGCCCCCCAACCAATTCGAGACGGTGTACCGGGAGGACCCATTCTGGGCGCCCATGCCGGGTGACGTCGAGATCAACGCTGCGGAGGCTACCAAAGGCAAGCAGGCACGCAGCCCGCTTTCTTTTCAGCAGGCACCCATGTTGCCTGCCGGGCAGTTGCCCGCGTCCTTTTCCATGCCGCTGGCTGGGGTGCAATCTGCTTTTGAGCATGCGAACCCTGCTGGGCTGGAGCAGCGTAGGCGATTGGCGCCTGTGTACCCAATGCCGTTCATTGTGGACGTACCCATGTTTTCAGCACGGCAGGTGGTCGACACCTTCGGGCAGAAGGGGGTTGAGTGGCTGGGGTCGGTTGTGTCCGAGATCCAGTTGTTCGCAGATGGGCATGATGTGCGCACCTTGCGCAATTCTGAGTCCGTCACCTACGGGCGCCAGCCGGTAGAAGCCGCAGTGCCCGTGGTGCAAGCGGGAGTGGTCAGCACAAGTAGCCAGCAGCGCACTAGTGCAGTCCCCCAGGTTCCCACGGTGGTTCCATACCCCAATGGTGAGCCGTCCATGGCGTTCCAAGCAGTTGGAGCCTGTGGAGATGTATGGAGCGACATGGTGACATGTCCGTTGGTTGGCGCAGTCAAGCTTGATAGCGGTGCTCAGCCGCTAGTCATCAGCACGGACTTGGCCACCATGCTGAACCTGACCTACGAGAACGGTGGCTTAGTGGAAAGCCCCGTGTCTGTGTCAGGTTGGCAGGGTCCGGCTAGTAAGCCGTACGCTATGACGGCGGTTAAAGTCAACGTGATTTTCAATCCGTTGCGCGCCTCTAGCATGACCACCGTGTCCGCGTATGCGCTGGTGGTCAACAAGTGTGGATATTCCGCACTACTCGGGGTGGATGTCCTTGCTCGCGCCATGGTTCAGGTGGACTATAGGGCGGAGGAGGCATCTTACATCCCTGATTGGGATGGGGCTGGCCTGAAGCGGGCCAGCGTGCCGGTCTCATGCTTCAGTTCTTCAGCCGGGGCTGCACGCCTCAACCCTTCCGCGGCTGCGGGCGTGGTGGAGGTCAGCATGGTGGAGGTACGGGCGGCGGGCTCATCGGCGTGGGACAAGCATCGGACGGTGCTGCCCCAGCCAACGGCGAGCATTGCCAAGATGCGCACGCAGTGGTCGCTGGATGCTGTGACGTCCACGCGGCAGCTGGCTATGCGCAAGCGGGTAACTGAAGCCGTCATCACCATTCCTCAGATGGCCAGCCATGGCCTCACTTTGCTGCAACCGGGTGTCTCGGAGGCCCAAGGTAATTTTTCTGCTGCAATCTTACCGCAGGCCCCTGATTTTGCCAAGGGTGCGGTAGTGTTGGAACTGTTTGCGGGGATCGGAGGGGGCATTGCAGGCTTTTTGGCCGCAGGCGGCGTGTGCCGTAAACTCATCGCGGTAGAGCCATCGCACAAGGCGCGTCAGGTGTACTTCAGTCACTGTGGCGTGTTGTCGCGAGAGTATCCCGCGCAGTTTCCGCCATCAGCATGGCGTGACCCGTTTGGGGAATGTCCTCAAGATATCCGAGCCATCGGTGAGGTGCAGGTGCAGCAGTTGTTGCGCAGGCATCATGCCATCGACTTGGTAATTGCGGGTTGGGAGTGCCAGGGCCTGAGCCAGGCAGGGCAAGGGCGGGGGCTAGCCGATCCGCGTAGCGCGCTGTTCTGGGAACTGTTGCGTGTGGTGGGACTGTTGCAGTCGCGTCAGCCCCATCCGCCTGCGTATCTGTTTGAGAACGTTGTGGCGGGTGACAGCCCACATCAGGCGGTGCGGGAGGACTGGGCTACAATCGTGGCACTCCTGGGGGAGCCCATCGTGTGTGACAACGCAGGGCTGGGTGGGCTCACGCATCGTTTGCGTGCCTATTGGACCAACGTGGCGTGTGCGACCGATGTGCAGGCGGTCTTGGGGGCCGTAGCAAGGCAGCATCCGAGTGTGTCTGCGGAGGTAGCATTGCCTTCCCACCTAGTCACGCAGAAGGTGGATAGCGAGGATCGCCCACCGTATGCACGCGTCAACCGGGTCGGGAGCCCCATGTGTGCACTGCCGACCCTGGTCAGTTACCAAGGGTCGACAGCATACCGTGATCGGGGTAAGGGTCTCGTTTGGGACACTACCACCGGTCTGTTGGTGCAGCCACCCGCAGAATTTCGTGAGGCCAGCATGGGTTTTCATGTCGGGGCCTCGGCGCTGCCGGGCGTGCTCGAGAGTGAGCGCTGGTCTTTGATAGGCCAGGCTATGTCGGTGTTGCAGGTCGGGTATGTGCTGCTTGCATCGGTTGCCGTGCGCCAGTCTGGGGGGGCGTCCCCAGCCAATCCGCCTCAGCAGGTTGAGGCGCGCGCAGCCAAACTGAAGCGCCCTGCAGCGACGGGGACTTCATCAGCATGGGGGTGGCGTCTGCGACAGGTGTGGACTATCATTCTCATGACCGCCCTGCTGACCAGCACCGTGCTGGCCGGCGAGCCCACGCTGCATCGGGTAATACACCGTGCGGCACGCGAGGCTCCGGCGGTGGGTGTCACACCAGGCGTGGCAGCCTTTTCCTTGTTCCACGACGATGCGGCTAGGGCGCCGCATCTTGAGGCACATGCGGTAGCTGTGGGTGATCCCGCGGATACGCACCCCTGGGCTATTGGCGAACACCTTTCTGATGCGCAGCGCTCAGCCATGCTAAAGTGGCTAGGCACTGCAAGGGGGGCCTTCGCTTTCACAAGTGATGAACTGGGGTGTTTCAATGGTGGGACCATGCGTGTTCCATTGGACACTGACACCCCTTTGTTCCGACGCCAGCATCGCCTGAGTCAGGCCGAGTTGGATTTTGTAGCCGAGCAATGCAAGGAGTTAGAGGATGCCGGTATCATCAGGCAATCTTCCTCCAGCTATGCCGCTGCCGTTGTCGTTGCGCCCAAGAAGGACGCTATCACCGGGGCATGGACGGGTATGCGCATGGCCACCGATCTGCGGTTGCTGAATGCACACACACCCGTGGACCGTTACCCCATGCCACGTGTGGATGATGTCCTGGATAAGATATCTCCTCATGTGAAGTTTGTGTCCTCGCTGGACCTGCGTAGCGGCTTTCATCAGATCGCAGTTGCGCCGGAGGATCAGCGGAAGCTTGCATTCTGGGGGGGCGGCAATTTGTATGAGTGGGTGCGCATGCCCTTTGGGCACCGCAACGCTAGTGCTGTTTTCCAACGAGCTATGGACAAAGTGCTTGCAGGTCTTCCTTTCGCCGCTTGTTACATTGATGATGTAATCGTCTTTAGCGCGACATTTGAGGAGCACCTGGCGCACTTGGAGCAGGTTCGCTTGGCTCTCGAGGAGCATAATATGCGGCTGCACCCTGAGAAGTGCAAGTTCGCCCAGCGGACCCTCTCATTCCTTGGTCATCAGATTGTGCCGGGTGGCCGGACGCCTGATGCCGCCAAGGTCGAATCCATTGTGCAGGCCGCCGTACCCACGGATGTCTCAGGGGTGCGGGCGTATTTGGGTTTGGCTGGCTATTACCGAGGTTACATTGAGAACTTCAGCAGCAAGGTGAAGCCCTTGACCGAGTTACTCAAGAAGGGGTGCGTGTGGGCGTGGGGTCCCGCACAGCAACGCGCCATCGAGACAATCAAGCAGGAGCTCACGTCGGCCCCGATTCTGCGCGCCCCTGACTATGCTTTGCCGTTTGTGTTATATACCGACTGGTCCAAGGTAGGACTGGGTGCGGTCTTGGCGCAAAAGGATGGTGATGGGCGCGAGCACGTTATTGCTTATGCTAGTCGCAGCAACAACCCAGCGGAGAGCCGGTATTCTTCCTATGAGGGGGAGGCACTGGCTGTGGTGTGGGCCATCAAGCACTTTCGCCCGTATTTAGTTGGGCGCGTGTTTACTCTGGTGACAGACCACCAGCCGCTTCAGTGGCTAATGACCAACACCAACCTGACGGGTAAGCTCGCCCGATGGGCCATGATTATCCAGGAGTACCACATGACCATTGTGCATCGGGCCGGCAAGGACCATGTCAACGCCGATGTGCTATCCCGATACGCCATGCCTACCACTGTTGACCACACTGGAGCCCGGGCCATGGGTGCCGAGGGCTCGTCGGGTTCTGTGGTCTTTGTGAACGCTGCTGGGTATGCGGCCGACGATGAGGAGGAGGCGTGGTGGCGCAGTGTCGAGTACTCTGTGGCGGACTTCGGCATCAGCGACGACCCGGTGCGGCCGTCGCCATTCACGCCATCCAAAGCTGTGTGCGCTATGGAAGAGGGTAGGTCTCTGTCCTTTGACATTGATCCTTCTCTGCAGCAGCTGATCGCTGTGCAGGCTCTCTTAGCGCGTAGCTCTCTTGCTGATTGCTACACCGCTGATATCTGGCTAGATGGTCGAGTTTTGGAGCAAGTGCAGGGTGCTGTCTTGACTCCTACTCCAGTCGATTGGACTCCTGCTCAGAAGGCGACGGAGTTGAACAGGGTGCAGCACAGGGCTGCAACCTATGGTTGGGAAGATGGGGTTTTGTACAAGCTGTTGGGCAAGCGTAGGGTGGTCGTCCCACCGCCTGACAAGCGCGTTGCTATAGTGCAGGCGTACCACGAGCGGTATGGTCACTTGGGTGGCAATCGCACGCTCAGCCTCGTACGGACCAGCTATTGGTGGAATAACATGCGACACACAGTGGCCCAGGTAGTGGCCAGCTGTGTCCCGTGTGCTCGAACCAAGGCTAACTTTAGCGCAGATCATGGTGCCAAGGAGCTGATGTCGCTTCCCATCAAGGGCTTGTTTTATCGCTGGCACGTCGATCTGTGCGGGCCGTTTCAGGAGAGCCCTGACGGCAACCTCTATGTCATGGTATGCGTGGAGAGCTTTAGCAAATGGGTTGAGTTGATCCCCATTGCTGACAAGCATGCCGCTACCACAGCGAAGCATTTTGCAGACATCATCACCAGGTTTGGGGCTCCCGCGGAGGTAGTCACGGACCAGGGTGGTGAGTTCAGGGGTGAGTTCCAGGAGTTGCTGGATGGATGTCTTATTGATCACCGTCGCACTTCTCGGGAGCATCCTCAGGCCAATGGTTTGGCTGAGAGATTGGTGCAGACCGTCAAGCAGGCGCTGCGCAAGTGGAGCCTGCAGGTGCCGGAGTCGGCCAGGTGGGATCGCGAGTTGGCATGGATTGCCATGGGTTATCGCATGTCTCCCCAGGAGTCTCTCGCTACCTTCTCCCCGTATTTCCTTCTGTTCGGGCGTAATCCTCTTTTGCCTACGGAGGCACAGGTTGCGCACCCCGAACCCATGGCCTTCGACAACGCTCAGCAATTTTTGGTTGAGGTGCTGGCCAGGGCAGAGACTTTTAAGAAGGTCATGCCCATCGCGATGAACAACTTGTTCATTGCTCAGCACAGGGACTCCCTGCGTTACGCTCAGCGCCGGGGGGGCGCATACATGGCTCGCCAGCTGCGGTTTAGGCCAGGGCAGTATGTTTTCCTGCGCACTCAGCTGAAGCACACTTTGGATGTGGAGGCGGGGCCCACCATTTTGCGCATTGTGGCTATCAAACCATCGGGAGTGGCAATTTTGGAGGGCGCCGACGGGAGCCGTACGACAGACAACCTCAGCAATCTCAGTCCCTGCTCACTGCCCAATTTGGTCCACGACCTCCAACCGCACACATCTCGCCGAGTCAAGGACGCCCAGTGTCAGGTTTGTCACCGGGTCGATCAGGCGGAGTCCATGTTATTGTGTGATCAGTGTAACTGTGGTTGGCACATGCAGTGCTTGCAGCCCGTGGTCACCAGCATTCCGGAGGGGGATTGGTTTTGTCCAGTGTGCACCGCTGCGCAGTTTACCTCCCGCAGCTTGACTGCGGTCACCGCTGCCCTTGTCTTGGTACGATCGCTGTCTTCGTGATGGGGCCGGTCGCCAGCGAGGGGGGGAATCATGGGACAGGTCCTCGCCCACCCCACAGGGCATGCAGTTAAGGCAGGCACATCAGCTCAGCTCATTTGGGTTTTACCAAATTAAGCTGAGTGGCCAGCCGCCATGGTGGCGCCGGAGATTGTGGCACGCAGACGCGACAGCTGTCACGGACGCGCGCTATGTCATCCGGGCGCCCACTATGCACAAGACCGGTGACGTGCGCAAGGAATTTGTCTTCTACGCATTTTCGACAAAGGCTAGTGACCGGGGGGGACACTAGCACTTGCAGCATAAGAGCGGACGAAAGTGTACGTGCACGCGCGCCGGGCCAGGCACAGCTGGGCGCGCAGCACTGACTTGAGCGGACGGCAGCACAAGTGTGCAGCGTCGAGAGGATCATACGCGTGTTAGTGGACAGCTGGAGCTGAAGCTGGACTGCTGGACTTCAACAGCGCCGAGGCTATTGACAGGCCAGGTGTCTTTGTGGTGTAGAATAGCGGGTCAACGTTATGAGGACTGGACAGAAAATGGAAAAGGACAATTTGCGGTGCGGAGCCAGATCGCTGGAATGAATGCGAAATCGCTGGCAGCCCTAAAAAGGGATTTCTTCTAGAAAGGAACGATTAGACGCAATGTTTGCTGGGCCACTCACACGCAAGGTGTGAGCGTGCAGATTGTCTGAAGGATATTATGCTTCGACCTTGCTGGACGTGACTCAATGTCGGACATTCCCAGGGACAGAAATGCCGGAGCCTCTAGGAGATGAGATCGGCAACAGGGTAGCAATTTAGATTTGTCGGGATGCCTTCCTGCTTTTGTTGGCATGTGTGGTAGAAAGCCAGGACGGCAACTGGAATGCGGTTTCTATTCGCATGGTTCAGGCAGCAAGATAGTTTTGGCATTCCTGGCTGGACTGACAAGTGTGGCGTGTGTCATGCGTGTGGCATGACGAATGGTTTGGTTCATAGTCGAAGAGGACTCTCACGCAGCGTGTAGTCTCTTCGAGTCTCTCGTTAGTGGCCTTCGTGTTTCTCCCTTTCCTTGGGAGCAAGGCCGGTAGCATGTCATGGAGCGCTGCCTAACTGCGGGCTCGTGAGCATGGAGTGCATCGATATTGAGACTATCAACGTGTTGTAATTGTATTAACTTTCTCAATAAATTCCGCATGTGCGGCTTCATCATCAGACTGTGCAAAGTGTGTGTTGTGAAAGCATTATTCTATAGCAGGGGAGGCAATAAGGTGGTCATCAGGCACGAGGGACAGTTCCTTGTCCTCGGCTGAGAGCCCTCCTTTCTTTAATCATGGGACAGGTCCTCGCCCACCCCACAGGGCATGCAGTTAAGGCAGGCACATCAGCTCAGCTCATTTGGGTTTTACCAAATTAAGCTGAGTGGCCAGCCGCCATGGTGGCGCCGGAGATTGTGGCACGCAGACGCGACAGGAGGAGGATGGCGGCGGAGAGGAGGAGGACGGGGGAAAGGAGCGCGTTGCTTCCAAGAAGTTACCCAAGACCGCGAAGACTGCCAAGGTTGCCGAGCCCGCCAAACCCGCCCCGGCGCCTGCCCCCCACCCCCAGACGGGGTCTACCTGCGAGCAGAGGTCGAAGGAAAAGGCCAAAAAGGGTAAGAAAAAATCTGCGAGTGAATTCTGGTATGTAGAGTGTTTTGATTTTTTACGGTTGGCAGTCCGATTTCTACTAACTCGATTTTAGTCATGCGTTGATGGCATGATCGGTTTGCTCGCAGGTAAGGAGGATGTGGAGCAGTTACTTCGCTTGGCTAATGTGGCGGTGGGCTTCGGACCAGCGGCTGTACATGCTGACACTTCCGGACGGGAGGAGCCTAAGGGGGCGGAAGACAGTCAGGCGGGCGATGAGGATGATGACAAGCCCACGTTGGAAATGAGACTTATGGACGGGGAAATGGGGTTCGGAGCACCAGAGGCCTTTTGGTGTGATGGGTGGACTTCAGCCATTATGCAAGCAGGGAACAAGGATACGGCTACGCCAATGTATGCCAAGCTAGAAGACGTCATGCTTTATGGGCAGGTGTCTGGATACGACACCAAGTGGAGGGACGTCGCATTTAAGTTTTTCGCTGAGGGGGAGAAGGGAGGGAAGTTGAAGAACAAGTTGTGGTGGATGCCGCTGGACTACGCGATGAAGGTGGTAAAGCTGACGGATGGCAAGAGCTGGAAGGATGTGGAAGTCTGGGCGCCTGCAAAGGAGATCGATAAGAAGAGGAGGAACTCGAAAACGGAACAGCAGATCGCGGAAGCGAAATTACGGAAGAGGCCCTCGAAAGTGTGAGGGAAAGTTAGCACTTGGACATGCGCTGGCAATGCTCGTCCTATGGTTAATACAAAGGTTAGGATGATGTCGAGTCTCTCCACGTAAAATTTACATGAATTACTAACTTTCAAGCCTCTCGATGTGGAATGTACGCTCAAATTGACATGAATTAAGCATTATGACACCAAATTAGCTCGAAAATACGCGATCGGACGCCAAATTCGCGCGAAAAAAAGATATCGGACGATTGAAACTAGCGTTTTTTTCTTGCAAAATGCGCCAAAAATGACCCCATTCCGCGTGGGACCACCCGTGGCCAAGGGCAAGGCAAGGGCCAAGCTCAAGGCAACCTGGGCAAGCAGGGTGGGCAGCCTCAGGGAGGCCAGGGGAAGCCTGGCAAGGGTGGGGCTGGGTCTGGGAAGAAGGGTGGAGCATGCTTTGTGTGTGGCAAGGAAGGTCACTGGCGTCGTGAGTGCCCTGACAGGAAGGCCAAGCCTGCTGGAGCAGGGGGCCAGTCTGGGCAGCAGTGACTAGCTACATCATCCCCTGTAAATAGTCAATCACCCCCTGGGGAAGGTGTGCTGGATGTACATAAGGACGGGGGTGTGCCCCTTGTGCAGCACCAAGGGTGTAAGGATGTTGTTCTTCCACTGGATTGCAATAACAATGCTGCAGCTGAATTCCCTATGCCTCATGCAGGTGGTGGGTCTCCAGCAGGTGCTGGCCTGGAGGGCCAAGGGACCTTGCTGGAAGGGCCTGGAGCGGTCCAGGGTGCAGGGCCTGACTTGGGGCGTCAGGAAGGCCTGCAGGAAAGCCCTGGAACCTCAGGAGTGGATCATGTGTCCCCACACACGGTTCAGACGTCTCGCCAGGTCAGTACTGAAAGAGTGCTGAGCTATGCTGAGGCTGGCCATAGATTGCATCATATGTTTGGGCATTCTGGGCAGGCAGCAATGTTTGCTTGGAAGCTAGGTAGGGAGCCTTTGTGGGAAGCTTGCCAGGCTGCTGCTGAGAACTGTGGTTGCCAGGAGAATGCTGTTCACCCACCTCAGTCCCATGCTAGGGAGCCTGCTAGAGAGCGTGGCGACATCCAGATGGATATCCAGCATATCAGGGGCTTGTATATATTGGTGGGGGTGGACAGGTTCAGCAGATACAGGCTGATAGACGTTCTGCCTGGTATGCAGGAGCACCACTTGTTGTTGGGTATGAAGGCCCTGATCCCAGGCTTTGGGGTGTGCAAGAGTGTGCAGGCAGACTTGCAGTTTGACTGTTTGCTCAAGCATCAGGACCAGCTGCCTTGTAAGCTGGTAGTAGTCCCCAGGGAGAGTCATGGGCAGCAAGGGGCTGTAGAGAGATCCATACGTGAGGTGAAGACAGTGGTGCTAGCAGCAGAGTCAGTGCCACTTGTGGCATCTGCCTTAGAGAGGGCAGCCTGGTGTAAGGGGATAGAGGAGCAGCTGAACCACAGGGTTAACTATTACTTTGATGGTGTGGCTGTCTCTCCCCTGGCCCTGCAGTATAGCTTGCTGCCTGAGAACGTGGTGCAGGCCAGTCTTAGGAAGGCAGATAGGCTATTTGCCCAGCTGAGACGTAAGGACAAGAACTGGAATGTGCTGAGGCCTCAGGTGGGGCTGAAGGTCAGGATGTGGAAGGAACCATCTATTCCAGGCAAGCGGGGGAAGTGGCAGGATGGGGTTGTCACTCGTGTGGAGGAAGCTAACAGATCTTGCCTGGTGGCTTTGGAAAAGGATCCAAGGCACGTGTACAGGTTGTCCTGGGCTCATGTCAAGGAAAGAAGGCCACATGCAATCTGGCCTGCAGACGGGCCAGGCCCTCCCAGCTGGGTTGAGGAGCCAGGCCAGAGCCAGGCAGCAGCAGCTAACAATCCTCTGGTGGTGGATGATGGTCTGTCCCTGCTGGAAGATGACGAGCAGGAGGAGGCTGCTGAAGCAACTGTCACAAGGCCAGAGGGGACGGGGCAGCCACCTAAGGCCCGGGGGCCTCTCATGGCGGACGTCATCCGAGCACTCATGCGCAGCAAACATGATCCCAAGGTATCCAAGCTCACGGGGTGGGGGTCGTGCTGGGCAGCAACAATGGAGGTAGATACCAACTCACAGGTGTCTGTCATCAGGGAAGAGGATGCTGTAGGCTTACAGATGTCCCATCCCAGTTGCCTTGCTGTGTCTGATTTCTCAGGAAAGGTGTCCATGAAGATCCTTGGGGAAGTGAGTGTGCCTATCTTAGGGGTGCCCACCACGTTCTGTGTGGTAGAGGGCTATCAGGGGCCTGCCATTCTGGGTCAGAACTTCTTGTGCATGCCAGGGGTTACTTTGACCTCTGATGAGTTGGCACTAGAAGGCAGGGGCAGCCTCCCCCTTGAAAGATATCACTATTCCCAGGGTCTTGCAGTGGCGGTGAAGGCTGTTAGAGTCAGCCAGCTGAGGGTCCTCAAGGTCAGGAGCCCATAGCTGAGGACCTGTTGATCATCCCAACCACCTTTGATCCACGGCAGTTAGGGGTAAACAGGTACCAGATAGCTGCTCACAGTCCTATTCCCTGGCGCCAGCTAGTCGAGATGATGCAAAGCCCCAAGATGGCTAAGGCATGGACTCTTGGCTTTGTTGCTTCTGGGCATGAGTGGATAGTTTCCAACTGTGCAGAACCTGTGGATGAGCTGCCAGAAGTTCACCAGCTGCTCAGATTGATGTTTGTCCTCAAGCTCAAGGAGGTAGATGGTGTCCAGGTGCCACATGTCAGACCAGTTGTAACCGAGTATCATGGCACTGGCCAGTTGTTAGATGAGGAGCTCTATACTCCAGGGATGCTGCATGACACGTGGAGGATTCTGCTGTGTATATTTCTGTCTTTTCTGGTTAAGGGTGTGCCCTATAGCTCTGTGCTGATTGATTTCAAGAGGGCTTTTCTCAAGGGTGACCAAGATCAGGCTAGGCAGACTTGGAGAGATATCCCTCCTTTCTTTGTGACTGTACCTGCTGTATGGAGAGCAGAGATAAAGGCCAGGTACCTGAGAATTCTGAAAGGGTTGGAAGGTCTCAGGTCCAGTCCCATTATCTGGAGAAAGAGCCTAGAGAAATTCTTGAAGAATACTTGTGGGTTTTCTGTGTCTCCAGTGGATCCCTGTTTGTTCCAAGGGTCCCACAATGGCCTTCCTGTCTTTGCCTCACTGCATGGTGATGACCTGCATCTCATAGGTCCACCAGACTGGGTTGAGGCTGTTTTGGCTAAGATCCAGAAGCGGTTTGAGCTGGGTAAGATACAGCACATGGTGGAGAATGAGCCTATGGTCTTCTGTGGCATGCAGGCTACGTTGTTCCAAGCCAAGGGCTCGTGGTTCATCAGGATGGAGGGTGGTAAGGACTACCCACAGCAGATTGTAGATGCATTGCAGGAGCCCATCACGCAGGCTAGGTGTGCTACCATCAGGGGCATGCTGGCATGGCTTGCAAGTATATGTGCCCCTGACTTGCTGGTTTTGAGTCGACTTACTGATTCCCAGCTGGTTGAGGTGGGTGCTGAGAGTGTGGTGCAGGCTGTCATGATGTCTCCCCCTCTTATACTGGGTCCTGTGGATTTGTACAAGCCCCTTGACATGGTTCTCTATGTGGACAGTTCTATGGATAATAGGAAGGTCACAGAGGTCAGGGGCAGGGCAGCAGCATTAGTTACCCTGGAGCAAGATCACACCTCACTTGTTACCTGGTACAGTCGGTTGCAGAACAGGGTTACACCCAGCAGTGATATTGCTGAGTGCAGGGCAATCTGTGAAGGGCTGCATACTGCTCTTTACTTGAGGGAGCTCTTCTACCAGCTATGTCAAGTGGCTTCCTGTAGGTTGCAGCTGCACACACTGGTGAGGACTGATAGCATGGGCATGGTGCAATTTGTGCACAGGCAGCTGGCCAGGAGCAGGGACCTTGACTACTTGTTGCTCAAGGAGATGTCCTACCTAGCTCACATTGAACATGTGCCTGGTGTGGACAACCCTGCAGATGCCCTCACCAAGCTGGAGGAGAAGGCGGAGAGGCAGTACCCCCTGCTCCGTGGGCTCATGGACCCCTTACACGGGCGGCCATAGAGACCAGGCCTTGCTTCAGCTTGGGTGCCCCCAGTGGGCTGCTTGACCAAAGTACCAAGTGGTGACTGGTGCTTACTGGTTGACAGCCGGTCCTTCAGGGTTAGGTACACCCTCCTGGACAGGATTTGGTGTGGAATGTCACTCCTACCAGCTGAGAATCATGCCTGGCCCTCCCCATGGGGTTCAGAAGAGTCGCCAGGACTTAAGTCGACGCCTTTGGCCTCAAACAGTTAGGCCATGCAAGGGCAACCCGAATGCTGGTTCTTACAGGTTGCTGTACATATGTTTTCTAGTGCTTGTTTCCAACCTGTTGCTAATAAAGAACCTGGTTGTGTGACCATGTGGATCATGGTTGCCAGGGAGCCACATTCTGGGTTATATAATGCTTGAATAAAACATAATCATGTCTCTCTCATGTTGTTTTCATGGTTGTAATGTATCTCTTGTGTGAAGTTCCAGGTCACCTATAAACCTGGAGATTGGGGTGGGGTTCAATTCCCCAGCAGAGCCACAGCCTGGCATGAGTGATTCCTGGAACCCAGTGAAGACATGGGCTCCCCAATAAGGCAGTATTTGTATAGGTGCTACCTGAGTCTCTTTGAGCATAAAAGGGAAAGGCTGGCCAAGGCGGGCGCCATAAGAACGGGCGCCTGTGATAACTGTGAAAGATCAGGAACTCACAATAATACGTTCTTGGCATCCTCCCATAGTCCGTATTGCCATTTTTTGCAAACAAATACCCCTGAAAATGAAAAAAATCATAACTCCCTGACCGCTACTCCAAATACCCTCAACTAAGGTGCTAGGAATATCTACACTTCAAGGGCTTTCAGAATATGCAATAATATCTTGAGTCCCGTAAGTGGGTTGCATGATATTCTCAGTCAAAGTTGGACAAAAGACGAACATTTTCATGCATCACACCATGGAACCCCCCCCTTTTTTTCAGGGGAGGGTTGTAAACACCAATGTCAAGGTTGGATAATTTTATTAGGTAGTTCAGGCATCCCCATACCAGGGGGGGCCACTCAGAATTGAGTTTTGCACATGGCACCACGCTCATATACGTGTGTGGGTTACGCGCGCGTAGACAGCCATCTATGACATGCAACACAGTAATGCATTATAACAAGCTACAAAAGACTGGCAAAAGTGCTGGAATGCAAACGGGTTGCCTACCTGAACTAACGGGGTGGTATACTCTAAGGAAATGCCATAAACTGAGCACTCACAGGGCTGATACCACTCTTTACAGCAGGCATGGAAGCTTGCTAAATGCTGCACCAATAAACTCGTCAACTATAATGCATGGCAGGCGTATTCCGCGGCAAACAACTTGCAAACACGTTGCCGTACCTGGCTTGATCACGACCTTTCCGGCTTCTGCTGGCCGGGACCCTCATATCTCACACTGGCTAATGCTTTCCAGGCATAGGCCGCCATAGCCTCATAATGAATGCATCCGCCATGGTTACCAGGTTGATGTTCTGAGCAAAGATGACCTATAAACGCATCCGAATGCACAGGGACGCTGCTGCGGATGTCCCGTATCAAAACTGGGTGCTCGGGCTGGCGCAGACTGCCGGGCCATAAGAAGAAAATCAAAATATGACATGCCATTACTCATATGGTACTGACGACCAAGAAAGCAGTAATTTCCTACCTGTATTTTACCAATGCTACACATCTGGCCACCCCTGACCTACGAAAATCACGCATCATCATTCTGAGCAACATTCTGAACCGTTACAAGCCGCGAGACGCAAAATTTCCTTGATAACGGCACGCTAGCAGCCATATCTAGTTACGCGCGCGCGCGAGCGAAAATTTCCCGCCAAAGTCACGTGATACTTTCTCAACACACGTTGTAATTACCAGGCTATGGCGAATATAACACCCAAACCTATGCATCACCTTCGTCCCTAAGTGTCCCCGGACCCACCGGACACGTGGCATCCGCCAGAAGTGGCGCGGCGCCACTGGCGCGGCGCCGTTTTTGGCGGGGAGTCAAATGGTATGTTATAACATATACCATTTACGGACTATGCCTCCCAGCCATTGGACTAGGTAATGTGCCTTGACTTTAATCTAACACCAAGTTCCCAAGGAAAGGTTGGGAGCTGACCAAGGGGTCAGGGGATAACCTGGGGTGACCTCTGATTCACTGGCCAGTACACCTAGCCTGGTCCAAGGGCGTATATGTTGTTACCCAAAAGGAGGCAGGACCCTGGGCCCTATCAGGTCTGATCAACCCCAAGGGACCAAGCGGTCTGTGGCTGAGTGGGCACAAGCAAGGTTAGGCTTGTTTCAAGCTGGTCCAGCTCCAAAAGAAGAAAGGGTTGGAGTTAGCATTTTGGGCAACCAATATGCTAAGTGGATGCAGTTTGGAAAGACCTTTCCAACGCCGTGCTGACCGCCTGAAACAGACAAGGGACGAGGAAGATATCAAGTCCCGAAGTCCTAGCCATCCGTGGCCGACTAGGGTGCAGTCCTCTGGTACAGTGGACAGGACACGTGGCAGGACGTCCCTGCACAGGCCTAGCCTGTCTATCACGTGACTGTGGTCCACGTAGTCCAGGAGGAGCAGCAGCCTGTGACTGGTGGGGTACTGGAGCTGGCACAGGGCTGCAAGGATACTAGGCCTTGCAGGCTTGTGACAGGTCCTGTACTTCCTAGGTTGCAGAGTCTAGGCAAATCCAGTTCGTCCTGGCTCTGCACTGATGCCAGTGGACGTTGAGGATTTGCTTGCACGCCTGCACGTGCCTCGTCACGCCGATGGGAACGAGGAACAACACAAAGGATATAGCTTGGTCATGGGGGATGACCAGCTATCTCGGAAAGCACGAACCGTGGGGGCCACCTTGGTCGTGGAAGTGCCCAAGTTGGAACGCGTCTAAAGACGAAGGACAACTGCCGAAAGCTGAAATGGAATGATGGTTGTATTAGCAATAATACAATGAGAGTAGTGTAAGCTTGAGGGCTCAGAATGGAACGTCTGGGCAAACTCGGGTGCTGCGGCACTCCCCAGTGCTACGCCTGTATGCCTATGGCAGTGCTCACTGCAGCACCTGCCAGCGGACAACTGGACACTGCAATGCCATGCGACCACGTCACTAGCAACCAGCTAAGACTCGGCCCGTCAGGCCCGGCTACACCGGACCTGGCGGGTTGATCTAGCACCTAGGAACAGTCTGGCACTAACTGCACGTCAGTCCACATGACGCCTCAGTACCGTACGCCCTGCCGTACAGTACTGAGGTGTCCCGCTCAGCCGCGGTAGGCAATACGCGGCGCGCAGGCCGGAAATCCGTGTGTCAGCCTAAGCATCTCATCTAACTCCCATTATGTTAATTTCCTTTCAGGTTGAAGGCTAGCGACTTCAAGCCTGATCCTGCCCAGCTAGGAGACTGACTCCAAGCTGACTGAGGTGCTGAGCAACTGACACCCATACTGCAACATCTGGACTGAAAAAGATGGGCCCCAGAACTCGTGCAATACTTGTGATGGCATCACGTTTAGCTCAACATGCCCGGGGAGTTCCTCCTCCTCGCGAGCTCACAAGGGAGATAGCTATGCCTGTCTGCCTATCCAGGGAGTGCATCACCAGCCAAGAGAGCCATTGTAAAAAATGCCAAGATAACCGTTTAAGAGGTTCCATGTTGTTCCATCATCATCGCCCACTCAGAGAAAAAAACCCAGCCAGGCTGGGTCAACTGAGCTCAGGTTACCTGCAACCTGAGGAGTGACAGGACAGGTTTATTGCACCCTGCACTGTCCATGTTGTACCTGCACAACATGTGAGGACCAGCCACCCCTGCCCTGCACAGAGGGGGCTGAAGTCCTAGTGACAGGTGACAGGACTATGACATCCTGGACCTGTCCACGTTGCACCTGCACAACGTGTGAGGACCAGCCACCCCTGCCCTGCACAGTGGTGGCTGAAGTCCTGGTGACAGGTGACAGGAATATTTCATCCTGCACCTGTGCTGAGCACGTTGTACTAGACAACATGACAGCACCCATGCCTTTACTGCCACTGAACAGTGAGGCCAGGTGGCCCAGGAGATCCACAGTGAACTGGGGTCCTGGGTAACCACCTGTCAAGGGAGCTTTGACCCTCCACTTGAATGGGAGGCACCTGAGCCACTGAGCTCAAGGCCATCCACCAAGGCATACAACCCTATGGATAAAGAGTGTGAGATACATCCCATGCCCACCTATGAAGGTGTGCATAACGAAATTCCATGGTGTTGAAAAATCAAAACAGATTTTATTGGCATAGGGCACGCAGATGTATGAAAACAGACTCCAACCAACCCCCCTTGCTGGAAGCCACAACCTACCCCTTGGACCTGCCCAAGGGGTACTGGGTTACCTAGGCGGCCCTGGTGAACAGGACCCTGCTAGGCGTCCCCCCTATGGGGCAGGGTTGCCTGCTTGCCATAGGGGTTCATCAAGTGGTACAACAGCTGATATTGTCAGCTGCCTGCTGAGGCACTTTAGTGAGTGCATCAGCAGCGTTGTGTTTGTCCTCCACGTGACGGGTGGACTCCCAGTAGGTGGACTCCTGTTTAAGGACCACCCAGTCAAGATCAGTGTGCACAGCATAGGGTTAGCAAGGAAACTGAGGACTGACTGACTGTCAGTGAGCAAGTGTGCCACCACCCCAGCATTGCTGCCTGCTTGCATCTGCAACCAAACCAGCACATGATTCAAGTACCTGGCATGAAGCACTGCTGACACCACTGCCCTGCACTCAGCAGCATTGCTGCTGACAGCCTTGCGTCTATGCAACCGGCTGTACCATGAAATGAGAGACAAGGGTGCATCATCATTCTGCACAAAATACAAGCCTGACTCCCTTGCCTGCAACTTGGTAATCTGCCTGGACTCCATGGAACTATCCATCATAGCTTGGATGTGAATGGTTTTGTGGAGATCCAAGGAGTGCAAGATAAGGGGAGGGCCTTCCTGGAGAGTTTTGGTGATGGCTTTGTGACCTACTTGCATCAAGACATCATCATCAACTCTGCTAACCACAGCCAGGTGAGGTGCACACGTTGAGCACAACCACCCCAGCTTGCCTCTAATGGTGGGACAGGCTCCAGGTTTGATTTTTGTTTGCAAAACCTCCAAGCAGCTGTGCATGTAATCATTGGGAGAGTAAAGTGCACACACCCACTGGTTTTGATGCTGCTGGAGTTGTAACATTGTGCCACAAAATTTTATGGCAGTGGTGCCCAGCTCTACTTGCTTGCCAATCTCAAAATGCTGTGACACTTGTTGAATAAAATCATCTACAGCACGCCTTGGCCCAGCAATCAGCTGATCATCCCCATGCCACACAAAGGTGAGTATGCCATGAGGGTGTGGGACCACAAAGAAGCAAGGGTCTATGTCATCATATCTAGCCCCTAGCTTTTCAAACACAGCCTGAGCTGACATCCTGAAAATTCGAGGAGCTGATTGCAGCCCTTCAACACCTATGTTAGCTTTCAGGTACTGCTGAGGGATGTGTTTTGCCCAAACTCTGGGAGTGGAGACTACATACACCTGACCATGCCACACTTGTTGTGCTATCTCAGGTGAGCCTTTCAGGAAAGCCCTTTTAATGTCTGTAGCCTTACATACATAGTCATCCCCATCATTGAGATGACCCACAAAGACAGACAGCAAGATTTTTAGGATGTTTGCTGAATGCCTGGCGTGTACAACTCTGCCTCTGTCAGATCAGTGGTGCCCTTGAACTCTGTCACACAAGGTCTAGCATGAAAATGACTGACCCATCTGCTGCTGGCTTATGTTTACACACAAACTTCAGGCGCAAGTGCTTGCACCCTGCAGGCTTTTTGTCAATAGGTGTGACAGGTGGAGTATGAGAGGGCTAAGAGGATCTGGCACTACCCATTCTTCCCTGGCCTTGTTAAAGGCCTCCACCCATTTTAGGAATCCTATGTGTGTGCGACAGTCTTGCTCTATCTGTTCATAAGAAAGAGGAGACATTTTAGCCACATCATGCTTGCCCAATCCAAATGAGTGGGATGAAGTTTTTGGTTGTGAACCAAGTCTGCCACACAGGGTTCTTGCCCTGGGGCATACTTGGGTGTAGCAAATTTTACAGAAGCAATGTTGGTGTTAAGAAGTTTTTCAAGAGAAATTTTGAAATGATTCAGATCAACACCACCCAGGTCCTGGATGGATAGTCTATCACTGGAGATAATGACACCAGGGTAACAGAGAAAAGGATCCCCCAACAAAGCATTCCCTTTATAACCTTCCAATACCTGAAAAGGAGTGGGGATACCAAGTATAGTCAACATGACCTGACCTTGTACCTTGAGGGATGACTGCCCTGAGAAATCAGCCACATGGTGCCAGGGTGAAGGTTCCAAAGGCATATGGGGCACAGCCAGGGCACTGATAATGCTGACCTGGGCTTGTGTGTCCACTGCAACCATAAATGGGCTATTGTCATTCTGCCCAACCTTCCCCACCTTAGCTGATCCTGCAGCAGTTTGAGCTTTAGCTCTATGAGCTGCTTGTAAAATGCGAACAGCGTCTGCTAGGCTGCGTTTGGAAGGTGCAGCTAGTGGCTGAGCTATGTTCACACGTGAAGAGGTGATAGGTTGCTGATCACCTGTTTTGCCAATGTGACCCTCTGCTGCAGGGGGCCAAGCCTGCAGTGACTGCCTACAATCATCAAGGGTGACCTGGGTGTCACAGTGGGTGTGGCTCTCACACTCACCAGTGGGTGTTCCAAACAACCACTCACTGGGCAACGCTGGGATGCCAGGCAACTGTACAGGGCTGTCGGCCAACCGCTCTTCCTCCTCTGCCACGTCTGACACAGTTGGAAAATACAATTTCATCCTGTGAGGTGAACACCTGTGAATCTTTCCCGTGTCATTGTGTTTAACCAACACTGTCCTGCCAGTGTTGTTAAACTTTAGGATGGTGGCTGGCCCATGCCAGGTACCCACCTTGCCTAGTCCCGAGTCTCCTTGTAGAATAGGACCTGGTCCCCTTCTCTGAAGGTGGGACGTGGATGTTTTGCATCCTTGACAGCTAACCTGCTAGCTGTATGTGCTCGCTGTGCGTTGTATAGGGCTAGTACCTCAGGTGGATAAATGCCTGCATGCAATCCATCTGGTGTAATGATCACCCCTTGTGGGGTTTTCATGAGTGGCCTCCTGTTGAGGACTTGGCACAGCCTGGTGGACCACAGAGCTCTGTCAGCATATGACCCACTGTCAGCCAGCAGATTACCATCTTCCTTGGCTACAAGGGTTTTAACACGTCGTACGTAACCCTACCTATTTTTAGGACTGAGTTGAACTCAGTCCTAATTTTAGGACTGAGTTTTTGGGTTTCGTAGAAAATTCGCCCCGGTCAGGGTGTTGGACAAAAAAATTCTCTCAAAATTTATTCAAATACTACGTGAAAAGACCTTTCTTGGACATATTTTTGGGATTTTTTTTGATTTTGTTTGGGCGGCTAAATGTGCGGTCAAAGTACAGGTGGTAAGGGTACTTTTTCACGCGAAACGTGAGTTCCGGAAATGCACGACCTAGCCATGGCGGCTTGCGCCCATGCATGCAGTTTACGTTTGCGGACGATTTAGCTGGTCAAACTCAGGAAGTAGATTTCTTATGTCTTAAAGATGACACAGGCAAAATTTTAGCTCGCGGAGATGCGATTTACCAGGTGTCGGCACTGCTCTTGGTGGAAAAAACTGCGATCAGGCAGGCTGACGGAATTGATGACTAAAACTGCTTTCCGGCGCAGGTCGAAGGGTTTATATGCTTCTTTCTACTAATTATCATGCATTTTCGTAGAATATAGTCAGTGGCAGTAAAGATTTGATGATTTCAAGCACTCTGTCACGTCATGCTTTGTGTGCCGGCAAGTGTCACTTTTGCGGGCACCGCCTGGGCCAAGGTAACGCCATCCGTGAACGGTAAAGCTGAAATATCGTTGCCTCATCGTTTTTTGATGTTCTTGAATGAGTTTAAGCTTGCGAGGCGTTGTCAGTTTCGAGTCTTGATGCGCTTTCTTGACCGTTGCCTGCCCCTCTCTGAAACCCCCTTTTTTGATGATGTTACCAGGCATTTGCCTTACCCTAGTGTAATTGTGCAGGTTTTTAGGCGCTTAATGGGTTTAAATACCTTCATAGATGTTAGTTCTTCTTTTGCTACGTTCATACTGCATGATTGTGTCGCCATGGGCTGCATCAAGCGTGCTTTCGAGCTTACACTTGTGAGTGAAAAGTCTTGGTGATAAACCACTGTCATAATGTGCCAGCAAGTATGTTGGCCATGTCATGGCAAAGCAAAACAGCTTTAGCCATGTCTATTCTTGTTAGAAACAATTGAAATATGCTTAACCTACCCATCATATTGGTGGTTAAGACTTATAATACAACCCTTTGTAGGTAGGTATCCATACCCATTCCCTACGTGCGTGCATAGGCTCTCACACATACTAAGGTATCATATAACTGCAATATGATGATGCAAGCATGTTGTCCTATTATGCTAGAAGGGAAATGAGTTGATTGGCATGGTTGGTTGCCACGGTGGTGTGTAGTATGACCGCACTTACATGCTAGCATTTTGCTAGCAAGGCCCAGTCCTATTATAGGACTGGCAGTATTTTGTGTGTTTCAGGCAGTGCCTGTGGCCAAATTGAGTCCAGTTTTTTTCTACAGGTCAAGAACTATATTTTTTACATGCCTATATTTTTTCAACATGCATATGGAATTTATTCAATTTTTCCCAATCGTGCTTCCACACAAAAATGCAAAATCGCGAGTAAGGGTCCACACCCCAGTAAAATTATACATGATTTGGTCAATGTATGATTTTTTATGCATATGCCCAAGCATTAGCATGATATTGAGTGCTATTATGCATATCAAACATATGGGGTACCCCCCTACCCTTACCGCTACATGATCTCAAAGTTGGCATACTCAGTCCTATTTTTAGGACTGAGTTTGCACGTACGACGTGTTAATGGACCTGATGGCCCTTTCAATAATGCCTTGCCTCTCATGATCTTCTAGCCCAGCCAGATCAATAGCCTCACACCCTGGTTCATTGGCAAGACACGTGAACTGTTGATCCAGTAATAATGCCTCCACAGGGTAGTACCTGGCCTGAGCAATCAAGAGAGCCCTGAGCAACTGTGTCTTGTCCATTCCAGGTAATGGTTCGATGGTTGTGTACCGTGACCATGCATCTTTAAGTGCCAAGTAAGATTGTCCTTTTATATATGAAAGACATCTCCTACCACCCTGCCCTTGCACTTAGGTGGGGTAGCTACATGCCACTTAGGGGGTTTGGGTGCATTGAACTGACAATGCTGGCAGTGGGATCTGACCACCTGGCAAGCACGTCTGAGTGCTGCCCCCCCTATTGCTGCTGCCACCACCTCTGCACTCACTTCATGCCCATAAAGGAAGTGCAACTGCAAAGCAAGCTCCTGAATACTGATATGAGCATCCTCTGAGGGGGACACTCTGCACACCTTGGGAACCATAGATGTGAAGGTTGGTTTAGTAGAGACATAATCTTCTGAAACCAGCTGTAACACCTTTCCAGAACTGCTCACTGCTCTGACAGTGGGGCATGCAGATGAAAGAGGTGAAGCAGGCACACTCAAGCCAGCATGAGAGGGAGACTCACACTTCTTGCCGTAAGGAGGCCGCTTGCAGTCCTTGGGGTCACCGTGGGGCGGCCCGTGGCACTTGTGGCACAGGACGTCCAAATGCCCCAGCTCGTCCTCGTTCTTGTGGCAGGTAGGCCGCAGGTGGTACCTCATGCCACAGC